>OY804604.1:35602549-36102445 GCA_963680895.1 Fragum sueziense | reverse complement strand
TCTTTTCAACGAAAACCTCGTAAATGCAGCTTAAAACAAGCTGCAGTGACGATTTATTGTTTATTTTTTTTCTTTTTTGCCTCCTTTGGTGCTGGTACATGAAACATTTTGGTACAAGCAGATGATGCGTTTCTTCTTTTTCGTTTTTCTTTCTCCTTTTCCAATAAATTCTCTTCGTCCAATATGTGGGTATATCGACTGTGATGAATTCTTCTACATAAATCTGAAATGATCTGAGCAAATGAATTAGATATCACTGCTTTTCAACGAAAACCTTGTAACTGCAGCTTTAAACAAGATGCAGATATGTGGTTTTCGTTGAAAAGTAGCGAAATGATTTAAATATTGACCATGGTCTAGAAAAGGCCCTCGTGGTATTCAAGACAAAGATGGATCCAGGTCAGTCTGTGCCTACACAAAGTATGATCAGGATCGATAACGTTGCAAGTTGTATAACACATTCTCACATAAAGACAAATTTTGAAGCCCCAAAAGAAGAAGGCTAAAGCATTGTGGATATGGAGAAATAGCTTGTGACAAGCAATTTCTTCATTTCACACGATGATTCTAATAACCGTGAAAGACCCACAATGTACAATGTTGTTTATTTGAAATCGTTGTTTGCAAAGTCTTTCCATTGGAGGCACTCCTTTTTTATTTTTTTTATTTTATTTATTAATTTATTTTTTTTTCTTCTGTTGTTGCTTTGTAATAATTATTGGTAAATCATGCCTTGTTACAACTGTAAGGTAGCCCTGAGCTTTGGCTTTTTCCTATATGCCCTTAAAAGGCACGGACAGATTATATTCTAAAGTAATGTTCAAGTTTTAAAGCATCTTTCCAGATCTTTGCCTATGTACGTGCATCAATGTACGCCTTAATCCTATCGTTAAGTTGAAAAATATGCATAAATCGTCGATTTTCAAAAACAAAAAAAGACCCGCGAAACTGCAGATCAAAAGAAGCTGGGGCTACGAGGTTTTTGTTGAAAAACAGCGAAATATTTCGAGATTCTTAGAATAAGTTCATTCTCGATTTGTTGCTCAATAAGTACACTAGTCAAAACTTCTAACCAACTACAAATTGATTTCTGTCATAAAATATTTTTCGAATAATAACGAATGTTGTATGTCATTGAACAGTATTTTCGAAGGAATGAAGATGGTTTGTTACAAATATTCTTATCAGAAGTTCTTTGAAATGACACATGTCTCACGATACCATTGATTTCCATTTTAACATTGGTGGGTGGGGTAATTTGCAGAGACTTTCTTCCTACTTTGAAACTACCAGTAAGAATTGAGATTTCTTTCGATGCTTCATTATGAACATACCACCAATATTGATAAATATTAAATAATCATTAAAATATGATTCAATTATTTTGGCAAATCTATTTTTGGTCGGATTTTGTAGTTTTGTAAATGATAGAAATGATCATCGTTGGTTGAACTTTAAGGGCAAAGTCTAATTTATCAAATATCTGACCTTTCGTTCATCTTCGATCCAAAGATTTTTATATTAGCTACAGATAAGCAGTCCGAACGTGTAGGAATAAATTGTATAAGATAAGTCATGACCTTCTATAGGGGCTTTCCTTTCCTAATTGACAAAATGCTAGATCCCTTTTGTCGTCTGGGGCAGCTTAATCCATTACTGCAGAGTGACACCTTTTGACTTCCGCACAAGGAAAGGCATAGAAAAAAATGTGGAAAATGAAGAAATTGCTTGTGGCAAGCAATTTCTTCATTTCCCACATTTTCCCTCAAAACAAGACCACAAAATGTAAAATATTATTCACTTTAAATTAAGATCTGCAACATATTTGAATTTAGAAAAGTCTTAAATTTTGTCATCTGGTAATGGGTTAAAAAAGACGATCATTAAATTTTCCGTTTGGGAAAAGGATGAAACATTTTCAGTCTAATTTCGGGGACTAGTACAAAAACGCATGATTTCCTTACATACAATATATTATCAGGATAGTACAAACAAGGCGGTGAATCATGTGACACAATAAAATAGAAAATCACGAACAATTCTTTTAAGGGGAAATGCTCCAGTTTTTCGGAACACTTGGTCATTACTGTAGTAAATTAAATGTTTCGTACCAATATGTTTCGCTACCACATTTTCAATAATATAACACATCATTGCAATTTACCATTTTCGACGGTAAAAGTGTATTTATTATGCGGAACTGATTTCTTCCAGATGGATATCGATTATTTAGAGCAAGACAGTCGTAAGTGTATATGCAGTTACCACTGTTTTGCGTCATTTTATTCATGTGTAGCTGATAAAAATTGCTGTAATTCACTAATAAGTGCGTTGACCTATACATTTTCTTTTTGCATTATTACCAGAACATGTTGCTTAAAACAATGAGGGAGTTTTATCAAGTTCTATTATGTAGAACTTGAAATATTTCCAAAAATATGCCAATTTTGACATAAAACACTCAAGCTTCGACCATCTAACCGAACACTTGAGCATGCTGTTTTATACATTTGCGCGTTTATAATAGCACACATTTAGGGTGTCCTGTTCTTATTAAATGTAAGACGTTACTTTAAATCCGTTTTCGGGACTAAACGATGAATATACAGCAATTTACTAGCATTTTAGTGACCTTTGACAGGTGCAAGAAATTTTGCATTTTTTTTCGATGTAGGGGTATGTGATACGAATGCCTATAAAATTCAAACAAGATCGCTGACCATCCATATTTATTTTATTTTTCAATTGGTAATAGCATGTTATTTCAACATACAAAATATAAATAAATTCTTTTATTGGGAAAAAAAAATAGGAAACTGGAGCAATCCCCCTTAATATGTGACCGATTTGAAAAAGACGTGAAGCAGAAAAGACGAGAAAAAGCTGGGAATTTTCTGGATTCTGTTGATCTTTTATACAGGACCTGTTAAAAACGATATTGACGACCATCGGAACTCTTGGTTGCATATTTGAAAAGCCGTGACTCGAACCCTCCTTTTCTGTATTGATAGCTGATGCGAGGGCATCTAAAGTTAAAAAGGTTGTAAGAAAATAATCTTTCTAGATAAGACAATGTCTTACGTGGGTCTGTCGGTCAGAAAGTCAAGTCTAACCCATTCCCACTCATTGACACATTTTGACGCCCCACAAGAAATAAGCTTTAAAAACAGTGTGGAAGATAAGGAAATTGCTTGTGACAAGCAATTTCTTCATTTCCGACAATGTTTTCTACTCAGAAAGATAAATAAATGTATTTTTTTCTAAAATGTTGCCTTCAGATAATCCTTTCCCAAACAACAAAATCCGGGGTGTGCCTGATTCAAAGGAGATGCAGACGACTACCAAAACACTCGATTTGTATGCTATATCCACTATAACGTTAAGCGATATAACGTTAGGTGAAAAGGAGAAAAAGCTGATTATCAGCATTTTCTTCTCATGCTTTAATGTTTAATAAAGACTTTTTTCCTATCAGAGACGCCAAAAGGTCTGATCATCAAAGCATTGAGGAAAATGGATAACGTGCTGGTCATCAACATTTTCTCAATTTCCATCAATGCTTTCCAAATGATTCTCTTTGAGATGCCACAAATTTTATATGTGTTGTTTACAACTGTTTTAACCCTTTCCCAGTTTTGATGTCCCTGATAGAAGCAATTTTTGGAAAACATTGAGACAAAAGTAGAAAATGCTGATTATCAGCATTTTCTCCTTTTGCCTTCATGTTTTCTTTGATATATTATTCACAAATTTAATATTTATTTACATTCATACGTGGCCTGCAGCAGCTTTCAAATTGGACCACCTTAAAAGTTCCGTTTTGGAAAGGGGTACACCATTTACTAACCCTCTAAAAATACAAACAAAATCAGATTGGTCGATAGAAAAGTAGAGAATATACTACTGAGTAGGAACATTATTTCCTTTCTCTGTAAGGGTTTCTACGTTAATAATCTGTAAGGTGATCAACTCTTTCCCTACTCTCCAAAGCCGAGGTCTATTGATTAAACCATCGAATATGACATTCTATCGAAATGGAATGTAGAGATAATGTGCTCTGTTCTTAAGAGAGTACCCTTTCCCAAACAAGACCTGGTTTTGATGTCCCTATAAGACAAGGCTTGGGAAATCATTGAGACAAAAGAAGAAACTGCTGATTACCAACAGTTTCTCCTATTTTCCTATTTAACATCAATTTTGTCATCTACAGCAACTTTTAAATAGGATTGCTCTAATATTTTGTTGGTTGGGAAAGGGTTTAAACCAGGATTTGTTTGGGAAAGGGTTTGACCGTTCCTTTTTCAAATATAGGGAACCATTTTTAGTGATTTGTTAGATGTAGCTTTTTAAGGACAGTTTTTGGATATTTGTTTATTTTTTTGTTTTTCTTACTGTTTTTTATATATATATATTTCATTTTTTCATTCATTCATTTTTAAAAATTTACAAATACACACAACGTTATAATTATAAAAGGGATATTCAATTATGCAATTGATAATGAACATTTCTTCCAAACAAATATTTGAATTAGGCCTACATTCACTGACTTTTTAAGTTCATAGACTTTCAATAGCATTTCGATTTTTTGTTCTTTTTATATAGGCCCTAATGACTTCCTAATTATGTTAATTTGCACCACTTTCTTCATTCGCATGTTTTATTTTCATTTTTTTAAATTTCTATTTCATTATTTTTATCAAAACATCCTTACTTTAATTTATATATGATAGTTCTTGTATAATGTACTCTACGTAGCGTGTACAGTTTACTAGTCCCATCTTGTTTCATTCAATAAACCCATGTTACACAATAAATTATTAGATTGTACATATCGTCGCTTTCTAAGGAAAACCTCGTAACTGCATATTTAACATAGTTGCAGTTGCGAGGTTTTCACTGAAAAGCGGCCAATTCGAATACTGAAAAAAAAAATGAGTCAAGATCGGGAAAAAAATCCCTCATGGCTTCTGAGCCCAACGTGGTTCAAGATCAGCCTGCGCATACACGTAGACTAATCAGAAACCATCTTGTGCCCCAAGAACTTCTTAATAACCTGAGGTGCGTTCTTTAGTGCGAGATTTTTAAGATTTCTTAAGGTGTTTTGGATAAAGCGTTTTTAAGACCGAGACTTTGACCGAGCTGTTCCGAATGCTCCATATTAACTACAAATGACGTCATGATGACGTCATTTGTATAAAGTATGGAGCATGTATCATGGAGTGTTCGGAACAACTCGGTCAAATCTCTTTTATATTGTTTGTACAGAGTTGACCGAAGTGTTCCGCACGAAGTATAACGTAATGGCGCCTTCCATTAAGCGTCTTAAAAATATTGCTCTAAAGAACGCTTAATCCTTAAATATCTTAAGAAATTTCAAGATATTTCAAGAAATCTCGCTTTAAAGAACGCATCTGTAGGAACCATGCCAGATCAGCACGAATCCCGACCAGACTGCTTTTACACAGGCTGATCTTGAAACGTGGCTGTCTCCCATGATTTTCAAAAACTGGCTCAAATGATTTTGTCGTCAATAATTTCTTTTCTCAACGTGTCTTTGAATGTTTGTTTTGTCCATTAAATTTAAGGCTTTCTCAAACACAACAGGTTTTTACGCTCCTTTTATAGAATTGACCTGGTAGAGCACTCCATTCGTTTAGCATTGGCTGCTCTGCCAGGTCAATTCTCGTCCGCTACACATATAATATGTTTGGGAAACCATTGAAGCAAGGGAAGAAAATGTAGATCTATTCAGAATTTTCACCTTTTGTCTCAAAGATTTCTGTTACATATTATTCACAAAAATAACCTTTAGTAACATCCAAACTATCGCATGCAGCAACCGTCAAATCAGATAACACAAAATTTGTCGTCTGGGAAAGGGTTAAGACCGTCAAAGCCAATAAATAATTGGAAAAGTAAAAGTTATGGATATGATATTGTCCGTTAAGAAATTGACCAAACGCCGACTGTCAATCAAAAACATCGATTAGCCAATGGGCGATCAGGAAAATGTAATGTCCCAATTGTTCTTCGTTGCACGTGTTATTGTATCTATTTATCGACTGAAAATCAAAACAATCGACATGCCAATTGCAAAGAATTTTGAGCTAACAATAGACTAGGTTTACTGTATGTTTTGATAAACCGTCGGTGTTGTTATAAAATCTCGTACAATAGTCCCAGCCGAAATTGACAGTGACGTAGGCTGATGTTTACTGCTGCAAAACCAATCAATTCGTCTGATTTGCACCGTTACAAATACGTACAGAGTTGATTGGTTGTCAAGTAGTAAACATAAACCTACGTCACTGTCAATTTCGGCTGGGACTATTGTAACTACGGCTTAAATTAAGTCGTAGTTACGAAATTTTATAACAACACCTACGAAATACTATTTTGTTTGTCCGAATTTAGTTCATTATTAACTGGATAAAATCGTTCCCTATAAACGAACACATGTCCATTGTTTGTATCAAATTCTATGTTGGGCGGAGCGTTCTGTCGATTGGCGTTTAATCAATTGTGGTTCACGTGAGCAGAAAAAAAACATGTTACTTTGTCACTGTTCCTTTATGACATACACCGCTCATTTCATTTATTTTTCTTATTTCATTTTTATTTATTTTAGTATTATTTTGTTGTTGTAAACGTCCATGATTTGTGAAATTCTTTATGTATGGAATATGTGTGTAGCTTATGTTTGATATTATATACATGTACATTTAGTTTGATAGAAAGTAGTGCAAAACGACAGAATTGTAGTTTTTTGCCAGTACATTTTAAATTATTTATTTGAATAAGGAATTGATGTACAATGGAATTATGGTTATTGTATTTCCACGTGGTCAAAAATACTCGACCTTGTCCTAGTTATTTGTATGTTATGTATTTCTAATTCGTTAAACCCATTACCAAACATTGACAACTTTTGACGCCCATAAGTAAAATGCTTCGGAAAACATTGTGGAAAATGAAGAAATTGCTTGTGACAAGCAATTTCTTCATTTCCCACGATGTTTTCTAAACAAAAACACCTAAAAATGTAAAATTCCAAGCACTTGAGATTATCGTCCGCAACACCTTTCAAATTGGAACAGTCCAAAATTTTGTCGTTTGGTAATGTGTTAAGGGTTTAATCCCATCATTAGATACTAAACACTTCGTGCATATTCGGGCGTCATCCGTTAACAACAAAAATTCACAAGAGATATCTTCGTCAATGTCCGGGATTCATCTATGACAACGAAAATTGCCCAGGGATACCTTCGTAAAATTCTGTCACCACGTATAACGCCCGAAGATGCACGAAACTTTTTGAGTTTAATGATAAGTTGTTATCCGTAATTTTAACATGATTGAACATTTTAAATATGTTTTCGTATTGTTTCATATTACTGTTCACACCATCTATATGTCAACAAATATATATAAATAGGTATATGTATGTGTTTGTTAATTACAGTTTGCAATACAAATCGATAAATATCTTTGATAATCATGAATCTGACAGTATTCTTTCTGGTTTTTTTCGTCATGTCTGTTTTTTTTCGTCATGTCATACAATACTTAAAATATCTGAAAGAAACTTCCTAGTCACCGCCTTTTCCACGAAACAAATACCATGTTATTACTCGTATATCCATAACTCTGAGCTGGAAAATGAAATATTAGACTTTATTGCACATAAAGACAAACAGAAATCCTAATAGAGATCCATGTTGTTCTTTAAAGTCTGCATACTCGTACTATAGAAACCGTCCACAGGCACATTACAAGGACGTTTTATTGTTAAAACTGTTCGTTTGTAAGGTTGGTACACCTGCAGAGTAGCAGAGTGAAGTTGGAAGAATAGCAGAGTAGCAGCGTGAAGTTGGAAGAATAGCAGAGTAGCAGCGTGAAGTTGGAAGAATAGCAGAGTAGCAGCGTGAAGTTTGAAGAAAAACAGAGTAGAAGAATGAAGTTGGAAGAATAGCAGAGTAGCAGCGTGAAGTTGGAAGAAAAGCAGAGTATCAGAGTGAAGTTGGAAGAATAGCAGAGTAACAGAGTGAAGTTGGAATAATAGCATAGTAGCAGCGTGAAGTTGGAAGAATAGCAGAGTAGCAGCGTAAAGGGGCCCATACACGATCAATATTATTGACAATATTATTGTCAATATCTGGTATTGACAATAATATTGACCGTGGATGGGCAATATTGAAGGATTGTCAATACTATTGACGAATATCTGCGATCGCTGAAATATTTTCTTCAATATTTTTATTGACGTTATGTAACCCATGGTTGATTGTTCTCTAAATTAATATTGTCAATAATATTGATCGTGTATGGGTGGCTAGAAAAATATTGTCAATATTATGACTCAATAATATTGTCAATGATATTGATCGTGTATGGGCCGCTTAAAGGTGGAAGAAAAGCAGAGTAGTAGCGTGAAGTTGGAAGAATAGCAGAGTAGAAGAGTGAAGTTGGAATAATAGCAGAGTAGCAGTGTGAAGTTGGAAGAATAGCAGTGTAGCAGCGTGAAGTTGGAAGAATAGCAGAGTAGCAGCGTGAAGTTGGAATAATAACAGACTAGAAGAGTGAAGTTGACTGTCTTTCATAGAATGATTATTTACAGAAGAGAAATGCTTGTTTTTTTTCTCTTGCAAATCAGATAAGATAAACCTTGAGCATTTTGGACCTGGATTGAATTGTCTTTTAGTACAATATCGCCAAAGTTAAAAAAGTACAAGGATAGTGTTACGGAATTTATTGCTTTTAACCCATTACCATACAATGATTCTTTTTGACTCCCCACAAAATAATGGCCAAGGAAAACATCGTTGAAAATGAAGAAATTGCTTGTGACAAGCAATTTCTTCATTTCCTACAATGTTTTCCATCCAAAAAGACCTAACATTTAAAAATTCGATTGACTTGAAAGTGTCGTCTGCAGGATCTTTCAATTTGGACCGCCCTAAATTTGTGTCGTTTGGTAATGGGTTAATTAGTCTGCTGCTCTACAACTCTGTAAATATCACCTTTCTAGCAGAGTAGCAGACATAAAATAAAGTGATTTATTCTTGTTTTAAGAGAGATTCTTCCGTAAAATGTCAAAAAGCATGTTTTCGTTCGGAAACGTCATTTTATGAAAGGCGACCGATTAGTTTGCTACTCTACTAATAGACTAGCAGGGTGGCAGACTAAGAAAAGATTATTATGTGGTTTCTTATGCGCTTTGATGCGAATTCTTCTGTAAAAGTATGTTAAAAATATTAGTTCGGTCAAAATACTAAAAAAAGTCACTTCATGAAAGGCAATCGGTTAATTAGCTCTTAAGTCGACTTCTCTGCTGGTATTCCAACATCATCCTAGTTGCTACCCTGCATGTCTGCAAACTTCATTCTGTCACGCTGCTTGTCTGCAAACTTTATTCTGCCACTCTGCTAACTTAATTCTGTCACTCTTCTGGTTTGCCAACTTCATTTTGCCACTCTACTACTCTACCAACTTCATTCTTGCACTCTGCTAGTCTCCCAACTTCACTTTACTATTCTGTCGGTATTCAACTTCACGCTGCTACTCTTCTTAGTCTGCCAACTTCACTCTGCTAGTATGCTGGTCTGCGAACTTCGTTCTGCTATTCTGCCAACTTCATTCTGCTAGTCTGCCAAATTTATTCTGCCACTCGGCTTGTCTTCCAACTTTACACCGCCAGGCTATAAACTTCATACTGCTACTTCGCTTCTCTATTGGTCCACACACTTCAGAAATATGAAACCTTTTATGATCTAGGTAAAATTTTCATGAATCCGAATTTTATCATGACGGTTTTTTGAGTATCGTGATATCTTGTATCCTGTGGCAGATTGGAATATTTGAGCTATAATCTGTAAAAAATTCCCAAATGGTATTTGAGAATAACATGGATCAAGATCAGGCTGCGCATACGCAGTCAGATCAAGACCAGTGTTGGTCTCCAATAGCTTCTTCGTTACCTGAACCAACTGTAACACGGTGGATAATCACGTGATATAATATTTTCAGAAAATCTCCAATAATTTTGTAAATACTGGACCGACTTGAATTCGGTTTGAAGCAGAGAATGTGGACAGACGTCACGCATTAGATGGACGTGGTTGATTATTGAAAAATCAACTGATAAAACAGTTATTGAAGATAAACCAGAATTTTGGTTTATCTTCAATAACTGTTTTATCAGTTGATTTTTCAAAAAATTCAACACGTCCAGCATATTCCTGGCATTTTCCCACCCTTTTCTGCTTCAAACCGAATTCAAATTGGTCAAGTATTAAAAAGGATATTGAAGATTATCGGAAATTCTGTGTCACGTGGTTATACACCGCGTGTAAGTAAGCATCATGTATCCTTATTGGATTATCCTTATTGGACTGCATTTGACCACATGCTCATCTGGAAACTCGACTGCCTAAATGCCTTTTGAAAGGGCCCTTTTCTAGAACCCAGCTCATTCGTAATCATATATTTCAACTAGGCTCATCTCATCACCGAACGACACTAAGTCATCATAAAACAACGATGCGTCATCTCAGACCAACACCGAGTCATCTCAAAACAACACCGAGTCCAACCACAATATCCACTACTAATCCAAATGGCAAGTATACTTGTACATGTACATAATAGCTTCAATCCTTTCAAAACGATAGTAAGTGATTCTGGTCCTATTCAAAAGGAGAAGCAACTACACATTAAACACTAACACATATAAAACAGAACAGAGAAGAACATAACATTTTATTGACGTAAACAACACCGTATCGAACTCCCAATACTCTCTTAAGAACAGAGCACATTATCTCTACATTCCATTTCGATAGAATGAGCCCTGTTATCGCGGGGTCATTTCACGTCTAATCTCGGGCCATGGCGGGATTTCAGTATCCAATCGTTGGCTATACACAACAAAACAATTAAAAAATCTGACACAAATCTTCATTGGCTGACGCTTCAAATTACCGGCTTCAGCCAAAAATAGAAGCGACGTAATGTATACGTAATCAAACAAGATCAAACTGAATGATTTTTATTCGATAATTCAAATGTTACCGGCTTCAGCCAAAAATAGAAGCGACGTAATGTATACGTACTGATCATGCAAGATAAAACTGAATGATTTTGATTCGATAATTCAAATGATGTGCTATAATTAGATTATGACGACCAAATAGGCTGTTGGCGTACCGAAAACTGCAGAGGTCATATTTGATGGTTTAATCAATATAGGCCTCTGCTTTGGAGAGTAGCTCCCAACTGCCGCTTTGTAGCAGCTTGCAGATCCCCATACCTAAATGATTCCACCCAACGCGTGATAACTTGTTTTGAAAATTAGGAACGCCATTACATTTTGGAATACATCCCAAGGTTTGTTGTCTATGTAAAGAGGCTTAACCCTTTCCCAAACGGCAAATTTTGATCCACTTCAAAAACTGCCACAAACGACAAAATGGATGTTATTAAAGATAGGATTTGTGCAAAATATGGCACAGAAAATATTGAGACAAAAGGAGAAACTGCTGGTTATCAGCAGTTTCTTCTTTTGTTTCAATGTTTTCCCAAGTCTTTTCTATTAGGGACGTCAAAAGCAGGTCTTGTTTGGGTAAGGGTTAATGACTCAGATGGGAGATATCTTTAATTTAAATGCAGTAAAGATAATCTGAAATGACGATTCACGTTTGACATTTCAGATATAACACAATGTCCTTTGGCACTACAAAGATGGGCCAAGAACCGACACAATCACCTGCTTTTTCGAAACAAAAACAGTTGCTACTTCATGGACACGAACGACTGGAGAGTCACCCTTGGTGGTGAGGTATTCTGTTCACAGTATCACGGTCATGTGATAGCTATAAATAGCATAGAGGAGCAAGACTTTATTACAGATGTTCTCCGCAAGAATCACAGACCGACTGTTTTGATTGGCTTAAATAATAAACAGCATAGAGGGCTTGAATGGATGACAGGTGTGACTCACGATAAATGACATGGAAGAGCATCTCTAGGTATTAGGTAGAGATGCTCTGAAGGGTTATTTTTCGAGAGCTTTGTATGACGAATTTTATTTTGTACTGATTTTAAGGACCTGAAAATCGTACATAAACCAATATTACATTTGGTGGCGTATAGAAATATGTTCAAATAACCGAGGGCAAAAGACGGCTCACGACTGTATCTAAATTGAATCGAATTAATGGAAACATTTTGCATTTAACGTCATGAAATTTTTAGATATCGTATATCTTCTTTTGCTAAACGTTTTACTAAGATATAGCTATCTAATCTCAGTCGGCTTTAAATATGCCTTTATGACTTTTGAGACCAGCATGGATCAAGTTCAGCCTGTGTAATGTGTATGTACACACGTAATATGACCAGGATAAGTTACTTCTCTTGACTTTTCATCCTGAACTATTGCAACCGTAAGACTATGAAGAAGTATCAACTACTAAATGTCGCCGGTGGGGGGTCAAAACCTCGTAACTCCAGCTTTGACAAGCTTTAGTTACGAGGTTTTGACTCCCCACCAATGATGTGGTTTTCGTAGCTTTTAAGCTTTAGTAACGAGGTTTTCGGAAGAAAAGCAGAGCTATGCGATATGCATACAACCATTTCAGGGACACGACTAGGATACACAAACTGGCAAACTGGACAACCCACTATTCTACAAGATTATGAATCATGTACAGTTATCAATCCATATAAGGGTTGGAAATGGCAGATTGTTCCGTGTTTCCAGATGCATTTATACATGTGCGAATACGGTAAATTTTTAATAACCCTTTTCAAACACAAGTTTACAAAATTGCCGTATCTGAAACTTTAGAAGTTATGAACGCAGGCTTGCTGCTGTGCAGTAAAATGATTTTAAATTCATAATACGTGAATATTAAAGGAAGGCTACTGAACTCTTGCAAGTCTAGTTAGTTTACTTATCGACAAATATTCACATCTTTGTAAAGGACCAGATTGGCCAGTCTCCCAGTCCAGAACTTACGTTTAATCACATTTGCCAGAATTTTTCCCAATTCCATCGTAATACAGTCGACACTCGTTATGTCGACATTGGATAAGTCGAATTTTCGCTTAAGTCGAAGTGGAAGTTTGGTCCCGTCCCCCCAAATGGGTTTAAACAAGTTTAAACAAAATAATTTCGAAATGAATATGGCCATTGAAATTTTTTGGGAAAAAGGATAGAAATTGCTCGTATCGAGCAATTTCTTTCCTTTTCCTACTATATGTCAATTTTAAACGCACTTGATTAACAACAAAAAGGTCAAATAATTCTCATACAAAAACCGATCAAAATCGGTTTACTCGAACTCCGGATATGTCGAGTTATTGTGACGGCCCCTCTGACTTCGACACAACGAGTGTCGACTGTACTTAGTAATATCTATGTTATAGTCTTGATGGCAATTTTAAAATATGATTTCAGAACTAAACGACAACTATACTATTTCGTGACTAACTTGTAACTTATTCTGTTCACAGAAATTCCAACACTGCCTACGACGTCCTTAATTACCATGCAGACAACTGCGCCTGCTTCTGGTATGTATTTGAAGTGATATTCACAGTATCTTATCCATTTCTAGGAAATGAATTATTTCACTATTTTTTCGGCAGATATCCACTTATTCCTAGCAGTGGAGTATATAGTTTTTTTCTTTGCTGATTCCTGATGTAGACAGCATACTGTTAAAGACTCTGACGGGTGACATCGTGTCACCCATTAGCATTTTGAGAAATTCAAGATGGCCGCCAAGATGGAGGCATACTACATAAATAATTAATGACAGGGTTATATATGCATATAGAAACTGATATTTTTTCCGCCAGGTATGTCTAATACCGGGGTAAATGGAATTGACCACGGCTTACGGTATTGTGGGCGTATAGATTTGAGCGATTTGTTACTTTGTGAGTTTGGCTCAACCTGTCATAGCCTCGTTCTGAGCTCCTTCCGGCAATCGGATTTCTCGGTAGTCATTTTGTCGGCCTTTATCCAAGATGTTGAGATTAGGAATTGGTTTAGTGTAAATTGCATTGAACTCGTTATTATTTAAGTCCTGATTTTATTACGAAATGCACTACTTTGGTCTCATTTTTGCGGGAACTCACCGGGATAATTGCTGGGGAAAAAACCCATCGATAAGACAAACGAACGAAAATTCCATTTTGTACATTTTATTGACTACATAATATCATTGATAATTTCAGTGAAAGCAAACCTCGTAAATTTACGAAGGGAATATATTTTGTCAAATACTTGGAACACATATGGAAGTTCAAATAGACATATGCATCGAAATGTCAACAAAATTAAACCTCGTAAGTTTACGAGCTTTGCACAATACTATCGGAAAATTGAGAAACAAATTACATCATTTGTTGGGTACGTAGAGGGTTTTTTTTTATCATAGAAATATATTATATCTCATCTCCAGACTTCGTAAATTTACGAGGTTTGCACATACTTTAAATATACTGAGACAGAAGTTTCTATCATGTGTGGAATATTTTCACAACGTTTCTATCCATCATAAAAACAGCTAGAATGAACCTATCAAAATCATCAAACTTCGTAAATTTACGAGGTTTGAAGGCAATACCCCAAAAATGTGAAAACAATTTGATAATAGAAAAAGCATGTTTAAGAATTTTATAAATCACTAAACCTTGTAAATTTACGAAGTATGCGTGAATCACCGAAAAATTATTACAAAAATTCTGCGTTGAAACTACCAAAAATACATTTTAAGATTACTGAAATAATAATATTATTCTATAACACCAAACCTCGTAAATTTACGAGGTTTGCACATACTATTCAAAGACTGAGACAGCAGTATGTATCCTGTGTGATATAAAAATAACTAGAATGGAGCGATGAATAATTGCCAAACTTCGTAAATTTACGAGGTTTGCAGGCAATACAAAAAAGTGGGGAAATTATATTAGAAAAGTAACATTTTAAAGAATTTCTATATCACCAAACCTCGTAAATTTACGAGGTATGCATCGATCGTCAAAAAATGAGACGACATTTCTGCGTTGAAACTGCCAAAAATACATTTTAAGATGGTTGAGATAATCATATTATTCTATATCAAACCTCGTAAATTTACGAGGTTTGCACATACTATTCAAAAACTTAGACAGCATTATCTATCCTGTGTGGAATATTTTCAAACTGTTTTTTATCTATTATAAAAATAACTAGAATGGTGTGATGAAGTTCATTGAATAATCATCAAACTTCGTAAATTTACGAGGTTTGCAGGCAATACATAAAAGTGGGAAAAATGATCATAGAAAAAAAATATTTAAGAATTGTGTAATCACCAAAACCTCGTAAATTTACGAGGTAAGCATGAATCGTGGGAAAATTGGGACGACTATCCTGCGTTGAAACAGCCAAAAATACATTTTAAGATTGTTGGGATAATCATATTATTCTATAACATTAAACCTCGTAAATTTACGAGGTTTTCACATACTTTTCAATTACTGACCCGCCAGTAGCTACCCTGTGTCGAATATTCAAAAAGAATATCCATCATAAAAAAAACAACTAGAATGATCCTATCTATAATCATCAAACTTCGTAAATTTACGAGGTTTGCAGGCAATACCAAACATGTGAAAACAATATAATCATAAAACCAAACATATCTAAGAATTTCTAAATCACCAAACTTCGTAAATTTACGAGGTTTTCGTGAATCGCCGAGAAACAGAGACGGCAATTCTGTGTTAAGATTGCAAAAAAAATTGTAAGATTGTTGAGATAATTATATTATTCTATAAGATAAAACCTCGTAAATACGATGTTTTCACAAACAACAAAATCATATCAGAATATTTTGGAGCTATAGTGGCCCAGTGTCATTTTACCTATGTACAGAAACCTAAAACGTACAGTGTTTATGCAAAAAGGTTAAGTATAAAAATATTGAGTGTAAAGAAGAAAATGATAAAAAGGAGCAATTTCTTCTTTTCCCAGTATGCTTTCTATTATCTATTTACTTCAAAATACCACAAAGCCCTTTCCCAGACATGGACTTTTTGTATGTTATATAATTCAAAAGCTGTTGCAAACGACAAAATCGACGATGTTTAAGATTTTAATTTCTGTACTATATGGCCTAGAAAATATTGAACCAAAACGAGGAAATGCTATTATAAGCATTTCCTTCTTCACTTTTAGCATGAATATTTTCCCAAGCATAGGGACGTCCAAACCAGGTCTTATTGGGAAAACGCTAATTAGTGACAAAATTGAAGACATTTATCCATGGGGAAGTTTTGAAAGCGTGCGGAATCATCTACGCGGAGTCGTAGTACTGCTTCCCGAGCTGGTATTTCAACTGTCTGACACGCGTATCTTGTCATATAAAAAGGTGGGCATGTAAAGCAGTCAATTCGATTATATTTTTCAGTGCGAATTAGTTGAAAACCGTTTTCATGCTCTGGTAAGCATTTGATGTTGGGATCCTCTACAGCAACGGTGAACCATATTCCTGAAAGGAGAGAAGGGAGACCCGCGGGAGAAAAGATATATACTCGACAAAACTGCTAACGCATCACTTTTTAAAACTGCATACTCTTCTTTATTGTCGAAGATTTAGATTTATAATTGGCATGTGTCTTTCTGACAAGTTTCTGCACACAACCATTAAAGAAGGCCTATTGTCAGTTTTCTCTCTTATGCGACCGCGTCGTACAAAAAGGGGACCAAAATACATTTCGGTTCGCGTAACTTGTGCTCTTTTTTTAAATCAATTTTGTTTGAGTTTGAGTTTATTGGGGTTTTACGCCGTTTTCAACTACCAGGGTCATATCGCGGCGGCTGGAGCACCTACCCATGGATTCCTGTTGTTTCTCAAACCAGTACTACCACAACACCCTTACCGAGCCTCCAGCTGCTCGCCCACTTAGGTTAATGATTTCAAACCCATTGGTGGGTGACAATTTTACCAGAAAGGGTATTATCGAACCCGGGACCTCTCGTATGAGGGTCAGATGCGCTACCAACTGCGCTAAGGCCGCGGCCCAATTTTGTTTGAATTGATTCTGAAAGCTGGTTGATTGTGAAATTGAAGTCTCTCAAAACCGAATCCTTATCTTACCTAACAAGGGCTGTTCGCGGACAACGTAGTAAGCCCATATAGATGTTTTTTAAAGAAAGTCAACGTTTCAAGGTCAAGGTCTTAAGGTCAAATTTCATGGTCTCCAATGAAAGGCATTGGTGAGATATGTGTATGTGTGAAATATCAAGACTACATCTTATACAGTTCGTAAGATGTAGACCAATAAGTTTTTTGTCAGCACTGACACCAACGACACTAGCGATGTGACATTACCTCCATGTGCATAAAATAAAGTACGGGATTTCAAACGTACAAAAGCCGTCGGTTTGTTTAAGGAAGGTAACTTTTCTACACATTAACTATTTCAGCAAATACAAAATGTTATGAAGGTTATGTGTGAATTTCCCATTTTACCCAAAGTTCAGCCTCTATGAATTTTAGAATAAAGGGTATCCTTAATCATTAATGAAAGTTAAATATTTCACAACATACTGCAGCATTTACTATGAAATTTCACAAGCTTCTTAATAAATGGTGGTAGTTGGCATGTGTAATTTTTTTAACGTATTCTGTAGATTCGTTATAAATATATAAACAAATAAAAGATCTGATTTATGCGTTAGCGTTCAGCAGTTTTGTCGAGTATACGAGGGGTGATCCAAAAGTTCGTAAAATGGGTTAATAAAATTTCAGGAGTGTTGACTATCAAAACAAAAATTATACAGTCATTAACTGTGACATCTTTACAAAATACATGGAAATTTTTAATTGTGTACATATAACAGTTTTTGTACAGTGATGAATTTTAGACAAAGACCATGCGCGAAGCGGGGGAGCAAGAACGTCAAATGCGACGTCATCTCCACACGATTATGAACCCTTATTTTTAAAGGCCCTATTTACTCTCATACAATTCTATGCCTAAGATATACTTGTGCTGAAAGCGTTCTCATACTATTTAGAATCGGAATGTTGAACGATTTTCAGTGTAGCTGTTTTAAGATCGGCCTACTATCAAATCGAAGCCTATGTCTGTTTATCCCATTTCTGACGTCGTTAATCAGGTTGTGGCTGAGTGCAAGACCATCTCTGCATCCATTATCCACTATTAAAGTTCGAATCTCGAGTGCATATTACACACAATTTCTCTACAGCACCTTATACTCGTTTTCTTTAATATCTTAAACGTCTGCGTTGGTGTATGACTCAGATCGAGGCAGAATTTTATGCCTGACCGATATTCTAATTAAGTGCTGACGTCATGTCGCATTTCCCTTGGTTTGTTCTATCTTATAAACTCAGCAAAAGTTCTAATCGGTCACCTTATACTTTGCGTCATAAAATCAATAAACAAACAATTCCAAACATTTCATTCTGGAACACTGTTGAAGAAATCATTGTCCAACATGACTGTTGCAATTCGATTATTTTAAGACTTTTTATTGAGATCTAACAACAGTTCTTAAACAGTTACCCTCGATGTCAAAATTCACAAAACAAAAAGAGCAGTGTTAGTAACGTGTGCAGCAACCGTTAGCTTCAGTAACAGCTACACACTAGCTTGTCGTGGAAAGGCTAATGTTAAGAAAGTCAATCACAATCAAGTTCTGTCACTCTGAAACCCACCACGACAGCGATAAATGAGCACACGTCCGTCAACAAACTGATGCAAAGTTGTGGTCTAATTTGTTAAGAAGACGTTGGCCAAGGAAGCCCTGGTTTAGAGAAGGTAACGCCGCGCCAAAGCTAGACGGACATATCGATGACGTCTACAGATAACACCACCTTTCAACGAATTCCAACACTTTACAGCCTACTGTGCACAGTCTGGGGTGTAATGTTGCGTTCATGTCGACCCGTAGTCACCCTGAAGTGATTGAAGACGGGAGTAATGTGTTCTTTCATATGACAAAGTAGAATACTGGTCCTGGCGTTTCATAGTAACTCGTCGTATCCGTCTCCGATGGCGTACTGTAGCACTTCCGGTGGCCTGAAATTCCACGTGTAAGGCCTTGATGGTTAGCATAGGCCTACGTAAACGTTCTGGCGACTTGAAAATGGGTGGAAACAAGTTATCAAAAGTGAAAAAGGAAAACAAGCCTCAATTGCCACCTACTTCCGGTTTTCTCTGCAACTAAATTTTACCAGTCGTAAACAAAGGCCCCGTTGCAGCATTCCGATGGCCCTGCCTCTCACTTCGTGTATCATTCTGGTCATGTTATGTGTTTTTCTGACTATACAGTCAATAGAGACTTCACGTGTGTAAACTGGGCCATGGCTTTTGTTTTCAAATTTTTTCACGTGCAAATCGGGAAAAACGAAGTACACGGACATCTTTACCACCCCTCAATGTTTCAGCGCTCTCAAAAATTCGCATAGTCAATGCTATAGGCAAAAAATAACAGATATAAAATTTTTCACTGATTGGTTGATAAACAATCGAGAAATTGCAATTTTAAAGGTGACCGATTAGAACTTTTGTTAAGTATAGAAAATATAGTGTTTTCGTAGCAACCTCTACAACAACATATCAAACTTGACGTAAGGATGTCATACTAGTGTAATAATAATTTGCGTCAAAATATTCTAGCTGAAATTAAAGAAAATTCGATTTAATTAACGACCATGTATTATCTTTTTGCGCTCCCCCGCCTGGGTGTACCTACGTTACTATGGTAACACAGTTTACGGGCACTAAATTTTTGTTTGTTAAATCTTTTTCATTTTAATAGAGTCTATAGATCTTAAACTACGATATTACTAATTTACACACTGTCTAAGCTAGTAATAAGGAAATAATGGGTCCATTTTACGAACTTTTGGATCACCCCTCGTATATCAACTCTAAATCTTTCCCACGCGACAAGTCAACTTAGAAAGGTAATAACGACAACAAGAGTAAATCGTTGATGTAAATACAAAACCTCGTATGTCGATTTTCGCGATTTTTAAAGTAAAATTGTGTGTGTATCCAGTTAAGACAATTCCTGCAGGTTTTGAGATATTTTTGCGGATAACTATTAATGACACATTATATATTTGTAAACACTATATGTCAAAATTTCAGGCAAGACCTTTCAATTTGGGAAAAGTTATTACACCTTTTTCCTTCCCCATTAAAAGCTTTCAAAAACGAGGTTTTGCACTAACAACGACGAAATGCTGAAACGACGTATCGTTAACGGTTTGGTACAATAGACTCCGTGGGTTGATTTCAGAAAATGATACAGTTCTACCGGGTTTTCCACTGAACGCTTAAAGGGACATAACATTACAATTTCATTTTTTAACCCTTTTCCAAACAAGACCTGCTTTTGACGTCCCTTATAGAAAAGACTTGGAAAAACATTGAAACAAAAGAAGAAACAGCTGATAACCAGCAGTTTCTCCTTTTGTCTCAATATTTTCTGTGCCATATTTTACGCAAATCATGTCTTTATTATTATCAATTTTGTCGTCTGCAGCAGCTTTCAAATTGGATCACCCTAAAATTTTGTCGTTTGGGAAAGAGTTAAAGCATATAAAGATAAGTTATTCTAATGCGTAGCAATGCTATCATTTTGTGGTTGTTATTTAGAAACCACAAATACGTCTTTCACCTTTTCCAAAACATGCCTGGTTAAGACGTTCCTAGTAGAAAAGGCTTGGGAAACATTTAGACAAAAGAAGAAAGTGCTGATCATCAGCACTTTCTTCCTTTGCTTCAATATTTTATCATTTTTAATGTACAAATAATAATAATAATAATAATAATAATAATAATAATAATAATAATAATAATAATAATAATAATAATAATAATAATAATAATAATAATAATAATAATAATAATAATAATAAAGTCTTTATTTTACGAGGCAGCACAGTTGGGATATCCCAGTCTTCCCTGTGGGCCTCTTGAACTTAATCATTATTAACACCCATTTTGCCTTTGACACCAGTCTTTAAGTTGGACCACCCTTAAATCTGGCCGTTTGAAGAGGGTTAAAGTTGAGACATAAATGACAAATTCCATATAAACATGAACTGTTGTCCACAACAATTTATTTCTCGTAAACGGTTCAATAATTTGGCTTGAAATTTTCAGAATTGTAATGGGAAATTAAGCTCTTTCAGGGAAAAATAAAATTTATAACAAATGAATGAGAAATATCACTTTAACCTCTTCCCAAACGGCAAAATATAGACTGCTCCAATATTGGAAAGCTGCTGACAATCACAAAATTTGTGCTGATTAATAAATACCCCTAGATTTTGGTGTGTTTTGCCACGAACGATAACTCCTTCAGATGTTCTATATTATATTTCTCGGAATTCCCGAGGCCTAGATTCGTACCGTATTTCTTCATGAAAATACATTTAGAGAATGTAGGGTTAAATCCATATAACGAAATATAATTTGAGTTGGGCTAACAAATAATTCAGCAATTATTGGAATTCGTATGTTTTTGATAAACTGTTATGGCTAAGGGTTACACGGTTGGCAATAAACCCTGATGATGGCAGTCTCTTAAACCTTTTCCGAAAAAGACCTGGCCCCGGTTTCTCGAAAAAACTTAAGTATATTCTCATGAGAACATGCACAACTTCAAAGGGATACTCTCCAACGTTGAAGAGTATTCGATTGAAGTTCACGTGGATTTCGTGCGATTTGAGCACGGTGCTCAGATTTGAGCATGAGAACATACTTAAGTTTTTGTCGAGAAACCGGGGCCTGGTTTTCACGTCCGTAATTGGAAATGCCTTAGAATTGAAATACGGGAAAAAGAAGAAAATGCTTATTGCCAGCAGTTTTCTCCTTTTGTCTTTATCAACAACAATAATGGAGTTTGAAGCTTTTTTTGCAAATTTAAGCAGTCCATAAAAAAGATGTTTTTCCTTTTTGGAAATGACAATCTGACAGAAGACAATAACACAATATTGCACCTTTACTTATCACTCTCATGCTCTGTTTATCTTGCTAAACAGTCCTTTACCAAACGGCCTGAATTTAGACTTCCCATTTTGAAAGATGTTGCAGTAAAATAATGCGCAGAAAATATTCAGACAAAAGGAGAAAATGCTAATCATCAATGCCGTTTGTGTTATTTATATAATGAAGGATGTAAATACCAGGTCTTGTCTTGGGTAATGGTAAAATAAGTGAATTGTCTTTGCTAAGATTTGATTCAAAGATATTGTCCCGGTATTATTGTGAAAAAGCAAAAACAACGTAGTAAACTTCGACCATTTTGCGATGATATATTGATTAATTATTTGTCAATTCTATTTTATTTTTTTAATAGATTTATTCATTTTTCTCAAAAAATGTTAGACAATTGTTGCAAATAGAACATCGCATTTTTCATTGTTGGTCAAGTGTATCAGAACAATATTTCATGTCAATATAAACCTAATAATAGCCACGTATGTCCCTTTTAACCCTTTCCCAAACAAGACCTGGTTTTGTCGTCCCTTATTGAAACAGATTGGGAAAACATTGAAACAAAAGAAGAAACTGCTGATAACCAGCAGTTTCTCCTTTTGTCTCAATATTTTCTGTGTCATATTTTACACAAATCTAATCTTTAATAACAGTCATTTTGTCTTTTGTGGTAGTTTTTGAAGTGGGTCACCCTAGAATTTTGCCGTTTGGGAGAGGGTTAAAACCCAGTGCGTTTCCATTGAAGCGCTTCCTTTAACAAGACCTTTATTTGACGTTCTTTAGTACAGTTCAGGAAACATTGATAAAGGAAAGAAACAATGCTGGAATTCAGTATTTTCTTTTTTTTTCTCTCAATATTGTATATGCAATTTCATTAACATTTCCTGTTTTTGAAATTGAAGAGGTCGTGTGCATCCTCCTTTTCTAATTGTTTCAGTTTAAATATTTGCAGTAAAGGAAATGTTTAAATGTATATCCATGAAGACCAATTTTTTTGCAATTTAGACATTGTGCCCAGAATGCAAAATTAACCGATTACCAGACGGCAATACAGAAGACTGACCCAAATTTAAATACGTTACAGACAACAATTTCAAGTGAATGAAATTTTACATTTTTTGGCCTGTATGAATAGGAAACATTGTGGAAAATGAAGACATTTCTTGTTAAAATTTATTTATTTCCCAAAATGTTTTCTTAAGCCATTATTTTGAGTGGTCAAAAAAGCTGTTACAAATACAAATTTTCAATATTTCTTCTCTTTATTTAGTGTTTTCTGACCTCTTCCTTTTGAGGCGCCAAATTCCAGCCTTGTTTGGGAAATAGAAGACTTCAAGTGTTCGCTTTCTCGTGCTTTTTCTTAATGTTCTCTGTGTGAAATGTCAAAATCAATAATTTCTGGAAAAAATAAATTGGTATAATTTTATAACCCGGATCTCTGTTGTCTGCATAATTATTATTCATTTTTTGTAAACATTTGTTGATATCAAAAATACATGATTTCAATTTTTGTGATTTATGTCGGAAGACCGTTTACGATTAAAACATATGCCTATATTCGAATAGATATGCAGATTATGTTCGTCGAGCATAATGAAAGATTAAAAAACTTTATTTTCTTGGTGCAGAGAAATAGAAATGAAAAAAAAAATCTCACAGCTTCGAACCCACACCAAAAGACGAATTAGGCATCACGTCTTACCGTTACCATTTGGCCACTTTGACTTTAAATGTGCGTGTCAAAAAGTATTTATATACGTAATAAGAATTAAATCAATAAACCATAATTATCTGAACCTGGTGCCTGCTTCATTCATCCGTTCATTAAAACATTTAAGAAAACATTTTTGACTTATCATGACTTACTGATGTCTTACAAAATGTTTAAAACAACCATCAAAAATACGTCTGAAGTGATTCGATGAAACTGTGGCCCCTGAGGCCTCTTTCATAAAAACTTTTAAGACGTATTTTTGTCTTACTGATGACTTAAGACAAGTTTAGGACAAGAAACGCGTATCGCCAATCTATTAAAACCTGGGTTATGCGATTATTGTTTTACGCGACTTTTAAGACATCAAAAAAACGTCTTAAATGTTTTGATGAAACAGGCGCCAGAATTCTCGTACGTCATGACATCAGGGGTTTTCTCAGGAGTTGGGGAAGACACAGGACGCTGGTTGCAAGGGGGAAAATCACGCGCGACACCAAAGTTTGGGGAAAAATTATATTATTGTTATCAATTGGGAAAATATATACATGTATTTAGCAATGTCATTGTATTTACCGTTTCTTAACTTTGTAGTTGTTATAATCTAGATAAAAATCACATGACTAGGTAAAAACTGCTGAAGGTAACTTGTGAAAATATACAATCTAATGTTGTTGCAAGTAAGTTTAACCCATCCACTGGGAAAGGCCTGTGCCATGCACCATAGTCACATTGAAATCCCAAATGTCACATTGATCTATCCAATGTCTGGGCCCTTGTCCCAATGAATTTTGCTGAAGATAGAAGTTAATGGCCCATTTGAGCATTTTTCCCCTATGATTATCACATTGCAAAGATTTCAAAATGTCACAATGATTTTCTAAGAGGAAGGGATATTGTCCCATTGAAAAATATTCCTTTTCAAGCACTGATAGCCCATCAAAGCTTTTTGTACTAGTAGGTGACACAATCATAATAAGCCTATCAAATGTGTTGACAAGTGAAACTCAGCAATTTTGAATCATAAAAACCCTAAATCCAGGAATTCTTGCTGTAAAGACCATTCCTTGCAGCCAAATAGCCAGGAGAAAATCATGCCAGCAAACATAATCATTCGTCAGGGGTTTTTCTCAGGAATTGGGGAAGACACAGGACGCTGGTTGCAAGGGGAAAAATCACGCGCGACACCAAAGTTTGGGGAAAAAAATACATCATTGTTATCAATTGGGAAATTATATACATGTATTTAGCAATGTCATTGCATTTACTGTTTCATAACTTTGTAGTTGTTATAATCTAGATAAAAATCATATGACTAGGTAAAAACTGCTGAAGGTAACTTGTGAAAATATACAATCTAATGAAGTTGCAAGTAAGTTTTACCCATCCACTGGGGAAGGCCTGTGCCATGCACCATAGTCACATTGAAATCCCAAATGTCACATTGATCTATCCAATGTCTGGGCCCTTGTCCCAATGAATTTTGCTGAAGACAGAAGTTAATAGCCCATTTGAGCATTTTTCCCCTATGATAATCATATTGCAAAGATTTCAAAATGTCACAATGATTTCCTGAGAGGAAGGGACATTTTCCCATTGAAAAATATTCCTTTTCAAGCACTGATAGCCCATCTAAGCTTTTTGTACTAGTAGGTGACACAATCATAAGCCCATCAATGTGTTGACAAGCGAAACTCAGCAATTTTGAATCATAAAAACCCTAGATCCAGGAGTTCTTGCTGTAAATACCATTCCTTGCAGCCAAATAGCCAGGAGAAAATCATGCCAGCAGCCCTTAATTCTGTCTTGGTATGTGATTTATCGGTTGAGGAGATTACTCTAGATATTTCATTTCAGATATCGCTCGCCAAATTTCATGTGGCCATTTTTTCTACTTTCGTTTTGAATACCACTCACCAAGTACTGAAATTCTTCATCTGTAGTTGACATTTCATACTTACGACAGCATCACAACATGATTAGCCTATATTAGCACCTGATTATATCAGTTTTCTGCTCAAGTTTCGATAAATATTCGATTTGTCTCTCAAATAGTTTGGGGTTGTTGAAATAAATCTGGGTGAATCATAAACTGTTTTGAACCAATTTGAAATGACAGTCAAATTTGGAATTCCGAATTTGTACATACCATTTTTTTATTATTTTTTCCTTCATTTTTTTATTGCAAAATATTTCAAGCACAACTTTTTTTTAACAAAATAAGTCTATAATTTTGTTACAGATGTTATTTATTACTGATTTTTGTACCAATAAAATAGCAATGGTCAAACTCGGAATTCAAATCTCAAGATTGATCATATCCTGAATTGGTTTGCATCGCCGAATACAATGGGTGGCCAAACCTGGTAAGTACAGTGTTAAAAGGCTGAATTTACGTGTTTTTAAACTCCCAAGGGTCAATGAATCATTTGCCATTCCTGAATTCTCTGGCTTTTTCCTTAGCAGGTCACATTTAGAATTCCATTTTAGCGAGTCATCTGTTGGATTTTCCAGTAATATGGGTTTCGTTTTTGCCTTTCAAATAATTTTATGTCTTGGGGAAATTATTTTCTGGAGGGGAAAATTATTCTCCAGGGGAAAAAAGTTGGATATTTCGGGAGGGGAAGACGCCGATCGTCGGCGTCACTTTCTTAGTAAAAAAACCCCACATTGACTAACGCAAATCAGTGCTAAAATTGTCGTTTTCCGTTTATAACATACAACAAAGCCTAATGTTTTGTTGTTATTATTGTTTTTGTAAAGGTATAGCGGACGAGAATATAGCGAGGTATAATAAAAAAATAAGTGTATCTTCCGGATAACACTCTTTTTTCACGATCTTAAAAATTATTAACCCTTTCCCAAACAGAAAAATGTTAAGGCTATCCTATTTGAACGCTGCTGCAGATGTCACCAGATTTGTGTGCAATCTACCACAGAAAATATCGTGACAAATGGAGAAAATGCTAATAATCAGCATTTTCTTCCTTTGCCTCAATGTTTTCCCGATCTTACTCTGTTAGAATTCACGTCTTGTTTGGGAAAGGTTTAAACAACTTTTACTTAAACATGTAAAAAGTTAAACTAACCTGTATTATGTATGCGTGGTCCGAATCCGTTTGTCCTGACGCTCGTGTACTGACGTCCGATAACTCTGTGTACAAACATAGCAATGTCGTTCGTATCACTTGAAATCACACACCCAGAACACTTAGTTAATTACACATGAACCATCACGTGATCATGTGAAATCGGGTATCCGACTGTTGCTTAGCAACGGTTTACTGATCTCCCCATCCAACCCTTTCGCCGTCTGTTTGATAATACAGAGTCTTAGCAGACTAATCAACGATATTTTAAATGTACGAGTAGTTGAAAAACAACATAATTATCCTATATAAGTTAAATTTCTGGAAAAGTACAAAACGCATTTAAGAAATGCCCTTCTCACACATTATGTCGCATATTTAGATACCATAGAAAATAAAGAAAATCGCTTACAAATGATAGCTAATTCTTTATTTCGGAAATGGTTTCTGTTTAGAGCTTCAAGAAAAACACATTTTCTTATTACCAGAGACATAGAATATTTATGTCTCTGTTATTACACATCTTTGAATATGGACTTTTCTAGAATTTTGTCGTTAAGTAACGAGTTAAATCCATAAAAATACCGTCTGCTTTACTCTGATTAAAGATCTACTGGGATCAAATGCTCTGTTTACCCTTTCCCAAACGACAAAAAATTAGTGTGACAGCTGCAATGGAACAAACTGTGACAAAAGAAGAAAATGCTGATTTTCAATATTTTCTTCTATTGTCTCAATTTTTTCACAAGCACTGTCTATCAAAGACGAATGTAGGTCAGGTCTTGCTTGGGCGTGAGAAAGGGGTTTTATTTCCTTAAAAACAGAAAAAATGTTAACTATACAATATGTTGCAACAACAAAAAGAGTTTGACTGGATTTGTGGCCGTCCGATTTCGTAAACCGGTTTCACATACCCTTATTCAGGGGCGGATCAAGGGGTTTCGGGGGAACCCGCTTTATTCCGTATTCGACCCCACTCATAGAAATCCTGGCTCCGTCACTGTTTAGCCTTATTTTCAAGTTTAGCGTAGAGTTGTTTAGAAGGTGTATCAATCGAGTTTTCACACGTTTTTGCCAGAATGTGTGTCCATTAACTATATTTTAGTTATGATTAAATATATCACAGCTTCAATGAGCAAGAACAAATTCGTGTATTAGTTGATCTGAAATTATTTTTCTTTACACGCGATCTCCTGATAAAAAGGGATTTTCATATTCACGAGAATTAGAAAGCCAGATAAAACCAAACGATTTCAGTATTCTGAGAAGGGGCTAATCGTCAGTGTTATTGCAAAACATCGTAACTCCACTTTGTGTAAAACAAGAGTTGCGGATACGAGGTTTTGCAATATAACACCGACGAAATATAAATGTCCGATTTAACTTCAAATTGGATATTTTCGGATAAGAAAAAGGTAAGAATGCATTTGCGGATCAACAATTTCTGTGAAGGGTGTCGGTCCAAACGGCTTTCAATCATATAAATGGGGGGGGGCATTCAAAAGCCGACTGGACATGAGCCGGTCCCCCATGAGCCCGCTTGACAAAAGCCCACTCCTTATTGTAACTACTGGAAAAACACAATTGATGGAAAAAGTCAATTTTCTTCGCAATTCATTTCTTACGATAACATTCATACTTTGTTGCTTATTTAGGGTTTTTTCCCCTTAAGAAAGTGACACTGGTTTCCAGCGTCTTCCCCTACAGAAATAATGAATTTTTTCCCCTAAAAATAAAATTTTCCCCAAGATATATTTTCAAAAATCTCGCTAAAAACCCAAATAAAAGAACAAGGAAAGCTTTTCCTCACTTTCTGCAGCTTTACAAACTAGCCCTGCTTATTCTCAAGTCTACAGTAGTGGGTGTAAGAGGGGTTTAGCCTATAAAATGTACTTTTTCTATGTTTTACAATTTTCCCCCAAGCTAGGATACCGCATGTGACTTTTCCCCTTTCTACCAGCGTCCTGTGTCTTCCACCAATCCGGAAAAAGCCCTGTTATTTGATTCATTTTATTCATTTAATTATAGCATATTGATCATTCAAAATATAAAGTCACTTTTTATGTGTTTTCATTATTTCTTTGGTGTTGATACATCATTACAGTTGTCGCCACATCGTATGGCACAATGTTTATGTTTTGTTCAAATGTAATTGAACGTCAAAGAAAACATTAACACGTGCCATACGATGTGGCGACAACTGTAGGTGTCTATAATTTAATTAAATAATATAGATTGTAATACACATAAGAAACAATCAAAACATTAATTTTGATTAAAACAAACTAAATATATTAATTTATAAGGAGTGGGCTTTTGTCCTACTCGTATTATATCAAAACTACCTAATTACAAATATCCACGACAGTCTTTATTTCATTTCTATAAAAATCAATCTGTAACGGAAGTATAGACCATCGCAACATGTAAGTAATGAACGAGCGATATTGAATAATCAAGATTAATGTAAACGTAAACTTAAAATGGTCTCGTAACTAAACGCCGCTTGTTTCAGACAGGTGTAAAGGGGTGTTCTGGGTTAGACCTGAGACCGCGGCATTTCAATCAGTAGACGAAAGGGAGCCACGTGTTACACAGCCGATTACACATTTTCTTGTGTAACTGTGATTTCACTATAATATGGCTACTGTTTACAGACAGACGGATTTTGATGAGGTATTTATCTTTGCGTTTATTTTCATTGATAAGTCGACTTAAAAGAAAAGTTTTGAAACAATCAAAATTCATTGTTGCTGCATGTCTGTTTTATTGCTAAAATTTAATTGAAAAAAAAAAAGGGATAGTTACCTACAGCACTCTTTTAACCCTTTCCAAAACAAGATTTGACGTCCCTATTAGAATTGACTTGGGAAAACATTGTGGCAAAAGAAGAAAGTGCTGATAATCTGCACTTTCTCCTTTTGTCTCAAGATTTTCTCTGTTATTTTTAGCTCAATTCCATTCTTTCGCAACATTTGTTTTGTCTTCTGCATCAACTTCCGAATTCGACCACCCTAAAAAATTCGCTGTTTGGAAAGAGTTAAAATGCTTTTCTTTCTTCTCAAACTGACATGAAATTTAATATTTTTCCAAACAAAAATGACTTTAATCGCGTGCCCAAATAAAAAAAAAGTTTTTGAAAAATTCAGAAAAATACTGATAACCAGTTTGTATTGCCTTTGCACAAATATCTTTGTTACATTATACATATAAATTCAACCTTAAAGGGACATTTCATCCCCATTTCAAATTTTTATATGGATTGATGCCAAGATTGGTTATTCTAATGGGTATAAATGCTATCAGGTTTTTTTTAAGTTGATTATGATAAGCGATAATCACGCCTTTAAAGTGTTGAGACAAATTCTATACACATCAGGGCCGCGTTTTACTAACAAAGATTTTTGCAAAAACCTTGTAACAACACATCTGATTGAAAGAGAAACAGTAATTATTCGGACTATCAGATTTGTTGTTGTTTCAAAAATGTTCGTAAGTTTGTTAGTAAAACGGGCCCCTGAACTGTTGTGGACAACAATTTGTTGAATTTTAATACAAAAATAGATACTTTTCGTAAACGGCGCAATGTTTTGGCTTGAAATTTTCAGAATTTTCATAAGAAAGTATGCTCTTTTAGATAAAAATAAAAGTGAAATTTATAAGACAAGAATCTGAAATGTCACTTTAATCTAGATTAATTTTGACCTTGGTGTCTGATCTCAAATTTGACTCTAGCTTATCGTCGGTGTACTGCAAAACCTCGTATGTCGATTGTTGCGATTTTCAAAGTACGAACTTGTGTGCCCTGTTAAAGACAAATCTTGCAGGTTTTTAGATATCTTAACTGATCAATATTATTGACAAATCATTTATGAACAATGTGTCCAAATTTCAAGTAAAACATTTTAGTTTGGGAAATGTTACATGTATTACACTTTTTCCCTCCCCTTTAAAATTTTCAAAAACGAAATACGAGGTTTTACATTTACAACGACGTTATGTTAACCCTTTCCCACACGACAAAATTTTAGAGTGATCCCCTTCTAAAACAGCGACAAATGACAAAAATGAAAATGATAGGATTTGTGTAATATATGGCACAGAAAATATTGAGACAAACGGAGAAACTGCTGGTTATCACTAGTTTCTTATTTTGTTTCAATATTTTCTTTTGCGTAGAACCCTATCCTGTAGAGTTTCATCCCTTTCCATTATTGTCCAGGTATTATCCATTTCTTTCCCTTTCCCATCCAACAACATTTGGAAACCAGCTGCAGATGACAATATGGAGGTTATTGAAGATAAGATTTGTGTACATGTCAAATTCTCTCGATATAGCACTGAAAATATTGAGACAGAAGGAGAAAATGCCGATTATCAACATTTTCTTCTTTTGTCTCATGTTTTCACTAGCTTGTTTATTCAGGGGCGTCAAAACTAAATGTTGTTTGGGAAAGGGGTAAAATGTTATATATTATTATTTACATTATTTTGCATTTTGTTAACTTTTCGTCTGCAACATATTTCAAAGTTGAGTTATCGTCTGGGAAATGCTAAAAAATAATTTATTTTTAACATTGACTAACAAGAATATCGTCGGTGTTAATGCAAAACCTCGCATCTCGTTTTTTTTTTTTTTTAGAAAATCTTAGAGAGGGAGAAATAAGATTTTATTACTTTTCCGAAACTCGAGGGTTTTACTTGAAATTCGGACATGTTGTTCATATATAATGTGTCATTGATACTGACAAGTAAAAATATCACACAACCTGCATATATTGTCTTAAAGGGACATACACGTTTATACATTTTTAAAATCGCAAAAATCGACATACGAAGTTTTCATTTACACCGACGATATGTGTTTTTTCTTTCAGGAAGGGATTACTAATCATTAGTGTAGACGTCGCCTATACAAAACAACTTACCAGGGTGTGTGAAAATGGTTTTCAACTACCGTAAATCAGAAATCGTTTGGACAGTGTACATATTTCGTGAATCTAATTGTTAGTTGGAGAAGAAAAGCGATGACGGGAACTTTAAGTTACTTAAATTAAAAAAAAAAAAAAAAAAAAAAAACACGGACCCATTATGATATCAGACATGACGATACAAGTTATACAGTATAACACATGGCAGCTTGTTGAAATGTTTTTATTACGGGCATTCAACCCTTTACCAAACGACAAAAAATAGACCGCTTCTATTTAAAAGCTACTGAAGATCACAAAATTGATGAATAAAAAAAAGTTATGAGTTTAACCCAGAAAACATTGAAGCAAAATGAGAAAATGCTGATTATTATTTCTTCTCTCGTCTCAATATTTTCTCAAGTCTTCACTATCGACGACTTCAAATCCAGATCTTGTTAACTGTTACATGCATTAGAATTGGATCTAAGTGACTTCGTTTTGCAAAATCTGTAACTTATCTTGATGCCTGGTGCACAATTTTCTAAAGTATAATAAAAAGTAAAATTTTTAGGGTCTTGATGCTTCTTCCGAAGCGATTTCTTAATGTTCATTTTTTCAATTTATGTATTCAATCGAAAAGCTGGTGCAGACGTCAATTTGAATTTTGATAATTATAGGGGTTGTGTAAAAAAATCACAGAATGTATTTAGACAAAAAATGAGAAAAAAATAATGGTAATCAGCATTTTCCTTTTTTGCCTCGATTTTCTTCCCAAACTTACATTCAAGGGATGTCAAAACAAGGTCTAGTTTGGGAAAGGGTTGAAGAACTTTGTATCTTTTTTTCTATTTGAAGCATAGCTTGGGTCAAATACTGTGCAACAGGCATTTTATATACATTTGAGTGCTCCCCAGTGAGTAATTTCATAACATTACTTATATGTACAAGTCAACATCTTTGGAAATTGTCTTCATTTTATGAACAATCCGTTCTCAGTTTTCAAACAGTACTCTCTAACTTCGGAATTCGAAGTCCCCAAACTTCGTAATTCGAAGTTTGGTGGTGTAACCATTTCCCAAACGACATAACACCTGGTCGTGACATTTCCGATACATATTTTTGAAAGGAGTAGATGAATTTAAAAAGTATCGATGTTAAATAATTCTTTTAATTTAAAAATGATATGTAACAGTCAGCATACTACGACTATTCTGACGTGTATTTTGGACATATTTAACCGAAAAGAATTGTCTCGGTTTTTCGAATTATGTACAAACATCGTAAATGCCCGGTTCATTTTGAAATGCCAGTGTTCTCATTTTTTTAAATTTGTTTTCATCTAACATGTTATTGAACTTGATCTAATGTGCATACGTCGTATCTTTTCGAGGTCTAGCTCCCCCCCCCCCCAATCAAATCATTCTCAAAAACCTAGAAGTATCTGAAAACATGGTAAATTAACGAGGTTTGCTGTTATAGAATAATATAATTACCTCAACTATATTAAAATGTTGCATTTTTGACAGTTTCAACACAGAACTGTCGCCTCAGTTTTTCGGCGATTCACGCATACCTCGTATTAAATTTACGAGTTTTGGTAATTTAGAAATTCTGAAACATGTTTCTTTATTATGATCAAATTGTTCAAATACTTTTTTATATTGCCTGCAAACCACGTAAATTTACGAAGTTAGATGATTATAGATCACATCATTTTAGTTTTTTTCTTCATGATATATATTTTTTATGAAAATATTCCACACAGGATAGCTACTGGTGGGCCATTTTTAATTGTATGTGAAAACCTCGTATGATATAATTATCTCAACATTCTTAAAATGCATTTTGGCAGTTTTAACGCAGAATTGTTGTCTCAGTTTTTCGGCGATTCATGCATACCTCGTAAATTTACGAGGTTTGATGATTTAGAAATTCTTAAATATGTTACTTTTTAATGATCAAATTGTATTCACATTTTTGGTATTGCCTTAAAACCTCGTAAATTTACGAAGTATGATAATCAAAGATCATGCCATTCTAGTTATTTTTATGATAGATAAAAACAGTTTGAAAATATTCCACAAAGGATAGCTACTGGTGACTCAGTATTTGCATAGTATGTGCAAACCTCGTAACTTTACGAGGTTTGATGTTATAGAATAATATAATTATCTCAGCAATCTTAGAATGAGCTATTTTTGGCACTTTCAACGCAGAATGGTCGTCTCAATTTTTCGACTTTTCACGCATACCTCGTAAATTTACGAGGTTTTTGTGATTTAGAAATTCTTAAAAATGTTTCTGTTTTATGATCAAATCGTTTTCACAATGTTTCGTATGATCTGCAAACCTCGTAAATTTACGAAGTTTGATGATTATAGATCTGATAATTCTAGTTGTTTTTGGGATATTTTAAAACGTTTGAAAATATTTCGCACATGATAGCTACTGCTGTCTCAGTATTTGCATAGTATTGAAAACCTCGTAAATTTACGAGGTTTGATGTTATAGAATAATAGATTATCTCAGCAATCTTAGAATGTTGTATTTTGTGGAAGTTTCAACGCAGAATTGTCGTTTCAATTTTTTGGCTATTCATGCAAACCTCGTAAATTTACGAGGTTTTTGTGATTAAAAAATTCATAGAAATGTTTCCGTTTTATGATCAAATAGGTTTCACAATTTTTTGTATTGTCTGAAAACATCGTAAATTTACGAAGTTTGATGATTAAATATCAGATCATTCTAGTTGTTTCTATGATAGATAAACACGATTTGAAAATATTCCACACGTGATAGCTACAGTTGTCTCAGTATTTGAATAGTATGTGCAAACCTCGTAAATTTACGAGGTTTGAAGATGATATCATTCTATCTGTAGGACAAAGAAATCCTCTGTATATATCCAACAAATGATAGATTCAGCTTCTCAATTTTCCGGTATTATTATGCAAACCTCGTAAACTTACGAGGTTTGATTTTGTTGACATTTTGATACATATGTCTATGACCTAATATATGTGTTCCAAGTATTTGACAAAATATATTCTCTTCGTAAATTTACGAGGTTTGCTTTCACTGATATCATCAATGATATTATTTAGTCAATAAAATTAACAAAATTGAATTTTTGTTCGTTTATCTTTTTGATGGGTCTGTTCCCCAGTAATCATCCCGGTGAGTTCCCGCAAAAATGAGACCAAAGTAGTGCATTTCGTAATAAAATCAGGACTTAAATAATAACGAGTTATTCGTTATTTGAAGCTCCGTAACCAAAAAATATGCCAGTTCAGTGAACCAGTCTTTTTACTTGTGACGTCATAAATCTAGGCGATATGACGTCATGTAATTTTTCTGCGTTCTAGCGACGTTGACGTTCCCGCGCATTATCAGAACGTCAAGCGACGTTATTGTGCGGGTCCTTTTGCAAACAAATGGTAGTGTTAAAAAATCTTTTAGAAGGAAATATTTAAAATGAGGGAAAATGTAAGCAAAATTCATTATTTAAAAATAATTGATGAAAGAGGGACATAACATTCCAATTTCATTTTTGGAAGCAAATTTTGCAAAATTTGCTTCTCCTTGCAGCTACCTTTCTCTGCACTTTACCATTCTCTGCATACCACACAACATCTTCCGGTCCTCCTCACTATAAATAGTTCTATGAAAAGCAAAGATCAATGAGGTAACGGTCATTCGAACATTCAATATGTAAGTCTGATGTTATGTGTAGATATTGAATTGTGTGACTGAAAATGAAACATACAATTAATCATGTCTCTAAAAGAAGAAAAGATCGACGTAGACGTAGTAATTTTCTTTATTATGGTTCAAAGATCAGCCCAATGGCCTTCCTTGTAAATGGGTCAGTCAAGTTTACTGAGCTATGAAATATATTCAAAGCTTATACAAACGATTAATATGCATGAAGTTGTGCTAAAAATAGATACAACTCCAGCATGGAATCAAAGCACTCTCTTGCACACGGTTCATTCATGTATGTGAGAGTAACGAACGACAACTCTGCTCGGAGATTGGGAATCAAAGTATTCAAGGTATTCTGGATAATCAAAGTACCTAATCAATGTGCTCTACGAATCAAAGTATTCAAGGTATTCAAATGGATAATAAAAGTACCTAATCAAAGTACTCTACTTCTGGACAGGCCTACATTATTGACAAATTTGCTTCCCAACAGTACTGTCAGTACTTTGATTCTAGTATGTCTTGATGCAAATATTGGTTATTCTAATGCGTAGAAGTGCTAGCAGTTTTTTGAAGTTGTTACTGATAAGCGAAAAAATGCTTTTAAAGTTGAGAGAGATATGACATATTCCATATAAATCTGAACTGTTGTCTACAACAATTTGTTTAATTTTAGCATAGAAAATATATTTCTCGTAAACGGTGCAATATTTTGGCTTGAAATTTCCAAAATTTTCATAAGAAAATATGCTCTTTCAGATAAAAATAAAAGTAAACTTTGTGAAAAATAAATGTGAAGTGTCATTTAAAAAAAGCAAGCTACACTTAGAAGATTTTTTTACACCTATAGTCTATAATAGATTACAAAGCAGAGCTCTGTTGATAAAGATAAGACCTGTATAACTACCATAAAGAAAAGAAAAAGGGAGATGTAAGTTATTAGCAATTTCTTTTGTCTCCAAATTTTCTTAAGCTTTATCCTCTAGGATTTTCAAAATTCGAAGGGTAAGGGTTAAATCTTTGCAAAGTGGCAGAAGTATTGACTGGTCCAATTTGACCCTTTCCCGAACGACACAATTTTAGGATTGTCCAATTTAAAAGTTGCCGTTGATGACAAAATGATTGTTGATACAGATGTGATATGTGTATAGTGTGCGTTTTTCAACTTATATGGTAATGTCGCAGAGGCTGTCTAGAGTCACGGGTGTTGAATGGAGAATATAGCTCCAAAAATAGTCAACGGTATTTTGCTGCCTCGTGACATACCGGTACTCTCGGGGTAGTTGTACCGATGGAAAATCAGTATACAAAAGTTGGTGTCGAGAACATTTTTCTTAAATTATTTCTTTTTCAGAGATTTTTGGAAAAATCCAGCGACGCTGTAATATGAGGAAATGGACAAAGTGTGTTATGCACGAGAATATACGGTGTTAGTTAGCAGGGTTTTAATTTAATCATTGCAAAACATCATCAAATCGAAAGTAAAATTTGGATTTCAACTAACCCTTCGTCGAGGCAACTTGCACTCGCCCCATTTTCGCCAGAATTCAACATTTACTTATTAGAAAATACAAATTCTTATCATTTTAAGTATTTTGGGGAGTTGCAAGTCAATTCCATGTTATATCGATATATCATTGGCTATAATTGGGGAGATTGGTAAACACGTGTGCTAAAATGATTGTTTTAAAACCCTGCTTACGAACACCGTATATTATTGTTGTGCACAACAAACTTGGACCATATCTTCATATTACAGCATCGCCGTATTTTTCCAAAACTCGTCATGAATTAATTAATTTAAGAAACATGTGCTCGACACCTACCTTTGTTTACCGATTTTCCTTCGATATAACTACCCCGGAAGTACCGATATGTCACGAGGCAACGAAATACCGTTGACTCTTTTATGAGCTAGTTTCTCCGTTTACCACCCGTGAGAGCGATTAATCGTAGATTAGGGCTGAAAGATTTAGGACTTTTTCAGATGTCAGAGAGGATACTGGTCGAGCACTGAGCAGTGGTTCGAACTCGCGGCTCATGGATTGAAAGACTCTGTCGTCACTTACAGAGCTATCTGGGCTCGGCACTTCTAGTCCGGCAGATATTCCCCATTTTTGGCTGAACATTGCAGTGGAGTATATAGTTTTTTTTTGTTGATTCCTGAAGTAGACATCCTACTGTAAAATAATCTGACGGGTGACATCGTGTCACCCTTTAGCATTTTGAGAAATTCAAGATGGCCGCCAAGATGGCGGAATGTCATATAAATAACTAATGTAAGGGTTATATATGCATATTGAAACTGATTTATTTAAGGCAATGTATCTCTAATGCACTTACTGTTGTCCTAAGAAGGAAGAACAATAAAGATATGACACATTTCTGTCATTTCATTCGATGCTGTTGTGTAACTTACGTTACATTATGGTGTATTAGATTTATCTTTTCACATATCTACCATTTGTTTGGCTATAAGTCGTTTAAACACAACATTTATTTATCTGGTTATGAATTTTTCTACTTGAAGCTTTTGGTTAAAGTAAAACAACAGTTGCATAAATGTATTATGTAACTTACGTTACCTCAAAGATACATATTCACTGTTACTTACTTATTTTCCGGGTAATTTGCTGTAAAAAAAACTGTGTATAATTAAAATATGGCCTTTAAATTTTCTCTGTGCAAAATTTCAGCTCTGTCTGATCTGTATTGGCTTAGATTACGACGGATTTAAACCAAATATCACATCATTTCGTAAACACTATCAACCCACTTTGAATATTTACATACTTTTACACCGCTGAATGATTATCGATTTATGTCATTTACTGTATGAATCTTGTATTCTGTCTTATAAAGTCTATAAACGGTGCGACTACATGCTAAAAGCCAACTTCTGTGGATCGTTAGGGATTTAGGTCTGTGGATACTAATGTCCCTTTAATTTTAGCATATTAGGTTCATTTGATCTCTTATTTCCTATCATTCGGCCAAACCCCTTAAAACACAACACGGTATTGTTTGCATATTAATTTCTTACTCAAAGCTTTTGCTAAGAGCAAACTAACATTCGCATAAATTATTATGAAAATGTCACTTTTGTTTGAAATACGCTTTAATACACTTGTAACCATAACAAAAGCATAAATAGTTACACAGAAATCCCTGTCAGCTGGCTATTGTTAGATGGATAAAATAGTGTTAAAACTTTACGAAACAAGACCATTCTATACGTAGTCAAAAGTTGACACACCCATCTTGTTTTAAAAACAAAAGAATAGTGAACTACGTATACATTAGCATGTGACAATGACTAGCATTGGTACATGAAGACATTTGTTGAGCATTAAATGTAGGGCATATTCACCTAATTTGGTATATGACAAACCTTTGACTTGGTCATGACTCATGCACCCACCGAATTTGGTGTTTCTAGATCAAAGAGTGCATGAGATATAGAACGTACGTGAATTTTAAACTTAAGTGTGCTCAAGCATGCAAATTATATTCCAATGAGTTTTGATACACGAAAGATAATGACCATAATGCACATACCAGGTTTTGTTGGTCGTATATATATATTGTACATCTCTACATTGTTTTATTAGACCTATTCAAATAAGATATCGTTTGATATTGCACTTGATATTGTGCAAGACACGTCAACGTTTGGAAAATAGATTGGCATACACCAAAGAGACTTACATATTTTATTAGTAAACATATTAAGTTAAGATGCAATAAAATCGCATAAAATTCATATTATCACCGTTACAAACACTTGTCTGTTCCATATAGATCAATAGATAACATAGTTATTCATATTTATCTGTTCAATGCCTTAATTGTTATGTAGTTCTTCTCTGTTGTATTCGCAAAACACAGAATATCCCATTCTAGCCCTAGTATAACCATATCTAGTTGAAAAACAGGATACGTTACTTCCATTCTTCCATTTCATTATTTGTGATGTACATGGAGCTACAACTGCACCCTAGGCTCGGGGACAGTAACTTTAACTAGCGCTTGATACCGCGATACCATTTATGATATATCTTCTCCAAGAGTATATTTCTAATTTGATGCTCAATAGTGAGTCCTTTTATCATTATCTGGAAATACTTCTGTAGTTTGAGGGAATGGTACTAGCTTTTCACACACTACCATAGAACCAGTATCACTGACTGACTGAGGTTGCATCTGGAGCTCATGGCAATATCTTGGAAATGATGAAATGACAATGTGAGCATTATGCTTCCTTGTTCGTCAACTGTACAGTGTATTGCAAAAGCCAAGCGGGTATAGTTTGAAATAATACTCTAGGAAACCAGAAATACGAACAAACAATGATATCTGATATCTTTATATGCAACAGAAAAGATTTTGTCAATTATCAGTTCACCACGGGTAATATATAAGACTTTCGGAAACAGAGATAATATGATTATCTTCTGTTATGTAGGTCTTACAGAACAATATAGAGTTTCACGTTACATAAACTCACAAATTACAAACTAATGTCAATTTTAACCGGCTATAAGTTAATGGTATCTATTCTTGCTTAAAGAACATTGTTTGGGTTTTATACGCTGCCAAGAAAAAATGGCGGAGTATTATGATAAAGCCTGTGCCAGGCAGCCAAGTTTGTAACTTCCATTTTATGGTTACACTCCGTAACTACTGCGACCTTCTTTTCACGTTCGACTTCTCTAAGCTTGATATTCCCTTCAGCTCAAAATACCATGTACTGTTGATGTTAGGGACACCAAATTTGTTGAGTTGATGCGCCACAGCACAAAGCTTGTAGTGTACCAAAATTAAGTACAGGACAGGTGGCCTATTTAATACAGTTAGGTCCACTTTTCTTTTTGCGTATAGAGCATGATGGGTGTGTGCATAAAAGCTACATGCATGTTTTGTTTCATATACTATAAACTCAATTATATCCAATTAACAATTACCAGCTGACAGACTTTTCTATTCAATGAATATTACCTTTGTTACGTTTACAATTATATATGTAATAGTACTGGAAATTAAAATATCGTAAATTACACAATCCATTTATTTTACTGCAGTTTCGCTCACGTGGGAAAAGCTTCAAGTAAAGAAAATGATATGCAAACCATTTCCTTCTGTGCTTTAATGATTCATGGCTTAATTATAGTAGATAGATAAACAAGAGCCGTCACAGACGGATTATGCTCCCCGAATAAGTGTGTGTTGCAAAATAAAAACTATCATACATTAAGCCCCCTTTTCCCATGACAGCTTTTTTGTACAAACATTATTTATAGAATATGATCTAGAACATCCTATTTATTACATGAGCACAAAATTTCATTAAATTCTGCCCATTAGATGAAGAGAAATAAGAAAAAAACTTATTTTTACACTAAGGCCCCTCTTTCCATGACGCAGCCTTAAATTTACAAACGGACGAAAAAATCTCTAGGTATTGACCCAGGGAGCTCACATGTGAAGTTTCATTGAATTTAGTCCAAGGGTTGCTGAGATATGGCTGTGGACGGACGGACGGACGGACGGACACACGGACGGACACACGGACGGACGGACGGACAGCGTGGCGACTATATGCTCCCCCGAAATTTTTTTGGGGAGCATAATAAATAAAGCTAATATGCTGATATCAAGGTAACGTAAAATACATAATACATTCATGCAACTATTGTTTTGTGTATAGAACATGATGGGTGTCTGATTCAATGTCTACATTGGTGTCTCGATTCACATACTATAAAATCAATTTCATCCAATTAAAAATTACCAGATGATAGATTTTTCTTTTCAATAAATATTACTCTTGTTATGTTTACAAGTACATGTATATGCAATAGTACTGGGAATTAACGTAACGTAAATTACATGACACATTTTAACTGTTATTTTGCTCACCTACGAAAAGCTTCATGTAAATAAATTGACATACAAAGTATTTCCTTCTGCGTTTTAATAATTTATGACCGAATAATAGTATATATGGAAAATAAATGAAGCTAATATGCTGATATATGGTAACGTAAATTACATAATACATTTATGTAACTATTGCTTTGCTCTTATCTAAGGGTTAAAGTAAGGAATTTGGTAACCAGGCCATTTGTTGTTGTGTATAAATGACTTATGTCCAAATAATAGCAGAAAAGTGAATAATTGCATCGATTATTCCGTAATGTAACGTAAGTTACGCAACAACATCGACTGAAATCACAGAAAATTGTCATTTCTTCATTGTTCTTCCTTCTTAGGACAACAGTAAGTTTATTAGACATCTTTGACGTAAAAAAATATCACTTTCCATATGCACATAAAGTCCTTTTATTAGGTATTTCCGTAAGATTCCGCCATTTTGGTGGCCATCTTGAATTTCTCAAAATGCTAAAGGGTGACACGATGTCACCCGTCAGATTCTTTAACAGTATGGTGTCTACATCAAGAATCAGCAAAGAAAAAAACTATATACTCCACTGCAAGGTATAAGTGGATATCTGCCGGACTATTCTACCGTAGGACTTACTTAACTAAATGATTTCTTACAAATTCGAAAGCTCAATTCTCATGCTTTGTTAATTGAATTAATAACAGCTGTTGACCCCGGTCAGAGGCTTTGCCTTTTTTCATATTAAACTTACCGTTGCCCAATGAAGAAAGAAGAATAAAGATATGGCATTTTTCTGTGATTTCAGTAGATGTTGTTGTGTAACTTACGTTACATTATGGATTATTCGATTCAGTTATTCACTTTTCTGCCTTTATTTTGACATAAGTCATTTATACACAACAATGAATGGTTTGGTTACCAATTTCCTTATTTGAAGCTTTTGATAAGAGCAAAACCACAGTTGCATAAATTTACTATGTAATTTACGTAACGTTAATATCAGCATATTAGCTGCATTTATTAACTTGTCTACTATTATCCAAATCATGAAATCACATATGGAAATGGTTTGCGTATCAATATCTTTACTTGAAGCTTTTCGTAGGTGAGAAAAACAAAAGTTAAACAAATGTATAATGTAATCTACGTTACTTTAATTTCCAGGTTTATTACATATACATGTACTTGTAGCATAACAAGAGTAATATGTATTGAACAGAAACGACTGTCAGCTGGTAATTTTTAATTGGATAAATTTAAGTTTATAATAATGAAACAAGACATGTATGTAGCCACAGTTGCACACATCTATCATGTTCAATACACAAAACTACATTTACATTAATGTATTATGCAATTTACGTTACCTTAATTTCAGCATATTTAAGCTTCATTTGTTCACTACTATGATTCAGTCCTAAATCATTAAAACACAGCAGGAGATGGTTTTCATGTCAATATATTTGCTTGAAGCTTTTCAAAACAACAAACGCATTATGTAATTTACGTTACTTTGATTTCCAGTACTTTTACAGACACTTGTAAATGTAACAAGAGTAATCTTTAATGAACAGAAAAGTTTGTCAGCTGGTAATTGTTAATTGAATATAATTGAGTTAATAGTATATGAAACAAGAGGTACATGTAGCCACTGATGCACACACCCACCATGTTCAATGTACAAAAAGACAAGTGCGCCTAACTGTACAAAGTATGTCACCTTTACCAAATTTTGGCACACTACGAGCCTCGTGCAATGGCGCATTCCTAACGTCTAACAGTTCATGATATTTTGAGCCGAAGGAAATTTCAAGCCAAGAGCTCTCAAACGTGAAAAGAAAGTCGCAGCAGTTACGGAGTGGAACCAAAACTGAGTTACCACACCTGGCTGGCTGACACTGGCTATACCATAATATGCTTTTTTTCCTTTGCAGGGTATGGAACCTAAACAATGATCATTAAGCAAAAATAGATAACATTTACCTATAGGCGGTTGAAATTGGCATTTGTTTGTAAATGGCGAGTTTATGTAAGGGGAATCTCTATATTGTTCTGTAAGACCTACATAACAGAGGATAATCATATTATCTCTGTTACCCAAAGTCTAACATATTACCCGCGGTAAACTGCTAATTGGCCAAAACTTTTCTGTTGCATATAAAGATATCAGATATCATTGTCTATTCGTATTTCTGGTTTCTTAGAGAATTATTTCAAACTACACCACCTTGGCGTTTGCAATACACTGTGCAGATGAAGATCAGGGACACATAACGCTTACATTGTCATTTGATCATTTTAAAGATATTGCCATGAGCTCTAACCACAACCTCAGGGAGAGTCAGTGATACTGGTGCTTTAGTAGTATGTGAAAAGCTAGCATCGTTCCATCCAACTGCAGAAGTATTTCCAGATGCTGTTAAAAGGACTCACAATGGAGCATCAAAGGAAATACACTATTGGAGAAAATCTACCAGGCATGGGATCAAGCGCTAGTAGCAGTCACTGTCCCCGAGCCTAGGCTGTAGTTCTAACTCCCTGTTTTACATCACAAATAATCAAATGGCAGAATGGAAGTAGTGAATCTTGTTTTCTTTTAGATGTGGTTATGCTAGGGCTATAATGGGATGTATAGTGTTTTGCAAATACCACGGGGATGTATTACGGTACATAACAATAAAGGCATTGAAAACAGAAATATAAATACCTATGAAATCCATTAACTTATATAGAACATACAAGTGTTTGAAACGGTGATAATATAATAATTATTATTATGCGATTTTATTGAAATGCTGCTGCATAACTTTTGTTGCCTTAACTTATTAATAACTTAACACTTATAAATGGTTCTAGCTCTGCTATTTGTTAGCTGATTTCTTTCGGAAAACTATCAATACCTGCAGAATTCATTGGAATTTGGTTTACCATACACTTCAATGTTATGCACTTATCAAAATGGCGTCGTTTTTTACGTCATCTGTACCACTATCAAAATGACGTCACAACCTACCTGCTCAAAACTTATGTATGCGGTAAAGCATAGCATTTATCTAAATGTCCAATATGTGTGCAAAGAAATTTTTAATTTTAATTCAAAACAGAAGATCCACCAAGAAGAATACCCATCTACTCAATAATAGATCAATTTCAACGATCTCGGTCAGATTCTGATTGACATGGAATCAAAAGACGGAAAACATCCATTAACCCATAAAGCATCTAAGCTTTGAATAAGACTGCAAATAGAAGTCCAGGAAAGTCAACGGAAAGAATTTCGTCCGATTAAGATTCTTTGAATCTTTAGTACAGTGCATTTTGAAATTTTATTTGAAGCTCTCACATACCATATTTGAATAATGAAATCACAGTATTTTAGAGATCAAGTTGAACGCTTAGACTGTTGTCGGTGGACACATGCCGGATTTGAAATCACTGGACCATTTTTTGTGTGAAGACACGTGTTGTCTAAAGTGTAATAACCACAGCAAGAACATATTAAATTGAACATGTATAATATTGCTATAAAACATTCAAGGAAAACGTAAGAACATTTCTATGGACACACATGGCAGTCAATAGCCTAAAACTTTCAGCACAAGAATAAACCAAGGGAAGTGACAGATGGGACATAATCCAGACAACGTCATTCACTATCCAAATGACGTCATTGATAAAATAGGGTGTGTTTGGTTTATCATAGATAAAAAATACAAAAAGTATGATATTTTGATGAAATTTCTTTTATTTATTTTTACACTTAACCTTATGTACTGTCAGCGGTATTAGGAATACACAGGTGATATATTGGCCAAGATATTTTAGATTTTAAGTGTTACCTTACTTTTGGGACACCCTGTATGTCTAATAAAACAATATAGAAAAGCACCATATACGATAAACTGCGAAGAACACCTGGTAAATGTATTATGGTATACCCAGTGTCAGGCAGGCGGGTAACCCGAGTTTTCTCTGATGAAATTGGTCTTTGATATGTCGATGTAGCTCATTTATTTGTAAATGAGCGACATCAATTTTATCAAAGAGCGAATTTCATCAGAGAAAACTCGGATTAGCAGGCGGACAGAGTCCGTCGGTTTCTGTTTTGCTCCATATCTCATGCACTATTTGGCCTAGAAACACCACTTTCACGTGATAATTGACTTGGTCCAACATGTGCCTCGTTTACCAAAAATGTCATCGTGACCTACTTTTCATGTTTGAGCTTATCTAGTTCGATATTTTCTTCTGCTTCATATCCCATTGTACTGTTTTATTTAGTGCCATCAAATTTGATGTGTTAACTAGGCATGACCAAAAGGTGTATCATTATACGTCATGTACTAAAACTATGCCATTGAAATATAATGTGTACGCTTGAGTACACTTAGTTTAAAATTCCCTCCCGTTCTATATCTCATGTACTGTTTGACATAGAAAAAACAAATTTGATGGGTGCGTGAGTCATGACCAAGGTACAGGTTTGTCATTATACCAGAAAAGGCGAATATGCCCTACATTAAATGCTAGACAAAGTCTTCATGTACCAATGCTAGTCATTGTGACCTGCTTAGGTATTTTAACTTGATTTTATCCTTGTAAAAATAGCCAGCTGACAGGGATTTTTGTGTAACTAATAGTGATTTCGTTATGGTTGCAAATGTATTTAAGAGTACTTGAAATAAAAGTAACGTAAATTACATAATAATTCATGCAATTTTTTTTGCTCTTACCAAAAGCTTTAAGTAAAGAAATTGATATGCAAACCATATCTTGTTTTGTTTTAAGGGTTTGTGACCGAATGATAGGAAATAAGTGATCAAATGAACGTAATATGCTAATATTAAGGTAACGTAAATTACATGATACATTTATGCAACTGTTGTTTTACTCTAACCAAAAGCTGAAAGTAAAGAAATTGATTGTTAGACCATTCACTGTTGTGTTAAAACGATTTATGGTCCATAATGGTAGATATGTGAATAAATAAATCTAATATACCATAATGTAACGTAAGTTACACAACAACATCCACTGAAATGACTTAAATGTATCATAGCTTTATTATTCTTCCTTCTTATGGCTTCTCTTAGTGCATTAGAGGTATCTGACATTAAATAAATCAGTTTCTATATGCATAAATAACCCTTACATTGATTATTTAAATGAGATTCCGCCATCTTGGCGGCCATCTTGAATTTCTCAAAATGCTAAAGGGTGACACGATGTCTCCCGTCAGATTCTCTTACAGTAGGATGTCTTCTTCAAGAATCAACAAAGAAAAAACTATATACCCCACTGCAAGGTTCAGCCAAAAAATGGAGAATATCTGCCGGACTATATGTGAATATGTGTGATGTAGTTAATGCTTAAAGGCATATCGTCGTTTTTCAATAAAAGCTTCGTAACTGCAGCTTGTTTTAAGCTGCAGTTACGAGGTTTTCGTATAAAAGCAGCGATACATTTTAAATTATTTCGAAACAGTAAGTGCTTGTTCTGTCAAGCTACCGTCCGTATACCCCGGTGTATAATCACGTGACTTAGAATTTCCGATATTCTTCAATAACTTTGTCAATACTTGACTAATTTGAATTAATTTTGAATCAGAGAAGGACGTGATGGATTTTTAAGAAATCAACTCATAAAAAAGTTATTGAAGATAAACCAAAATTATTTTACTGTTTATTTTAGGTGATATTTCAAAATGCCCAAAATTCCTGCAAAATTTTCATAGCTCTTCGCCGGCGACCCACTGGTTGGCACAATTCCGGGGTCGCTGGTTGGCACAATTCCGGAACAAATGCTATATGCTAGATACCATGGATCGACGGCCACTTGCTGAACTAACGAACTTATGCAGATCTTACTCGGGCCATGTGATAGATATAGTCGACCAACAGGAACAGGATTTCATATTTAACTTTATCCGAGGAAAGAATTACAAAGAGAAGATTTTGATAGGATTCAACGACCGTCAGCGCCATAACAATTTTGTTTGGACTTCTGGTAAAGTTCACGCTAAATGACCCGGCAGTTCATCTCTAGCTTTTAGCTAGAAATGCTCTGCCAATTCATTTATCGTGACAAGTATGTATGGTAAATTTGCATGAACATTTTCATGACTAGATTTGGACGTTCCTGAAAGAAGGTGCTTTGGAATACATTCAGACAAAAGACAAAAAAGCTGATCAGCAGCATTCTCTCAAATTGCATCAATATTTCCTTACTAGACTACGATTTAAAATGTCCCTACTGAAAACAGCGCTACTTCTATCGCCTACCATCTTCGCAAGCCAAGGGTTCTACCTCCACTTTGTTCCTTACGTTCGTAAGGAACAAAGTGGAGATAGAACCCTTGGCTTGCGAAGATGATCGCCTACAGATCTTTTTTAAACTTCGAACTCTTTATTGTTTGCTGTTTAGGAAAGGGTGAAGAGATTGCTCTACCAGGCTCACTTTTACAGACAAAACAATTTTACATTTGTGACCCGTCACGCTAAATAGGACCTTATCCGAACTCCAAAAATCCAAATTTTGACAAACTTGTCAGACTCAGCACAGGACAACCAGATACTGCATTCGAAAAATAAACATAAAGTAAGATAATGAAAACATTACAGATATAAAAAAGTACATACAAGTTAAAAGTGTCGGCCCTTGTCTGGCTGCGCGGACTGCGCAGACAGACTAGGGTCGATATTTTTCACACTTTCTATAAGGTCTCTTTTAGCGCGACGGGTCACATTTGTCAAATAAATTCAGAAAGACCGATTTTTTTTAATCATAACCCAACCCTTCCACATGATTGTAAATATGCCTTTTAAAAAAAATAGAGCTAGAGACCAACTATGGTAAGGAGAAAACTAGATACGGATATTCACATACACCAAAGCGATACTTTTTTATAGAAAAAGTAAAGACAAGATAAAACCCGAGGAGCGTTCTTTAGAGCGAGATTTCTTGAGATATCTTGAGAATTCTTAAGATATTTTAGGATAAAGCGTTCTTTTGAGTAAGATTTTTAAGACGCTCTATAGGAGGCGCCATTACCCTATACTTCGTGTGGAACCACTCGATCAACTCTGTACAAACAATATAAAAGAGATTTGACCGAGTTGTTCCGAACACTCCATAATTCATAAACCGCGGTGTTCCGAATGCTCCATACTTTATACAAATGACGTCATGATGACGTCATTTGTATAAATATGGAGCATTCGGAACAGCTCGGTCAAAGTCTCGGTCTTAAAAACGCTTTATCCAAAACACCTTAAGAAATCTTAGGAAATCTCGCTGTAAAGAACGCGCCTCTGATAAAACCCGGGTTTTTTACAGGTGCACAGACAACTTATACTAACTGGTATCCCAAACACCCGACATACGGACCACACCATGACGTACATTGCACGGTGCTGAATCCTAACAAATGGGGACTGTGGGAAACAATTCCTTGTGGCCAACGACATACGACGTTTTGTGAATATGGTATGTTCTGATAGGCCTAATTATTGTGAAGATAAAGTTAATTTCGTGTCGCTACTTTACAACGAAAACCTCCTAACTGCATTTTAAATCAAACTGCAGTAACGAGCTTTTTTGTTGAAAATCAGCGGTTATTTCATGTACTTGTCAGTTAACATTGTCAACATATCATGTTGAATCCTAAAATAAGGGGGGTGGGGGGGCTGTGGGAAAGCATTCCTTGTGGTCAACAAATTACGACATTTTGTGAATATGGTAGGTAATTATAAGGATGGTGATCAAAAACATCACGTCGATTTTCAACAAAAACTTGTAACTGCAATTTGTTTTAAGCCGCATTTACGATGTTTTTGTTGAAAATTAGCGGTTATTTAATGTACTTGTCAGTTAACATTGCATCATGTTGAATCGAAACACAGTGGGACTGTGGGAAGCATTCCTTGTGGTCAACGACATACGACGTTTTGTGAATAGGGTATGTTCTGATAATGCTTGTGAAGATAAAGATAACTTCATGTCGCTACTTTACAACGAAAAAATCGTAACTGCAGCTTAAATCAAGCTGCAGTTACGAGATTTTGTTGAAAATCAGTGATAATTTCATGTACCTGTCAGTTAACTTTGTATTATGTGGAATCGAAACACATGGGGGATGTGGGAAGCATTCCTTGTGGTCAACGACATACCACGTTTTGTGAATATGGTATGTTCTGATAAAGCTTGTGAAGATAAAGATAATTTCATGTCGCTACTCGACAACGAAAACCTCGTAACTGCAGCTTAAATCAAGCTGCAGTAACGAGATTTTTTGTTGAAAATCGGCGGGTTTTTTCACGTACTTGTCAGTTAAGATTGTATCATGTTGAATCCTAACACAGGGGGGCTGTGGGAAGCATTCCTTGTGGTCAACGAAATATGACGTTTTGTGAACATGGTATGTTCTGATAATGCTTGTGAAGATAAAGATAATTTCATGTCGCTACTCGACATTGAAAACCTCGTAACTGCAACTTAAATCAAGCTGCAGTTACGAGGGTTTTGTTGGAAAGCAGTGATGATTACATGTTCATGTCAGTTAACATTGTTTCATGTTGAATCAAAACACATGGGGGTCTGTGGGAAATCCTTCCGTGTGGTCAACGACATACGAAGTTTTGTGAATATGGTAGGTAATAATAATGATGATGATGATTATGATGATGTTGGGGAAAATGATGGTGGTGGTGGTGGTGGTGGTGGTGATGATGATGATGATGATGATGATGATGATGATGATGATGATGATGATGATGATGATGATGATGATGATGATGATGATGATGATGATGATGATGATGATGATGATGATGATGATGATGATGATGATGATGATGATGATGATGATGATGATGATGATGATGATGATGATGATGATGATGGTGATGATGATACGTGTGTCACCTTTAATAAAGATTAACTGTGCGAACCTTTATTTTCACAAACGTGGACGGGGATCTGTTGAACAATCATCAAATCAAGCATCCAATAGGGAACGATTTTATCAAGTAAATCGTGACGTAATTTCGGACAAACAAATAGGATATCTTGGGTATTGTTATAAAATCACGTAACTACGGCTTGATTCAAGCTGTAGTTAAGAGATTTTATAACAACGGAGGTTTATCAAAACATAACAGTAGACCCAGTCTATTTTTAGCACAAAATTGACTGCCATTAATACTGTTTCTATACTTTTGATTTATAGGTTTATTTCTGATTCAGCGTTAATACACGTTTCCAAAAAAGACGATTTTTGATGCATCCCAAAGAGAGAGTTTGAAAAAAGACTGGGACAAGAGAAGAAATGTCTTTAATTATTTTCTTAGCAAATTGTGCAAAAATCGTATCTTTATATTTATCAAACCTCATTCTTATTTCTGCAGCGTCAGTCAAATTCAACAAGTCTAAAATTATATGATCTTATGGAAAGGATATATCGTCGCCTTTTGATAAAAACCTCGTAACTGAAGCTTGTGCGAGGGATGTTCAAAAAGTATCCGGATTGTGTCTATAGAATTTAAATGGGATATCAAATAACAACGATACTTCGCTCATCGTAAGTTAGATGAAGTATGCACACTTGTGAAATGATTTGAAAATACGATCACAGGTATGGATTTTACAAACAGTCAAATTCACATAGGTACATAGGCGCACGTCACTTATCACAAGGCGTATAAAGCTGCAGTTACGAAGTTTTTATTGAAAAACAGCAAAAAATATAAGGTCAAATTCCACGAAAATTTCGTCATTCTGAAATCTCTTTTTTTTCAGGTACAATTTCACGCGGTTAAAACCGCAAATTTTTCGTATTGGCTATGGACCTGCGTTACTAACCATCAATTCAATACAGACTGACTGAATCTTTGGAGTTCGTGGTTCATTTAAATAAAATATACCATTATTTTGATCTTTTTCTTTGCGATAGCAACTATTTGTCTTTCGCATTTAACCCTTTTCGAAACAAAATTTTGCCCCGGTTTCCCGAAAGAACTTAAGTACATTCTAAGACTCAAATCTGAGCATCGTACTCAAATCACATGAAATCCACGTAAACTTCAAGCGAATGCCCTTCAACGTTGGAGAGTATTCCATTGAAGTTGAGTATGTACTTGTATGTACTTAAGTTTTTCCGAGAAACCAGGGCCTGGTTTTGTCGCCCTAATTAAATTAGCATGGAAACATATTAAGGTAATGCAAAAGAAGAAAATGCTTTAAAAAATACTTCATTTTGGTCTCTAAAAATTTTCTTTGTTGGATATACATGTATGTGCATATTTCATTCCATTTTATCTATTTCTATTTTATCTTATCAACGCATATTTTGTCGTTTGTGAACGTATTAACTGAAATATGATGGCTGATTTATGCCATTTCGTATCTTAGCCTGGCGCCCCGCCACACAAAGGACAAAAACCGCCAAAAACGACAATCTGTCGATCGTCCTTTTGTCGAATGGGGCGAAAGGTCGTCATGCGAAAACACGAAACGTTGATTGTGGCGTACACAATATATTAGGACTATTCATACAAAAATAAACATCAAAAGCTGAAATGCATTTCCAACAAAGTTTCGAAATACTACAATTAATCCTACCCTGAACCCTAACTGCAATTTCAAATTTCAAAAATGTGTGGAAAAAGGGAGAGAAAATAAACAAAGGCTAAAACGAGCAATATCTCCTTTTCCCTAACCATTTCTTCATCATTATTTCATATTTGATGAGCAGGTGTAAGGGCAGTGTCCATGCCAGGTAGCTTGCTTGATGTATGCATAACTGTCCTGGTAACACCTTTAATCCATTTGTCTTAATCCAGAGTGTCGATTGAAGTATGGTGTTTACGATGATTCTTCGTTCGCAGACTATAAAATCCAAAATTGTGTTGACGACACTTCAGTGCATTGTCACGAAAGAGGAGAACTAAGAACACGCATAGAATAATAACTTAACAGGCCGGCTGAATGTTCTTCTACTTTGCTCCCTCACAGTGAGAATATGCAGTATCATTTCGTCTTTCACGTTCGAGAATGTCGTAACTACAGCTTATTTAAGCTGTAGTTACGACCTTTACGAACGTTACCGACAAGTATTGTTTTTATACTTGCTATAAAGGGTGAATATTTCGTTGCCCTCAGACTGTTCCAATTATTTACGACCTTAATATGGAAGGTTCCTGGTGTCATTTATTGCACAGACTAAAGTAATAATAACAAGATGTTTTTGTGAAACCCTAATGCCCCCGAAATTGATAATTTTCTTGAGAAAATACCAATGTCAAGTTTTCATGTTAAGTTTTCGTGTTAAGGGTTGATAAGGGTTAACAGATGACCTTGAGGAAGGTCATATCACATGGAACAGATAGATATCATTAAAAGAAGGTTGTATACCAAATTTGAGCTTGGTATGTCCAATTCTTTTAGAAAAAAAAATGCCAATGTTAAGTTCAAGGTTAGACAGGCAGACGAACAGACAGACAAATAGACAGACGGACAGATAGACGGACACGAGTAAAACAAAATGCCCCGATCTCTCGATACGTGAAGATAATAATCTACGCGTATTCTACAATACAAGCCCTCTGTCTAACTACATGTATGCTACCCCTTTTGTTCGTTTTACATTTATCGGAATTACCAATAAGTCTTAACTTTTTGTAAAAGAAGTTGCATGTTTTAAAATTGAATTCCTTAATTCGTATAAGTCACATGCAGGTTGGATAATTATTTGTCTATGTATAAATGTACATTTACACACATTTATGCACGTTTACATTTGTCCAAGTGTTGGACTATTTTGGTAATAGATTCATGCATCAATCAGTATATTTATGTAGACGTGAGAATATATCAATTTTAATGTAAACATTCATTTCTGAGAATGATGTATACTTTGAATCGTTGCAGTGTGGTTATGTCTGGCGGACTAGAACGAATATCGACTGGTTTGAGATTTGTTTAAGAACTATGACAGACGTATACGGCCATCGACACATCATACCAAACCAGTCAATGTTACATACGGGGTGGCCCTCGCACAGATCATTGATGTGGTAAGTAGTATCTCCGCATTTCATCAAATACCTCGTAAATGCAGCTTATCTAAACTGCAGTTACGAGGTTTTTTGAAGCAAAGCGGTGAAATGTTATATAGTTAGTGATACTTGGTATTACCCACTGGCTCGAGATTTGTTCAAAACCTATGAAAGACGTGTACGTTCGTCGACACACTATACCAAACCGGTCAGTGTTACTACATACGGGGTGGCCCTCGCACAGATTATTGATGTCGTAAGTAAATAGTTCATTATTGCATTTCGCTGCTTTTCAACAAAAAGACTCGTAACTGCAGCTTAAAACACCAGGCCCCGGTTTCTCGAACTTAAGTATCTTCTCATGCTCAAATCTGAGCATCGTGCTCAAATCGCACGAAATCCACGTGAACTTCAATTGAATACCAATCAACGTTGATTGGTATTGAATAGAAGTTGAGCATGAACTCATGAGAATATACTTAAGTTTTTTCGAGAAACCGGGGCCAGGGCCCCGTATTACTAAACATCTTACGATCAAGATTTTATGTAAACTGTGTAACAAGACATCTGATTGAACGAGAAATCCGACTGAGCCAATCGGGGCTGTAGTTACAAGTGATTATGCAAAAATCAAACATACGATCGTTAGTAATACGGGCCCCTGGTCTTTATTGAAAGGTGACGATATAATTATCAGGTTCATTAAATTTCAAGAAATATGCCAGTCGTCTATGACTACCCACACACCACACAAAACCTGTCAATGTTACGTTTCTTTAACCCTTTCCCAAATAGCAAAATTGTATGGTTATGGCACTTGATAGCAGCGGAAGACAACAAAATTGATGTTGTTTGAAATAGGCATTGTGTATTATACAGCACATAAAATATTGAGGCAAAAGAAGAAAGTGCTGATTATCAGCACTTTCTTCTTTTGCATCAATGTTTTCTCAAGCCATTTGTTGCTAGGACGTAAAAACCAGGTCTTGTTTGGGAAAGGGTTAAACACCCATTTTGTCGTCTGCAGCCCCTTCCAAATTGGACCATACTACATGTATTTTGTCGTCTGACAACGATTTAAACTGATATCAAATTCCGTAATCCACATTATTGAATCCATCGTAAATAATTTCTCGGTAAGGCTCAAAGAATATCGAAACGGAATAAAACATAGTTTCTGGTAATTTATTGTACACATTTGTCGCCTTGAAAATGTTTGCATTCAACCTTTGCCTTCTATTGTGATCTACTTGTCATAATTTTCATTAATTTTTGACTATCTACAGGATGAACGGAACCAGATAATTGTAACCCGCAAATAAATATCCTATCAACTCCTGTGGGGATTCGATCCTGGGACCTCTCACACCCTAAGCGAACCACGTCGCTATAAAAGCTAGCTTATACGGCGAGAGAGTATAAGTGCCCCTTATACTACACCCGGCTACATACACCCCCTCGACAATTAAGATTCTTCCACGAATCTTTTTACATCATCAACTCACTAATCTCATAAACCAACACATCATGCAGGTTTTTTAACGGTGGGCGCCAAATGTAACCCGCAAATAAATATCCTATCGACTCCTGTGGGGATTCGATCCTGGGACCTCTCACACCCTAAGCGAACACTCTACCACGTCGCTATAAAAGCTAGATTATACGGCGAGACAGTATAAGTGCCCCTTATACTACACCCGGCTACATAATTACAACAAATTGCTGGCTTAACCAGTGCTGGTTAGATCCAATGTTAAAATGGGAACCACGGAAATACGGTAACATGACGAAAATACGAATACCGTACAAAGACGTGTGACGACCTGATATTGTGCTTTATAACAAGTAAGAATGATTTTGTTGAAACTTAAGGTAGTACACCCCTAATGAGATTCACGCGATGGTGGATTTATTTTTGTGTTACGTCCAAAATATTCATTTCATGTCCGGACCTATTCGGGCAACGTCGTGAACATTCGGCAGTGGTACTTACGTTCAACCGCCGAATGTTTACGACATAGCACGAACAAATCTGACGTCGCGTGAATCGTCGGGTGGGCTTCTTTATGCTATGTTCCCACTTTCACGATTGGCGCCACGATTGAAATCGTGATCTTTATCGCGGCTCTCGTATCAGATCTTAATAGCTCTTCGGGTCGATCGTGGCAATCGCGTTAATCGTAGAAAATTTTTTGGCTGCCAAAAAATTTTCTACGATTAACACGATTGACTTTCAATCGTATTATTCGCATCGGAACTTAACAAATCGTAACTAATCACATCAGATCATATCTATCGTACTTCATAATCGCGTCGATCGGGACATTGCAAATCGAAATATAGCTATGTCTCGTGGAACTTTATTTCAAACTTTCAGTTTTTAACTTCAACACACTCATTAGATATCATCTTCTCTAACTTTTGGATCGCGCAGCACAGTCATCCTTTCTTGCCATTCCACTGCACTATAGGGTGAAATGAAAAACGGCTTTAAACTACGTTGATTCTGCAAGTGCGGATCCAGGTATTTTTCCGAGGGGGGGGGGGGTCATCCGATCTTTATTGTACGTGGAATGTTCCATCTTGCCTGAAACTGATTCAGCACCATCCTCCATCAATTTGATACACCACACCTGAATGTATGCATAACCAAGAGATATGTTGTAAAGACCAGGTACCAAGGGTTTCCTGAAACCGGTGACTTCCTTTTCGATTTATGGAACAACCCTCTGCAACACTTTCTGGAAAAAACCTATTGTAAGCTGCGTATAATTATGGAACGCCGCCGGATCTTCAAATCTTAAATGGGTGTCTAAGAGACTAGAATAATGTCCATATAGTAGCCTCCTTTCTGCTCTAAGCCATAGCTGCCCCAACACTGTCTGTTTGCAGCACTTCGCTGAGATGTTGTATTTTAGCTTTGTTCCTCGTCTTCATTTGTGACAATATTACTATATAAAAGATCAGTAAACGCTACTTCATGTTCTGTAATTTCTATCATCTTACATAAAATTATGGTCTATCTGTTGTTGTTGTAAGCTAAGACTTAAAATGACAAAATTTGCATTTGTCGGGCCATATTTATACCCCTTTAGATTCCAATCGTAGAGGTAATCGCGCACTCTTTTTGGATCGCACTGTCTAAATCGTAGCTGGTCTCAAGTGAGCGCATCGGGTCGGAAGGAACTTATCGGAACGTATCTACTCATATTTTATCGTACCAAGTTGACAAGCCTGATCTTGAAGAACATATCGGACCGTATCAAATCTTACAAAATCGTATATGAACGTCAATAAGATCGTATAAAGGTCGTCTTCCGTGGATTGGAATAATCGTATAAAATCGCAGCGGGTCGCTTAAGAACGCAATAATTCTCATCTCAACGTATTGAACGCGAAAATGTCGATGAAATTCAACGATAAGTTACGACGGGTCATTCGTGGCGTTCTTAACAGAACGCACGACAGTGGGAACATAGCATTAAGAAAGTTTTTTGTCATTTTTTAGAAAATGAAAGATTGGCTAATTTATAAATTTGAAAGGAACAAAAAAAATAAATAAATAAAACAGAGGAAATACAGTAGTATCACGAAAATACGAATACCCTACAAAGACGTGTGGCGACCTGATATTGTGCTTTAAAACATTATTCATATTGTGACTTTATTGGAACTTAAAGTAGTACATCCCTGATGAGATTCATGCGTCCCTGAGTTTTTCGTGCGATGTCGTTATCATTCGATCCCTATCCGAACCTGTTCGGGGGACGTCGTAAACATTCGGCCACCGCCAAATGTTTGCGAAGCCGCCCAGAAGATCCTTACGTCGCTTGAATCTCATTATGAAATAACTACCTTAACAACATTATGTGTCATTATACATAATCTAGATATAAGCAAAATAATCGAACGTTTTTACCATTGTTAATGAATACACCAAGAAACGGCATTTCTTCAATTTTGAGAAGTATAAATCTGACCTGTCACGTTAGCCTATGGATGACGAAAACAACGTCCATGACGTCATATCCGTTTCCATAGTTACCAGCTGGCACCACGAGGAGGTGTGACTCGGTCAATCTATTTATAGCCAGCCACAGGAAAACATTTGATTGGATAGATAAAACAACACTTATTTGCATAACAATGGTTTGGAATTAATTCTAGATTAAACCATGAAAATGACATTAGTTAGTTTGGCTTAAACGTAATACTCAATTATGCAATATGTCCAGAAATATTAAAAGTTAGTAATCAAATGTATTCCTGTTTGATTTCAGAAGGCGATAAAGAAGGATATCGTTCACACTCATTTATTTCATTCGGATCACCTCGGAAAATTATCTAGAATCATACCTCGGATATATGCCATGGTTCTATTTTGAGATTTGAAATAACGTTATGTGAGAAAACGTATCGAAGCTATAAAATTGCAAGAACAAAACTTGTTTTTTTTTTTATCATAATTCGATTTCGGAAAGTTTTCTTTGCTTTAGACATCACAGAAATGCAAAATATTACCTTAGTAGATGAAAGAACTTCCGGCTATTTTTTTGTTTCTTCGTGCAAGTACAATCGAAATCATTGCGAACTCATCGGACAATTATATGACAAAGATTTGACAGACATAATCCCTTGACAGCCAGAAGTGGCTATCAGCAGTTAAAATTTAACTGCTGATAGCCACTTCTGGCTGTCAAGGGACGAATTTATACAATATCTTAAGAAACAAATTGTCACTTGTCTTGTTGAAGTTCTGAAATCAAATTGTTAATCAAACAGTTAACATTGATCGGGATCTGTAATTAAATACGAACGATGAAACCTTTTAACTGTTGAGGTGTTATGGTTAGAAAATGAACAATCAAATAAACAGATATAATCAAATATATAAACAACCAAACAAATAACAAAAAAAAAGCAAATAAACAAATTAACAATCACAGAAATGAACAAATAAACAGTCAAACAAATAAACAATCAAACAAATAAACAATCAAAAAAATAAACAATCAAACAAACACAGTATTATAACAAATAAACTGTAAAACAGTAAATGGTAAAACAAATAAACTGCAAAACAAATGAAGAGTAAAACAAATGAAGAGTAAAACAAATGAAGAGTAAAACAAATGAAGAGTAAAACAAATAAACTGTAAAACAATAAACAATCAATAAAATAAACAGTAAAACAAATGAACTCTTAAACAGTAGACAGTAAAACAAATAAACAGTATAACAAATGAACTGTAAAACAGTTAACAGTAATACAAGTAAACAGTATAACAAATGAACAGTGAAACAAATAAACTTTAAAACAGTAAACAGTAAAACAGATGAACGGTAAACCAAATAAACTGTAAAACAATAAACAGTTAAACAATAAACAGTAAAACAAATGAACTGTAAAACAATAAACAGTAAACCAAATAAACTGTAAAACAACAAACAGTAAAACAGATAAACAGTAAAACAAATGAACTGTAAATTACATAGATTTTGACCGCAATATTTCGCAGTTAGATCATGATGAGTATGCACCAGACACGCCCATTCCACGATGTACCCTTGACATGAATACTAACACTTTTGGATTTAAACTTTTGGATCTTTGCAAGTCGACGTCCATGCGTATCGCAAACGGAAGACTTGATAATGATACAAATGGTTCATATACTTATGCAAAAAGTAATTCTCATACTGTTATTGATTATTTATTATTAAAGCAAGTTCATTTTGACACGATATGTAATTTTACTATTGAAAAGTTTAATGAATGGTCTGACCACGCCCCTTTATCGTTTTCATTGAAGTGTAACATTAAACATGACCCGCCTATCGAAACAAGGTCGATGCATTATCGGTGGAATAATGACTTAACTCATGATTTTCGCAGACAAGTTATTGGCAAATTACCCGAGCTGAATAATATTATTTTTGATGCAGACGATTCAAGTCGTAAAAGTGTTAACGAAGTGTTGAACAATTTCGTTTCCATTTTTCGAAGTGTTTCGGATCCTCTTTTTTCTAAGGAAGTTGTTTCACATAATCGCCCAAAGTTCATAGAGACACAAAAAAGGCAGTTTGGTTTAATGAGGAATGTAGAATTTCAAAGCGTCAATACCATGACGCTTTGAAATTGTACAACTCATTTAAATCACAAGAAAACAGAGAAAATATGTGCCGACTGAAACGTGATTATAAATCTATTGTGAGGAAACATAAAAAGGCCTATCGTAAAGAGCAATATAAAACTATAGAGATTGCGATTTTCACAGCCTAAGGATTTTTGGAAACTTTTTTGTAAAAAGAAAAAAATGCTCGATTGTGATTTAAATATAAACGATTTTTATAACTATTTTTCGTCTATGTCAGATGATATCCAAACCGTGTATAATGTTGAATCAGAGAATTTTTGTACGGAAAATGATTTTGATTCGCCTTATTGTAATTTTGAAGAATTGGATCAGCCGATCACTGTTCAAGAAGTTGAAAATGTTATACGTACTTTAAAAAGAAATAAGTCAATTGGGAACGATTGTTTATTGAATGAATATTTTATAGAATGCTCGGACATTATATCGTCTCATCTTGCTGATTTGTTTAATGTTATTTATAGCTCTGGGGTTTTCCCTGATCAGTGGACCGAAAGTATAATTATTCCCTTGCATAAAAAGGGGGACCCCAGTGATGTGAATAATTATAGAGGTATTTCTCTAGCGAGTTGTTTGTCCAAGATATTTACGGGTATCCTGAACAAACGACTTTCTACTTTTTGTGAAAATAACGATGTCTTGTCCGATGCACAGTTTGGTTTTAGACCCAAACGATCAACTATTGACGCTTGCTTTATTTTACATGCCTTAATACAGAAAACATTGTGTGAAAAGAAACGCTTATATGCAGCATTTATTGATTTAAAGAAAGCGTTTGACAGTGTCTATAGAAACGGCTTATGGTTTAAACTTTTTAATCTAGGAGTTAAGGGTAAAATGTTAAGAATAATTCGTGACATGTACTCCAAGGTAAAGTCTATTGTTAGAGTTCATGGGTCTTTTTCTAGCTCATTTGAAAGTAATGTCGGTCTTAAGCAAGGGGAGACAATCTCACCCATTTTATTTGCCATGTTTATTGATGATCTTGAGTTATTTTTGCAGGGAGATAACTCGTGCGGGTTATCTCTCGAGCAAATAAGTATAATACTCCTACTTTTTGCAGACGACATGGTTATTTTGAGTGATACCCCAAGTGGTTTACAGACCAGTCTAAATAAATTACATGAATATTGTTCTCAATGGGGTTTAGAAGTGAATACAGATAAGTCTAAAATAGTCGTTTTCAGAAAAAGGGGTGGACTTAGAGAAAACGAGCATTGGTCATATCATGGTTCAGACATTGAGATTGTTAATGATTTTAATTATCTTGGTACATTATTTAATTATACTGGTTCTTTTACCTCTAACAATAAAACGTTAGCGGGGAAAGGATTAAAGGCATTGAATGTTCTTATAAGTAAAACTCGTACCTTTAATTTTCAGACATCTACACTTTTACAATTGTTTGATGCATTTGTTGGCTCAATTTTATGCTTTTCCTGTGAAATTTCCGGTTTTAATAAATCGAAGGAAATAGAAAGAATTCATTTAAAAATTTTGAAAAAGTTATTAGGTGTTAAAACATCTACTTGCAATTATGCTGTTTATCATGAAACGGGTAGATATCCATTGTACATTAGCAAATATTGTACAATTATAAAATATTGGGGAAAAGTGATTTTTTCTGATAATATACTAATTAATACGTTTATCGATCGCTTGTAAATAGTTCTCGGCATGGTTGTATTAATTGGTGCACAAATGTTAAAGATTTATTATACAGATATGGACTCGGATACGTCTGGGAAGATCCCTATTGTGTTAACCATAAAAACTTTTATAAAATCTTCAAGTCACGGTTGATTGACGATTTTCATCAAAATTTGTATGGTTATCTTAACAACAGTACTGTTTTAAATACTTATAAATTTTTGAAATTGCACAATGACATTGAAAAGTATTTGAATTTGTTACCTTATGAATGGTTTTCTTATATTGCGAAATTACGACTCTCGTCCCATTCCCTCAGAATTGAAACTGGCAGACATGGAGTAAATAGAATAGAACGAAATCAACGTAAATGCCAGATATGCAACGTAAATGAAATAGAGGATGAGTTTCATTTTCTTTTCATTTGCGAGGCATACTCTGAATTACGGAGAGATTATCTAAAAAGGAAATATTATATTCGACCAAATATGCATAAGCTTATTCTATTGTTCAATAACCCAAACAAAAACATTTTGATTAATTTGGCTAAGTTTATAAAAGAGGCTTTCGTCCGGAGAAATGGTATTTTGAATGATATTCAGACTGTATAATTTCACCACATACAGCTCCAAACTAACTGATTTGTCATCTGCTTCTCTTCCACATACATTGTATATAATGTGTTATATTTTTGTCTACCATTTGATGATCACGTGTACTATTGTTTGTTTATATGTTTTTTTGTTTGACAAGAAACTGTAAAGTTTACGTCAATAAAAGTATTGTCTATTGTCTATTGTAAAACAAATGAACTGTAAAACAATAAACAGTAAAACAAATAAACAGTAAAAAAATAAACTATAATACAAATAAAACAGTAAAACGATAAACAGTATAACAAATGAACTGTAAAACAAATAAACTGTAAAACAAATGAACTGTAAAACAAATAAACTGTAAAACAGATGAACTGTTAAACAGTAAACAGTAAAACAGATGAACAGTAAACCAAACAAACTGTAAACCAAATAAACTGTAAAACAATAAACAGTAAAACAAATAAACTGTAAAACAAATGAACTGTAAAACAGATAAACAGTAAAACAAATAAACTGTAAAACAAATAAACTGTAAAGCAATAAACAGTAAAACAAATAAACTGTAAAACAAATGAACTGTAAAACAAATGAACAGTAAAACCAATAAACTGTAAAACAATAAACAGTTAAACAAATGAACTGTAAAACAAATGAACTGTAAAACAATAAAGAGTAAAACAAATAAACTGTAAAACAAATGAACTGTAAAACAAATGAACAGTAAAACCAATAAACTATAAAACAATAAACAGTTAAACAAATGAACTGTAAAACAAATGAACTGTAAAACAATAAAGAGTAAAACAAATAAACTGTAAAACAAATAAACTGTAAAACAAATAAACTGTAAAACAATAAACAGTAAAACAAATAAACTGTAAAACAAATAAACTGTAAAACAACAAACAGTAAAACAATAAACAGTCTAACAAATAAACTGTAAAACAAATAAACTGTAAAACAATAAACAGTAAAACAAATAAACTGTAAAACAATAAACAGTAAAACAATAAACAGTCTAACAAATAAACTGTAAAACAAATAAACTGTAAAACAAATAAACTGTAAAACAAATAAACTGTAAAACAAATAAACTGTAAAACAACAAACAGTAAAACAATAAACAGTCTAACAAATAAACTGTAAAACAAATAAACTGTAAAACAATAAACAGTAAAACAAATAAACTATAGTTGTCGCCACATCGTATGGCACAATGTTTATGTTTTGTTCAAATGTAATTGAACGTTAAAGAAAACATAAACACGTGCCATACGATGTGGCGACAACTGTAAAATACAAGTAAACAGTAAAACAATAAACAGTGAAACAAATAAACAAACAAGCTAAAACATTTAAATTAAAACAATAAACAAATAAAATCATCAAACAATTGAGCATAGAAACGTTCAAACAAATAACCAATCAACCGAAATTAACATTTAAACAAATATACAATCAAACAAACAAAAACAATTGTAACATAATAAGCAATCCAAAATACTAACAAGCGAACATGTCAATACTAGTTAAAGTATTAGTTTTACAACTAACATTAATCAAATTGCAATCTTAATCATTCTTACTTTGGAAAGTAATTTCAGAAATTAGTAAAAGATCTTTAAATGAAATAACTCAGGTTTTCAATGCTTCAAACGGATGAGTCGGATCTGAAAATTGACGAAACTTGTGTTCGATGGCAACACCAATCAAAATCAGTCTCCGGCTTAGTAAAGGTTCGATCAGAATTTATGCTACTGTTTTTGAAAACGATATGTTCAAAGGAAAGAGTCGGATCTAAAAATTGACGAAACTTGTTATATTCGATGGCAACATCGATCACGATCAGCCCCCGGCTAAGTAAGTGCCGATGACAATCCATGCTACTGTTTTTGAAAACGAAATTTTCAAATGAATGACACAGATCTTTAACATGACGAATTATGTTGTATTCGATGGCAACATCGATCAAAATCAGCATTCGGCTAGGTAAATGGCGACCAGAGTCCATGCTACTGTTTAAAAAAACAAGAGCTGTCCATAAGACAGCGCGCCCGACTTTTCTAAGTTGCTTAACCCAGAATTTCTAAGTCACAAAAGGTTAAAATTCCAGTAAATTAAATGTTAGAGCAATGAATCTTTGCCTAGGGGCTAATATTATGGTCACAAAAGCATGTGCAAAGTTTCAGAGCAATAGCATAAGTAGACACAGATGATTGAAAAAAACTTCAACCTTTGTTGCAACGCCGACGCGAACGCCAACGCCGACGCCCGGGTGACAGTATAAGCTCACATTTTCTTTGAAAAGTCAAGCTAAAAAACGATATTTTGGGTTATGTGAAGGTTAAGAGAACAACATGGATCTTGATCAGACTGCACTTATGTGCAGGCTGATCAAGGCCCATGTTGGTCTAACATATCTTAATTGTTACTTTTCGGACCCCAGCTTGTCAAATAGTGTAAAATATCTTAAATATTACTTTTCGGACCCCAGCTTGTCAAATAGTGTAAAATATCTTAAATGATAATTTTCGGACCCCAGCTTGTCAAATAATGTAAAATATCATTATTCTAAAATGTTAATTTTCGGACCCCAGCTTCTCAAATAGTGTAAAATATCTTACATGTTAATTTTCGGACCCCAGCTTGTCAAATAGTGTAAAATATCTTAAATGATAATTTTCGGACCCCAGCTTGTCAAATAGTGCATTATCTATATGGATAAATACACAGTTGGTAGCGCATCTGCCTCTAACTCGAGAGGTCCTGGGTTCCATACCTGGCCGCTGCAAATACCCTCTCTAACGAAATGCCACCCGTCAATGGTTTGATAACGTGGACCTATGTTGGCGAGCATCTGGAAGCATGGTTAGGGTGTTACGGTAGTACTGGTATGAGAAACAACAGGAATCCGTTGTTAGGTGCTCCAGCCATAGCGATATATGACCACAGCAGTTGAAAACGGTGTAAAACCCCAATCAACCAAACTTACACAGGGAAAAAAATTCTGATAAAAGCTCTTTAACCCTTTCCCAAACGACAGAATTTCAAGGCAACCCACTTCAAAAACTGCTACAAATGACATAATGGGTGTTAGTAAAGACAGGATTTGTGTCAAATATGGCACAGAAAATATTGAGACAAAAGGAGAAACTGCTGGTTATCAGCAGTTTCTTCTTTTGTTTCAATGTTTTCCCATGCCTTTTCTAATAGGGTCGTCAAAACCAGTTTTTTGGGAAAGGGCAACAAAACGACCCCGACATTCAATGATTCAAACGGACGAGTCGGATATGAAAATTACGAATTTTGTTGTACTCGATGGCAACATCAATCAAAATCAGCCTCCGGCTTAGTTAAAGTTCGATCAGAATAGATTCTACTGTTTTTGAAAACGAAATTTTCAAACGAATGAGTCGAATCTGAAAATTACGAATTTTGTTGTATTTGATGGCAACATCGATCTAGGTAATCCTCCAGCTAAATAAATGTTGACCAGAATCCATGCTACTGTTAAAAATAAAGATATCTTTGGGTTATGTGAAGCTTAAGAGGACCACATGGATCTTGATCAGACTGCACTTATGTGCAGGCTGATCGAGATCTATGTTGGTATAAAATATTTTTTAAAAATGTTAATTTTCGGGCTTCAGCTTGTCAAATAGTGTAATTTTCGGGCCCCAGTTTGTCAAATAGTGTAATTTTCGGGCCCCAGCTTGTCAAATAGTGTAATTTTCGGGCCTCTGTTTGTCAAATAGTGTATCATCTATATTGATAAATACCAGTTGGTAGCACATCTGCCTCTCACTCGAGATGTCCTGGGTTCGATTCCCTACCGCGGCATATACCCTCTCTGACGAAATGTCACCCGTCAATGGTTATATATCCTGAACCTATGTGGGCGAACAGCAGGAGGCTTGGTAAGGGTGCTGTGGTAGTACTGATATGAGAAATAATAGGAAACCATGGTTAGGTGCTCCAGCCACCGCGAGTTGACCTTGGCAGTTGAAAACGGCATAAAACCCAAATAAACAAACAAACAAATGGATAAATAAAAGGTGTCTCGGGACAATCAAGCGCGACTATTGAGTGCTGGACTGTGAAAAAGTCTCAATCCAAAAACGGTAAAAGTTCCATTAAATCAAATGCAAGAGTAACGAAACTTTGCATTGAGGCTGATATTATAGTCACAGAAGCATGTGCAAAGTTTCAAAGCAATACATGTATCTGTTACAAAAAAAGAGTTATCACAGATATATGAAAGTTGCACGTAAAAACTGAACCCAGATTTCTAAGTCCGAAAAGGATAAAACTTCCATTGAATTATATGCTTGCCTAGAGGTTGATATTATGTTCTCAGAGATATGTGCAAAGTCTCAGAGCAATACCATTAGTAGAAACAGAGATTTGACAAACCTACACGTGAAAACTTAACCAATTACCACACAAGACTCTTTTTGACTGCCATGAGATAATGGTTTTGGAAAACGTTGTGGAAAATGAAGCAATTGAATTGCTTGTGACAAGCCATTTCTTCATTTGCCATAATATTTTTCCACTCAGAAAGACCAAAAATGTAAATTTCAGTTCACTAAAATTTGCTGTCTGCAGCAACTTTCAATTTGGATTATTCTAAAATTCTGACGTCTGGTAATGGGTTAACCAATTCATTACGCCGACACCGACGCCGACATAGACGCCGACACCGACGCCCGGATGACTAGAATACCCCCCCCCCATTCTACGGATAGTCGTACTAAAAACGTATCAAAGATACTTACACTATTAATGATGATACAGGCAACAGCCGCATTTCAAGCAATTAAACTTAAAAGATGACGCAGTGAAACGTCCGTTGAAGTTGTTCAAAACGCTGCAAGTACAGCTGGCTTACACGCAATCTAAAGTCACGGCGTTTCGTTTGAAAGATCGCGGAAAATCGGCACGATATACGATTCTTCTAAAACCCGACAAAGATACTTACACAATTGCGGTAAAGAAAACTCAAACCCCAAAGAAAGTATCGTTTAACCCTTTCCCAAACGGCAATATTCTAAGGTGATCCACTTCAAAAACTGCCACAATGGACAAAACGGAACTTATTATTGATAGAATTAGTGTAAAATATGGCATAGAAAATATTGAGACAAAAGGAGAAACTGCTGGTTATCAGCAGTTTCTTCTTTTGCCTCATTGTTTTCCCAAGCTATTTCTATTCGGGACGTCAAAACCAGGTCTTGTTTGGGAAAGGGTTAAAATAAGCACGGTATACGACTTCAAATAGCAGTATTTTACACGATGGACGTCGTATCAAGGAGAAGGAAATCTTCAAACAAGAATAGTTTTGAAACACAAATGTCCAAAAAATGGCAAATCGTCGCTTTTGAACGAAAACCTCGTAGCTGCAGCTTATTTAAAGCTGCATTTACGAGGTTTTCGTAGTAAAGCAACGAAATGTTAATTTTTCGGACAGACATACAGACAGACGGATGGGCGGATGGACAGTAAGCGGACGGACATACGGACAGACAGACACGAGTAAAACAATATGCCCTCATTATTCAAAACAAATCTGTAAATAAATGTGAGAAAAAATAAAATGACGTTAGTTGAAAGATTTTATCATTCTGAGAAATTATGAAATAATAAATACTTACACATTTTGTGGTACAAGGAAACTACGTCAGAATTTAAAACCAAGTAACGTGGAGAATAAAACGGGATTAAATCGTCCGTTAGCGTTGTTCAAAACGTCATAATTACAGCTTGCTTACATACGTCATCTGTAGTTACGACGTTTAGGTAAAAGACTATGGAAAATAGCGCGATGTCTGGAATCAAATAGCTCGAAATGGTACGTCAAAAGATAAACATATCGTAACAAAGACGGTGGACTCTTAAAAAAACGAGAAAGTTATCACAACACGTTCATCAGAATATTCTTCTGACACGTTCGGGAAAAGATGCGACGGTAGCATGAGAATCACATTAACCCATTCAAAAACGAAAAATTTTAGGGCGGTCCAAATTCAAAAGCTGCTGCAGACGACAAAATGGATGTTAATAAAGATTGGAATTGCGTGTGATTAAGTCAAGAAAATATCGAGACAAAAGTAGAAACTGCTGATTATCAGCAGTTTCTTCTTTTATCTCAATGTTTTCCCAAACCATGTCTTCCTTGGACGTCAGAACCAGGTCTTGTTTGGGAAAGGATTGAAAATGTCATAAATGAAAATATTCGCTTATCAAAACCATTGTTTGTGACCCCCCCCCCCCTACCAACTCAATACAAGAGCTGTCCGAAGACAGCGCGCTCGACTTTCTAAGTTGCTTAGTATAAAGGGGCATAACTCCAAATATAGTGGAGCCAGGGTCATGGGCCCTGGTAGTAAGGTAGAGGGTGTGATGGTGAATAAGTATACCAAGTTTGGGTTGAATCCCTATGATAGTATGGAAGTTATTGATGATTGAAAAAACTTTAACCTTTGTTGCAACGCCAACGCTAACGCCGACGCCGACGCCGACGCCGACGCCCGGGTGACAGTATAAGCTCTCATTTTCTGCGAAAAGTCAAGCTAAAAATTGGTCGGTTACATTCGAAAACATCGTAACTACAGCTTATGGAAGCTGTGGTTACATTTTCGAATATGACCGACGAAATACTGATAGATCTACAACTAAATAAATATTTTTTTGAAAAACATACTTACATGTACACAGTGGAGATACGGGACAAACAGCCAAATTTCAAGCAACAAAGAAACATAAATTAACCCTTTCCCAAACGACAAAATTTTAGGGTGATCCACTTCAAAAACTGCCACAAATGACAAAATAGATGTTATTGAAGATAGCATTTGTGTAAGATATGGCACAGAAAATATTGAGACAAAAGGAGAAACTGCTGGTGATCAGCAGTTTCTTATTTTGTCTCAATGTTTTCCAAAGCCATTTCAATTAGGGACGTCAAAACCAGGTCTTGTTTGGGACAGGGTTAAGGGAGACGCGAAAATCAGTCGAAATCAACCCGTGAAATTATAGATGATAACGTCACAACTGCAGCTTGCCCAGCAATTTGTAGTAATAGCGGTTCGTTCGTTAAAAGAACGCGAAAAAATAACGCGCAAAACAGGACTTCAAACAGAGCGAAAGTAGCGCGAAAAAAGTACGTCAGGCGATGAAGAATGTTTTAAAACGAACGATTTTTCAAAACCTCGCGAAAAATATCAAATGATATAATCTCGTAATATTTTGTTTTCAAACTTCGCGAAACCCGCGAAATTAATCGCCTCGTGGATTTTATCGTAAAATTGCGTAACTATTTATCGTGTAAATGGAAAATACACTTTCTAGAACGTTATTTCTGATACTTTCATTTTCTTCAAAATATCTAATCCGAGTCTTCTCCGATGAAAATTCGCTCTTTGATATTTGGATGTCGTTATCGTAATAAATATCATAGAGCGAATTTTCATCAGAGAAGACTCGGATTACTAAATATCGTACTCCAAATCAACGTTTATTTACGATCATTGCGAAGGAATATCTAACCCGTCACGCTAAATATGTAATGCTTAATAGGGAACAAATTTACCCACTAATTGTGACGTAATTTCGGACAAAGAAATAATATTTCATGGGTGTTGTCATAAAATCTCGTTACTACGGCTTGAATCAAGCCGTAGTTACTAGATTTTGTAACAACACCAACGGTTTATCAAAACATATCGGTAAGCCAAGTCTATCTTCAGCACCAAATTCATCGTCATTGTGAGAAAAAGATCAGATTTAGCAGACTTAGATCCGGGAAATAACCTTAGTGTGAACAGTATCGACCCTTATCATTCTGCACATTCTGCGCAGACTGACAAGGGTCGTTACTTTTCACACTAACCAGAAGTTACCCTTTATCGTGACAGGTCAAAATCTATCATACGTCCAGTTTCAATCGGTCTCTACAACCCATATCCAAGATTCAAGATTCAAGTATTTGTAAACAAACAACAGTTTGTGCCAGAGTTTTATAGCTCACGAAAAATTGCCTGGCAGTGCATTTCTAGCCATTAACTAGAGATGCACTGCCAGGTCATGTATCGTGAGTTATACCCGCAATAATACAATTATTCACAAATCCTTCTGCAAACCATTCTGATTTTGACGTTCGACTTAACCCTTTCCCAAACAAGAACTGGTTTTGACGTCCCTAATTGAAAAGGTTTGGGAAAACATTGAGGCAAAAGAAGAAACTGCTGATAACCAACAGTGTCTCCTTTTGTCTCAATATTTTCCTGACTCTATCACACCTGAATCCTATCTTTATTATCATCATTTTCGTCGTCTGCAGCAGCTTTCAAATTGGATGACCCTAAAAATTTGTCGTTTGGGAAAGGGTTAAGGAAAAACTTTGACAACATTGAGAGAAAGGAAAAGAATTGCTGGTGACATCAAATCTCTTCATTTCCCTCAATATTTTTGTAAATCATAACTAGCAGGCATTCGGCGATTATCTTGTATAGTAAATAGAAGGATATCTAATTCCACGGTGCCTCAAATAAGAGACGCACTTGTAAGATTTAATTATTCCTTTCATTAACTTCAACATTGGGTCTATTCAATCATCCACTGAAACTCTTCCAAAATATTGTCGCTTTTTAACAAAAACCTCATAACTGCAGCTTGTTTTAAGCTGCAGTTACGAGGTTTTTGTTGAAAAGCGAAGGTATTACAAAAATCAGAGTCCAACAGTCAAATAATGAATCATAACGTCGGTGGGGAGTCAAAACCTCGTAACTCCAGCTTATTCAAGCTGAAGTTACGAGGTTTTGACTCCCCACCAGCGATAAATACAATCGCCTTCTGAAACTCGTCCAAAGTATGACAAAAATAAGTGTCCAACAGTCAAATAATTATTTATAAAATGGAATGCATTAGAGTTAGGTAGGGTATAACAGGGTTTTAGTAAGTGGTTAGCATCCTGAGAAATAAAGACTAAGATCGACCTACTGAAAGATAAGGATGCGTATTAACAAATAAATTACAGGGAAATATATGAAGCAAAAGGAGAAAATGCTGGTAATCAGCATCTTCTTTTGCTCCAATCTTTCCTCAGACGTTTACTCTAATATCAAGGACGTCACAATCAAGTATTGTTTGAAATTAAAGGATCTTAAAAGTGACATTTCACGATAATTTTTACATAAATTTCACTTTTATTCTATCTGAAAGAGCATCTTTTCTTATGAAAATTCTGAAAATTTCAAGTAACAAGAGCTTTCACTGTAAGATGACAATGCCCCCGACACCGCTTTGATTTTAAATTATGGCCAATCTATGTTCAAGGTCAAGGTCATCCAGGGTCAAGGTCACCAAAGTATGTGCCTACAGAAAGGTAATGTACCAAGGAATGTTGTGGTAAAGTATGAAGCGAATATGTTAAGTAATAAGGAAGTTATGGCCAATGTTAAAGTTTTTGGACGGAATGACGGACAGACGGACGGACGGACAAGTCAAATTTATGATGCCTCCCTATCGGGGGCATAAAAATATTGAACCGTTTAGGAGAAATAAATATTTTTGTGCTAAAATTAAACAAATTGTTGTTGACAACAGTTCAGATTTATATAGAATTGGTCATTTCTGTGTCAACTTTAAAGGCGTATTTTTCGCTTATAAATAACAACTTCAATTAACATATATCATTTCTACGCATTAGAATAAACAATCTTTGCATCAAGACATACTTTTAAAAAATGAAATAAATGTGAAATGTCACTTTAAAAGTTGAAATAGAAATTGAACATCACAAAATATAAATAAGTATTATAAAGTGAAGTCCTTAATTCCTCAGGATGAAAAAGGTCAACAGTTTGGTCCAAAAAGTGGAAATCTACTTTCATATTGTGAAACCACAGCTTTTCAATGCCACGACAATCGAGGCAAAACAATAATCACTTAAAGTGACATTTCACAATTATTTTTACATAAATTTTACTTTTATTCTATCTAAAAGAGAGTAGTTTCTTATGAAAATTCTGAAAATTTCAAGCCAAAATATTGAACCGTTTACAAGAAATTTTAACAAATTGTTGTTGACATCAGTTTAGATTTATATAGAATTTTTCATTTCTGTCTCAACTTTAAGGGCGTATTTTTCGCTTATAAATAACAACTTCAAAAAACTGATAGCATTTCTACGCATTAGAATAAACAATCTTTGCATCAAGACATACTTTTAAAAAATGAAATAAATGTGAGTTTGAGTTTATTGGGGTTTTACGCCGTTTTCAACTACCAGGGTCATATCGCGGCGGCTGGAGCACCTACCCATGGATTCCTGTTGTTTCTCAAACCAGTACTACCACAACACCCTTACCGAGCGAGCCTCCAGCTGCTCGCCCACTTAGGTTTACGATGAAATAAATGTGAAATGTCACTTTAAAAACATTTGAAAATAAATTCCATTTCTTGGGTCGGGGGATAGATGTAAAAGCCCTGTTCTGGCTATTTTAAATTCCTTTTCTTCCAATGTTTCTATGACCGAAAGTATACTTCACGATAAATGACCTGGCAGAGCAGTCCATGCTAATCGAATGGAGTGCTCTGCCAGGTCAATTCTCATCCGCTATAAAATGAAAGAAATACTACCAAAAATAGATCTGAATTTTAAGTAAATATACAAACAAATGGACAGGCGGGGCTTTTGCATCGTTTATCTTTTTCTAACAATGTTTTATGAAATTTGACTTACCGGACTTCCATTATGGTCCTGCAGAGAATCTCTAGTTGAATTCACACATTAAAAAAAATCTTTAAAACACTTATGATAGAACAGAAAGAAAGGGGAGGGAGGATTAAAAACCATGTTGGTGATGTTGTAGCTGCTGCTGTTGATGATGATTTCTTGTTGTTGTTGTTGTTGCTGTTGTTGTTGTTGTTGTTGTTGTTGAAGATTTTCACGTGATTCTCCGTTATGATTGAACGAGTATTATAATGTATTGAACGAGATTCAAAAGAAATAGGACCTCGTATATCGCGACGAAAGAAATCGTCTCGGAAAGTTAGCGAAAAACGTCGACCCCGATTAAACTGCGCATCTCGCGCAGTTTGACCAGAGTCGACACTTTTCGTAGATCCGATTTCGCCAAAATAACCACGAGAGAGACTTGCACAACAAATATAGGATAAGATCAGACAGTTATACTAATGGTTTTGAATGCTTAATTCTAAAAGTGGGCGGTGGTCAAAGGGAAGAGTACAATCGTAATTAATAATTTTACCAACAATATAGGGACGTGTGAAAGAGAAAGGGGACAAAGTGAGAGGGATAGACACTACATGTACCTACAACCAACCTTTTTCCACAAAAATATGATAATCATAGTTTTCGCTTTTGCGAAAATCCTAACATGCACATTGAAACACTTTTCATTTTCCCACTTAAAAAGTCCTAAATTCACCAAACTCCGCACTATTTCACAAAAGTGTTCGTTCGATGAATAAATAAACGTCCTAAATTCAAATAAATTGCCACAAAATCTGTTTTTCCTCCCTTTTCCATTTTTTTCTGTCTTCAAAATGTTGGTCCTCATCTGCCAGTTTTTCGAGGCTAAGTGGACTTTTCGCGCCTAAAAATGACCGGTAGTGAGCGAAGCGCACGCTTTTGTAGTGAATTCCGGTCAATTTGAGATTAATCTATTTATAGATCGAAGGATTAGATATCGCTTGATTGACTGTTGACCAAGACATTTAAAGCCCACGGGCATTTTACAAAAAAGTAAACCGTTAACATGGGTAATCAGCTTTTGGGAAAAATTACTGAACCAGTTGACAATGCACAAATTGTGCAGGCTTATTTTGATCGATGTTTTTTTTTTTTTTAGAAGACTTTCGGTAGAATAAACATTTCCCAAACGGCCACATTTTGTGGTGGTTTAGTTTGAAAATTGGTCGAGATGACAAAAAAGCTGTTGGTTTTAACATGATTTATATAAACTATAAGTTGGAAAACATTGGAACAAGAGGAGAAATGCTGGTAATCAGTATGTTCTTCTTTTGCCTCAATGTTCACCCAAGCCTATACTTGATTTTGTATATATTAATAGTACTTGGCAAAATGTTAGGCAGACACATCTCCATCTGAACATAAATTGTTAATTCTAAATAGTATATTTCTTAACCCATTACCACACACTGACTTTTTGATTCCCTAAAACATAAAGGCTTTGGAAAACATTGCGGAAAATGAAGAAATTGCTTGTGACAGGAAATTTCTTCATTTCGAACAGTGTTTTCTATCACAAAAGATAGCAAAAAATAAATTTTATTCACTTGAACGTGTCGTCTGCAACATCTTTGAATTTGGATCAACTCAAAATTTTGCCGTTTGGTAATGGGTTAAAGAGTTTACTGCTTTGATTGGAATCCTCTTCGATCTTAATTTGGAGTTGTGTCGTTTTGGCTAAAAGATAGAGCGTAGTAATTCTGAACAGCATTTACAAGTGAAATGTTACACGCTAAAGAGTGTCCCGTCAAAAACGGAAAACGTTTGTTTCAATATCAAGCTATGGGAGCCTGACCAGGGGCACCTTTTGTTTCGAGCAAACAAAATGGCGGACAAGGAAGTGGATTCTGACGGTCCCAGCAGTTATTTGGACGTAAGTTGTGTTTTTTGTCCTATAACACCAGCTTCGAAGCATAAATAGATCGGTTTATGATTCAACTTTTTTATTTTCTTTGTCTTTAGCTCATCGGACTGGCATACATAACGTAAACGATAAGCAAACGTGATAAAGAGGCATTGCTCGTGAATTATGCATATATTTGTCCACCTTTTAAATGATTAAAAGAAATAAAACAGATATTTAAAGTACACGTTATATTATCAAAATTACACTGACTACATTATTCTTTGAAAATCCAAAAGCCTAAGGATGATCGCAAATGTTAGAATTGGAATATTGATGTTTTTATTCACTGTACGGAGACCAAAAATTCCCCCGAACACGTGCATTACAGTACCAATTTTTTTTAGTCTTACTGGACGAGTATTCGGATTGAATTAATTTCATTTATGGGTGATTTGAGTTAATTCCTGTACGAGTGTTCGGAGCGTTTTATACATTTGTAGCAGATAGAAAACTTTGGTGTTAATTACTTTAGATATTTAATTCCACATTTGTTTCTCTTTCCATCAGTCCTTATGATGATAGAATGATACAGTGATTGGAATCCATATCCGGGTTGTCAAAAAAAAAAAAACACTTAAAATCACACTTATATTTTGTAGCAAGCTCTAAAATCAAGGTCTAATCTGTCAATTTTGCGAATTACCTCCCTTTGACATAAACAAATAGGGAATATGAAATGTTTGATATTCACAAATTTATCAAGGTTTTCGATTGGAGGTTTCTGCAACATCATGCTGACTTTACAGGGCATTTTTTAACCCTTTCTTCGACTAGTATTGTTCCCAGATGTCCATGCAATCGCGATTTAAATTTCCTAAGGAGATTACATTGTAAAATGTTCAAGCTTTGGAACACAATGAAAATTCTGCTTTTCAAACATCATTTTTTAAACGCTTATACAATGTTATGTACGCTTCCTTACATTTCCTGACTGGTAACTTGACGGACTACCATTCCATGTAGTCCGGCATGGTTTGCATTCTTCTGCTTGAATTTCTGAAGGTTGAAATTGTGTAAAATTTCCGTTCAAATTGTACACCTGAAAAACGGACCCCTGTCACATTAAAAAGGTCCGTTTTTCATCCCCGTTATTAAGATCCACAAAACGTAAAGCACTAAGCACAACCAAGTCAATGAACAATGCGAAACAGTTTCATTTGAATTTTTACTTGTTGTATTTAGAAAAAAATATGACAAGCGAAGTAGGTGTAGCGTTTTCACTTTTGTTCAGTATAGAATTTAAATCCTAGGTAGACAGAGAAGAGAGGATGAGATGAAAGAGAGACGGACATACAAAGGATATCACACGGAAATACATACATAAGAGAAATACATAAGGACTCATAGATTTAATAATGTTGGACACGTGTATACCTTTTGGTAACTTTCTGTCATATTCAAACAATAGGGTTCGGTTTTTCATCTAAACAAATACGTCATCGTCACGCCTCACTGGTCTAAAAATAGATTGGGAATCCTCTGTCGTACAAACATGGCTGTGAATCTCGCTAAGATTTTCCACGTTCAACTTGCCGAAGATGACGTTCTAAGAGCTGGATTGCCGTAATCATTTGTTGAGAAACATTATAATTCAGAGTTGAGAAGGTTGCTGCTCTGTCATGTACTTTTTAAGATAGGTAATATGAAATAACCAGTTGACAAGTAATGTTTACACGTACGGTCCTGCCTTAGCGTCGTCGTGCCGCTCGTGCGTACTAGCTCACCCTTTCCAAAACGACAAAATGCCATGTTGGGCCAAATTGAAAAAAAAGCCTACAGATGACAAAACGGACGTGAATACTTTTAGTGTTTTATGTCAGAGAAAATATCGAGGCAAAAGTAGAATGATCATCAATATCCAAAGAAGTTATTCACATTCACGATCATCATTTTCTTCTTTTGCCTCAATGTTTTCCCAAGAATTTTCTGTTTTGGACGTCAAAACCGATCTTGTTTGGGAAAGGATTAATCTAGACAAAAATTAGAAGTTGTCGCTGAATGTGATGTGATACCCCCACAGGCTTCCAATACAACAGAGGGCAATAACTCACAAAATAAGCAAGGTAGAGTTATGCTCCTTGTACGTTGCACTTCTCCTTGGTGAGATCTATCTACCCGCGAAGTTTCATGACCATAGCTACTTTACTTTCAGACTTTTCGATGTTTTTCTGGTTAAGCTGCTGAGGAATCTCAAGAAAAAACGTTTGTCAATTCTGGTCTGTCTCCATATCTGGAATCAATGTTGCGTGTTGAATATGCGCAATGTTTCGTAGTTTTAGTTCCCGTCTGCATTATCTATGATCGACTAATATCTCGCTTGAAAATATTAATTTTTCGCTAACACTGTTACGAAAAAATTGTCCGATTCACGACCGATAAACAAAATATTAGACTGGTACCCGACAAGCGTTGTTGAGGGATTTCCCATCAGAAATTTATTTTTAGCAAACGAGCCCGCGAAAATGGTTCCTTATTGAGAACCCACACGCCAGCTGAACAATGAAATAATGCTTCTTATTTGCACGTCAAAATAAAGATTTCACGAACGGAAAATTTTGGATCGCGTAAAATAACACCGACTATGGAAACGAACTATGCAAGACAATGATATATACATAGTATTTTATAGGTATTTACAACAGTCTTCCATCAACCCATGTCCAAAAATACACGTGAATGGAAACTTTTACGCTCGTGCAATACACGGTTCACTGCATACCAAATCTCATTAGTAGCCAGCCTTGAGCTGGGCTACCTTTGTAACGATTTTGAAATATTAACGTGCAGAGTTAGGGAGGCGATTATTGTACAGAATGTTCGACATATTTGTTGAAGCTGGTTAAATTGTACGTTGATAATGATTGTTACATTAACAACATGTTTGTTTTATATGCTTACACCCTTAACGAGGAAATACAATGCATAAAACTTGCATTTGTATACTATTTTAATTTCCTCCAGATGCGAATTACTAACCGCTTAATCATGTGACCGGATCGGTCCATAGAAATACCGAAACACTCGAAGAACTAAAGCACATCATGTTAACTATTGTTGTTAATGCTTAATAACAGCAAGAAGAGAATTTTGTATGAAGAGTTGAATAAATAACGATAATATATATTCGCTATGAACTGATCCATTCTAAAATCGATACTGTAAATGTGTTTTGGTATTTACTAATGTGTTTCGTTATTTCTATGGACCAACTCAGGGGCGATAACCAATCTAATCTGGTAAATACTACTACATTTTTATTTTGTTTTGATATTGTATGATACAAGTGCCGCTGTGGTCTAATGGATAGAGTGCTAGGCGTACCAAAGCTTGAACACTTTTGTTCCATAGGTTCGAGACCCACTCACGCCAGCTTCTTTTTTTCCCTTTTTGTGTATTTTTAAATCAATAAGAAAGTTTTCATGAATTCTTCAAATACGCTTTACTTTTTTATTGGCAGCAAAGCCATGAGCTATGAGGTATGCCCGTGTAGAGTTTGTTAGGCGACCATTGTACAAAATGTTCGACCTATTTGTTGAAAATGATTGAAATGTATGTCGATAAGGATTATTAAATTAAAAGCATATTTTTTTGACATTTGACATGTTAAGACATTCACGAGGAAATATACTGCATGAAATATGAATTTGTTCATTGTTTCATATCCTTCAATTTCGATAGGGACAAATCCAAATTGTGTAAATAGTTCAAACTTTTATAAGCTTTAACATAATGTAAAAGCTTGAGTGGTACAGTGGCTACGACACCGGACTAAGAGTTCATCATAGCTTATATGTCATGAGTTCAAATTCCGCTAGCGCTCGATTTTTTTCATATTTTTTTACATAATTATTTTTTTTTCATTTGTTTTAGTTCAGCTGCTGAACATGAGCAATTCATTGAGCATTCAAAACATGATTGTTTCTGTAAACTTTAATTTTGTATTTTATCGAACGCTATGGTATGATTATTTTATACTCATGTCAGTGAATGTTAGCTCTTTAACATTTTCTAAACAAGCTTTGGATTTTAAGCTTCATAAAAGGAAAAGGCTTGGACAACATAGAGGCGAAAGAAAAAAATGCTGGTAACCAGGGGCCCGTATTATCAACGATCTTACGACCACGATTTTGTGTAAACTGTGTAACAAAACATCTGATTGCACGAGAAATCAGATTGGGCCATTGAGGTTTGCTGTTTCAAGTAATTACGCAAAAACAAATCGTACGATCGTTGATAATACGGACCCCTGCATTTTTTTTCTGTTTGCCAAAATATTTCCATGGTATGTTGAACATCTTTATCAATTCAAATTAACTTAACTTTTGCTATTTGGGAAATGATTATATCAGTTTAAACCAGAATGCTTCAAAGGGTCACGCGACAAGATAAAACGCGGAATGACGCCTTTGCAGTCGCGGTAGCGACATGGAAATTGCTTTTGGTTGAGCTTGAATTTTTTTTTTCAAAATATTTGCTGCATTTACAAGTATTTGATATTGACGTTAGATAAATGTGAATTCATATTACGACCACCAAGTTATTGTAATAACAATCTCCATTTCGGCGCCATCAGCTCCATTTCTCCGATATAGCTAAACAAGTCTCCTTGTGAACTTTAAGGAAAAATGACACGATTTACCATATGGTTGACATTATTAGCGAGCAAATAGTCAAACATGGATCCACATCGGCTAGTGCATACATACCGTCTGATCAACACCCATGATTGGCTCTCAAAGCTTCCTCACAACATGCAGTAGATTCAAACTGACAGAATGTCGTTTAGTATTTTTTTCGTGTTTTAAAATCATTTACCACGCCAATTTGTTTTGCTACCGGGTACATCAAGAATAAAACTGATGTAAAATATAAAGATATAAAATATACGTATAGCAGACAAGGTATAAAAAGCAGTGGTTATGGATGACCTATACTTATTTACTTCGTCTTGCTCAAGCTATGGTTACAGAATGTACCATGTCCAAAACAAGATAGATCTCGTCTTGACACCCCTAATAAGTAAAATAAGGGATATAATAATAGTCAGAAAATATGTGGGATCTGAGAAATCCAGATATATTCAGAAATGTTTTATTTTCTACTAATATGTGTGTACTATGACATACACTTTTGACATGGATTGTTTTTGTCGTGTACATTGAAATTGAAACTGTCGGATTCTTGTCACTTGCTAAATGATTTAATCCACAAATTTAGTCAAACAAACAAACATTATTACCACTGCCAATTTGATCTGAACCTATCAAAGTCTAAACGTTTGTAATAGCATACTGGTAAGCCAAATCGAATGCATAAATCAAGGACATATCTCACGACTAAACATTGGTATCACAGAAACTTAATTTTAAAGATTTCTTTTACCCATTCTAGACACATAGTTCTTCTTCGATCTGACCTAAAAATCGGTAATTAGTGCCTGTTCCCATCGTTTTCAAGTAGACACCATGCAGAAACTTTTTGAATTATTGCTGGCCAAAAGATTCTGGGCTACTTTGGATGCTATACATCAAAAATTTGTCTTGTATTGTTATTGGTTTAGACATGTCGATGGGATGAGTGGGATTAAAGTGGGAATGCTCCAGTTTTTTGGAACACTCGGTTATTACTGTAGAAAATTAAACGTTTCGTACCATATAATTATGATTCGTTACCATATTTTCAATAATATAACACGTCATTACAATTTACCATTCAGGCCCGTAGGAAGCAATTTCATATGGGGGGGGGGGCTAAAGCCCTTGTCCTGAATATTGGGAGGACTAATTTGGATTTTCCCAAACTTTTCAGTGTAAAATTAAGAAAATTCTGCATTTTTGGCCAACATTGGGGGGCTTAGCCCCCCTAGCCCCCCCCCCCCCTGTTCCTACGGGCCTGCCATTTTCGATCGTAAAGGCGTATTTATTATGCGAAACTGATTTCGTCAAGATGGAAATCGATTTTTTAGAGCACGACAGTTGTACATAAGTATATACACAGTTACCGCTGTTTTACGTCATTTTATTCATGTGTTGCTGATAAAAATTGCTGTAAAGCAATAAAAAGTGTACTGACCTATACACTTTCTTTTTGAATTATTACCAGGACACGTTGCTTAATACAATGATGGAGTTTATCAAAGTCTATGATGTAGAACTTGAAATATTTCCAATATGCAATTTTTGACATAAAACACTTCAGCTTCATTGATCGAACTGAACACGCGAGCATGCTGTTTTACACATTTGTGCGTTTATATTAGCACATATCTTGGGTTTTCTGTTCTTATTAAATGTAAGACGTTACTTTTAATCCGTTTTCGGGACTAAACGATGATTATAGAGCATTTATAAGCATTTTAGTGACCTTTCATTTTTCAATTGGTAATTACATATAATTTCAGCATACAAAATAAAAATGTATTTAAAATACATGGTAATATCGCTGCGACTGGAGCACCTGACTGTGCTATGGCCGCGGCCTGGCATCTACAAAATGTTCGATTAGAATGGGTGAAATGCCTCTTTAGACACTATATTACATGTATGAAAAGTAAAGCTAAAACTATTTACCAACATATTCCTGTATTTCTCTCAACATGTCTAGCACAACTACATTTGATGTTTTCGAGAATGAAGCTACTCATACCACTTAGGTTTAAGATTGTCCACCCATTTGGTAGGAGACTGTGGCCAGTTTCATCAAAGGATTTGAGGTGTATTTATGTCTTAAGTACCAATGTCTTACAGTCTACACGCTTAGGAAAGGAGTCAGGTATCGCCCCTTCCATCAAGTCCTAGGTAATTTGATTATTGTATCGTAAGACATCAGTAAGTCAGAAATGCGTCTTCGATGTTTTGATGAAACAAGTACCAGATGTCATAGAGGATATATGCCGCGCCCTAGGATCAAAACCGGGACATCACGATGCCATTTTTGCGATAACCGCGGTCATAAGCAGCCAAAGAGAGAGTGCGTGCAAGAAAAACAAGAGACAGTACTACTTAAGACAGACAGAAAATGAGTGGTGTTAGGAGAAAATATACATTGAATACTATTTCAAAGACATGTTTCGTTTTTATATCAATATTTATTGTCGATTTCGTGAATAATATGCGCTTGGTGAGTAGGTTTTATAATAACCATTTAGTTTATTTGTTCATTTATTTCATCATCAAGATAGTGCTGTAATGCCTTTGACTCGAGATAGCTTAATTTGCATGAACAAGTTCCAAACACAATATTAACCCTTTCCCAAACACGACCTGGTTTTCACGTTCCTAACAAAAAAGGCTTGAACAAACATTGGGGCAAAAGAGGAAATATTTATAACCAGCATTTCCTCCTTTTGCATCAATAATTTCAATGCTTTATTTTACACTAATCCAATATTTTTTCAACATCAATTCTTCAAAACAGCTACTTTTGAATTGAAATTTACGCTTTGGAAAAGGGTTAAAATAATTTAAATGCGCATTTAGATTGACTCTGCTTAAAGAGATTTAATCCTTCATGCAGTTGATTAACTGAAAATGTTGACCACTTGGATACGTCTCTCAGTTTTCAATTGCTCGATTAACGCGTTCAGAAAAAATTGGAATTTCCAAACTAAAATCGTGTAAACAATGAACGAACTACCCATACAGTGGGTTGTGACATTGCTCGGAAAAAAAATTCAGTTTTTCTTGTACAGTAGTTTCGTTTTTTTCGTTTTGTTCTTATAATACACATCTCTCGAGGCTCTGTCATACAGAAATCTATGTCCACACACGAAAATAAAACCAGTAGAAACAGTAAAGTGTGATTTTTGATTGATTCATTAAAGCATTTCTCGCTTAAAATGATGAGCACAGCACATCGTGAAGATTTTCGGCACAATTTTAGATAATCTAAAGATTAATAAGTTCATTTAAGAATCAAAAGTGGTAAAGCAATATATGTACTCAAATATTAATGAGTATGAACGTGCAAAATTGAGTATAAATGTGACAAATCTTCCTTTGTTTGCAGCATCTATTTTTTGCAGGTTTGTTATGTCCGCCATTTTTGGTCGAAAAAATAGGTGCCGCTGGTCAGGCTCCCATAGCGTGAATATTCCCGTCACTTTAAGTTTAGTGTTTCCATTGTTTACACTTACCACATAAAGTAACGCAACACTCATTCAATAACAAATATCTGAAAACTTTTTAATATATTCAAGGATATGTTTGTTTTGGTATCATATGTAACATTTCATCAAACAGTAAACGAAACATCACAAGTATGCTAAGACATTTACAGACAACAATTTCAACCGAAAGACACCCGGTGTAAATTCAAAAGTCACAAACAATTTCATTGTTATAATCATCCCTTGTGTTCATAAAAACTGACATGTTCGTCACATCGACACCTTTTTTTGGAGCGGTTTGATGTTAAAGAAACTTAGTTCACCCATCCTGAAGGATTGTTCGTTCGCAAAACAGATTTGTTGGAGGATTAAGACTACCACGAACGCACCTTTTCAGACAATCCCCAAAGTGTTCGATAGCAGACTTGTTCTCGAATAAGGTCATTAAACTTGTTTTGCTGCACAACCGTCGTGTGAAAGCAACAGTGTGTGCAGGGGCGCCATCCTTTTGCAACATGCCATTTACTCTTCCTACATAATATCAGGGACAACAGGGCGCAACACATTGTCAACGTACTTACGAGTTTCTCCTTTGGCATTTCATTTGTTTGTCCCAGCCTGCCTGCCTGGGCATTTGGGTGAATTCCGTGACTTTATGCAAACATCCGAAGCACAGACATGCGACTCTTAAACTGGATCAGACCGTCTTTGGATGGATAAGTTGTCTTAAATGGCGAAAATTATCCTAAAATTTAGTCTATAACGGATATAAAACGGTTTGCTTCTGGTTGAATAATTCATTTGCGATGGCTTATCCATGCCTGCCAATGTTCATTTATGTAGAATCTACTGCTATTAGGAATTTGTTCCAATGTTCAGATCTCTTTGGCTAATACCCTACCGACTGATTGTAACTGGCCAAGTCGATGATCTGGATCAATCCTGCACTTTGGCTTTTGTTATAAAATGGTACCACAACCTTGAAATTGAAGAAAATGTGGATGCCAAGCTTTTAAGTCCCTGACAATTGAATTTTTCAGAACTCAAATTCAAGTGATATGTCGACGACTGTTTTCCGGAAGTTATGACATGACGCTTAGTGCGCACAGTGACATTCTTTTGTGTTTTCACTGTGTAACTGACAACACTGTATCAGTAAAACTATCTTTTAGGATTGTTTCTTAACTTGCAAGACGTTAGGACGTGTTTAACGTAAAATAATAATGGGACGTAATTCTGGCTTGTTCGTTGGAAATTGAAATATTCCATTTAAAATTTCTATCATAATCCTTCCTTGCAAACTATAGAAAGTACCATTTTTGATACTGGTTTATTAAAAACAAAAATATTTAAATTTGAAAAGGTTGCGTTACTTTATGTGGTAAGTGTATGTCTTCGATATGGAATCATAAAGCAGTATTATATACTAGTCAAAACTTCTAACCGGCCACTTAAAAACAAAGATATTTTTTTCTGTGGTGATTGAATTTTCATGAAATTTGCTATGTGGATTTTTAAGCAACTTTCCAGTTGATTTTGGCGAAAAGTTACCGTTGTTTTATTGAAGTAAAAATGCAACGTGAGAAAAGCTCAAAAAGCTCTAAATTCACACAGAGCTCAGAATATTGTCAATGTATTATTTTTGGTCTCATGGATCGTTAGCTACAACAAAGACCAAGGAAAAAATTGAAAATGTTTGACAATTGTGCGCGGCATATGGCCGTAAAAGAAAATGAAAGAGGTCATGTATGCAGAAAAACGGTTCTTAAAGACAACATCTAAAACACGTTTTTCTTCGAAAATGCTTTAAATATGGAATGGTGATTCACGGCGGACTACAAAATGTAGGACATGTGTAAAAAATCTGTTTGTTGCATCGTCTTTCCATACCAGACCATATTTGAGCATATTCGCTTGATAAAATGTTTTGCTGGTTGAATTCAAAATACTATTTTACCATGCCTCCCATTCTTTCTGCTTCTTCTGTAGTCAAAAAGTCACACAAAATTGACAAAGTTTTCCAATTTCTTTCTTGATCTGGGTTGCAGCTAACGATTTGTGTACTTTGAATTGTTGAAAGTGTATTATCTCGAGCTCTATTTTGATTTAGAGTTTTTTGAGCTTTTCCTTTATTACACATCAAAATTTGACAATTATTGGTAAATCATCATGGAAATCCACGGACACTATGCTTAAAAATCAACATATTAAATTTCATTAAAATGTAATAACTTTTAAAAAAAGTTATAGTCATTTTTAAAGTGGCCGGTTAGGACTTTTGGCCAGTATATTTCTCTAATGGTCATATATAGAAGTCGTGCTATTCATAAAACGTCTGCAGAAGTTTTCCAGAAGTTTTTGGGATGAAAATTACAATAATTTCTGATATAAACCTTCTCTCAGAGACAAATTTCTGTAGGATTTAGACAAATGAAAACACAGATCTTCCTATGGTCATCGGCCCTTTCCCAAACAAGAAAAGCTTCGGATGGTCTTAATTGAAAAATATTGCAGACGACAAAACAAGACATTATTTAAGATATGATTTGTGTCTAACATAGCACATAAAATATTGAGACAAAAAAAGAAAATGCCGGTTACCAGCATTTTCTTCTTTTGAGTCAATATTGTCAAAAGATTTTGTATTTGTGGGGGAGCGTGAAAATCAGACCCCGGTTTCTCGAAAAAAAAATACTTAAGTATGTTCTCAGATTACAATCTGAGCATCGTGCTCAAATTGCACGGAATCCACGTGAACTTCAATCGAATGCCCTTCAACGTTGTAGAGTGTACCATAGAAGTTGAACATGTACTCATGAGTATGTACTTAAGTTTTTTAGACAAACCAGGGAAGCTCTTGTTTTGGGAAAGGATTTAGACCGTTACAATGAATAATGGTTAAGAATAGAATTGACCAAACGCCGACTGTCAATCAAAAACATCGATTAGCCAATGGACGATCAGAAAAATGTCATGCCCCAATTGTTCTTCGTTGCATCGACTGACTATCAAAACAATCGACATCCCAATGGCAAAGAATTTTTTGCTAACAATAGACTAGGTTTTCTGTTATGATTTGATAAACCGTCGGTGTTGTTATAAAATCTCGAAACTACGGCTTATATCAAGCCGTAGTTACGAGATTTTATAACAACACCTACGAAATACTATTTTGTTTGTCTGAATTTACGTCAAGATTAATTGGATAAAATCGTTCCCTATTAACGATCACATCCCCATTGTTTGTCTTAAATCCTATGTTGGGCGGAGCGATCTGTCGATTGGCGTTTGGTCAATTGGCATCCAAAGGATTGTTTTCTCAGAAAGCCCTTTCCAAGACGAAACAAGCTGCAGTCAAAACAACGTTTAGGCCTATGTCCGCTACATACACTAAATAGATAGCTTACTTGTATTGCTGAAGTTAAAAAAATATCCGCAACAGGGAAACTTTGAGAGACAACAAGAAAATTTTGGTTATCACATTTATTGTTCATTTTTTCCCACAAGAAATTTAAAAGCGTCTTAGTTTCAATTAGTTCAGATCTTGACTTACTCAAGAAAAGTTTAAGGACAAGAAAGGATCGTTTCCTCGCACATGTCTATAAGTGTGGGTGTTTCACGGAAAATCATTCACGGAAACCTGATAGATTGAGCAAAGCAGGTCATATGATGGCTGTCCTATATAATTGCTCTTTCTGGTAGCCGGTCTTATTAGAATCACCCAAATAAATAAAGCAGGCTTCAGACCATTCACTGCATGCGCAATTTAAATCAACTTTAATAAGAAAATGTCATTTCCCTATTGCAGATCTATTGTATTAAAACCTAAACGAAACACTTTATTTTTACTGCGAAGTTACACATTTATGCTATGGAAGGGTATGGTTCAATCAAAATAATTATTATGGCACATGCTTTCAAATTTTAAGACTGTAAATACGGTGGTTGGGTCTTGAAACAATTTACCGTCTGATTGTTCGAATCTTGCACCCGCAAGATTCGAACATGCACATGCGAAATTACTATATTTTTGTGTTAGATATTGTATCGTTTGCATCTAGATTAATTCTATAAAAATGTGCTACAGTATCGTGATAGGACAATAAGTATTTTAGTGCTAAGATATCATGATAGCGTATAGGTCTACAATTGAGCCAGGATCTGGGAAAGGGTCCCTTATAGCTTTTGAGACAGCCATGTTTCCAGATTAGCCTATGTCTAAATACAGACTGACAGGGGCCCCTTCTGCTCTCTTACAGTTGCTACAGGTCATGAACAAGATATTGGAGAACAACATGGTTCTTGATCAGACTGCGTGTATACGCAGGCTGATCTGGAACCAGGATGGGCTCAAACGCCTTAAAGGACTATTTTCCAGATCCTGGCTCAATCATATTTTTCAATGAAATTCATATGTTTTACGTCAACATGCAATTCTTTCATTTCCTATATATTTCAGTGCTGAAGTTGGCTCGACCGTGACGTCAGTGAGCTTCAATGTCATCATCAACTACAGCGGAAACGTCACGTGGTTATCCATGTCTATTTTTAGAAGCTCGTACAGTATTGACGTCAAATACTTCCCGTACGACATTCAAAATTGCTCAATGGACTTCGCTTCGTGGTCATGGGGTTTAGACAAAGTTGACATCATGGAAACAACACACGAAGGGGATACTTCGAATTACGTACCAAGTTCAGAATGGGCGTTTTTAGCATATCAATCACGGAGAATAGCTCATGAGTTTTCGTGTTGTCCCGGAGACCCATATGAGTTTATGAAATACAGTATCGTTATTATGCGGCGCCCGTTGTTTTATATATTTTGTTGTAATGTCGTAATCTTGAATAAACATGGAAGGCATCATCCTAATATGCGCCCGGTCTGAGCTGTTTAAAGCATACAAAATGCCTTGATCATTTGGATGGGAAAATTGGAGCATGATTTTCACCACATAAAATTGCCATTTTTATCGCTTTTTTAAAATTCATCGTATTGTTTATTCCCAAAATTAAATGCCTTTATGTATTCATTTTTTCACTAAGAACATGTTTCAGACGAAATGATGTCCATTCCAATAATATCCTCGATTTAAGTGTCCGCATTTTGACAGTTTCTATGTACAATCGTTTGGCTAAAGACATTTCCCTTATGAATTCATTGTACAATCGCTTACAAGCAGTTTGTAATGTCACTTGCCTATATTTTATACGGATTAAAATATCAACACAAACACGAAATATCAGTTTATCTTTTTTAATTTGTTATCCAATGTTCCACAGGATAGGCTTCTTTCTTTACCTATATTTCAAAATTCATTTTAGAGTGATGAATGGGCTTACATAATAGCAACGAATTTTGTGCTAAACGTGTAGACTTGGTTTGCAAAACGTTATATTTTGATGAACCGTCGGTGCCTTTTTGAAAACTCTTGACTACGGCTAGAATCAAGCCGTAGTTACGGGATTTTGTAACAACACCTTCGAAATAATATTGTTTGTCCGAAATTATGTCGCTGTTTACTAAATATAATTGTGCCCTATTCTACATCGAAACGTGTGCCGTTTTCGAAAGGTTACTGTACATTCCAATATAAAATTATGTAAATTGGCAGAGAAGCATAGTTCTTACTGAAAGATGGCGAATAATGACACATTTGCTGTCCGCAGTGGCCGTGACAGTACAGTAGCTGTCTACAGATAGTATTACGTCGATTTATTAAAGGATAGTGGGTTCGAAACACATATTTCTATACTTAGTACATTTAAAAACGCGAATAGAAAATATTAGAGTTAGTAATTTTGGATCATTTTACGGCGCCATAGCCAAAGCGTTAAACACGTTGGGGCTGCGTAAATTTGATTCACGTGAAACTCGAGTTAAATTGCAACATGTTTATAAAGTGAGTCTATAGGGACACTATAAAAACACGTTTCAATGAAATGTTCTCAATTCTATCAGTGTGTCCCGTCTTCTTGAAATTGTGAGGAACCAAGATTTTGGAACACATTTGCTTGGTTTTTCAAACTCGGACATTTCACGACACGTAGGATGTCCTAACTTATCAACATCACGGATAACGACACGATGGCTATGCCACATACTGTGGTTACACACTTCTGACCAGTTATGTACCCTATAGAACATGCTTGGAATGACCTGAAGAGACGCGTGTATTCACTTACCCCACCACCCAAAAAGTTGCACAAACTTCGTATTCCTGTCATTCAAGAGCGGAACAAAATGCCGCAAGAGGTTTCATTGCGAGAAAAGTCCTTTCTATGCGACGATGAGGTAAGGCTTTAATTCAAGCTTTAGGTGGGCACACTTGTTATAAATTGATTTGACCTATCTCAATTAAAAATAATCAAATTTTATTCCGACGTGTATTTAAAGCATCTTCTACCTTTTGAGTGTATGGAATTAGATAAATCAACGAAAATAAACCGGCATTACGTAGCCTTTGCTTGTCATTTCCATCCTATAAGCGAACGGAGTATCTCTGCGGATTTAACTGTACTCAGTATATAAATCTAAATCCCTCTTTTCCCCGCCAATTTGGACCCGCTGATTTTTTTTTTATCATTCACAGGTCGTTGTCATATTTCACAACAAAAGACACTACTGTTTACTCGATCAGCTTGCTGTCCATGGAAAATGTCACGTGACTATACCACGTGTATATTCAACGGTTTTGGTGGGATTCGCCATGCTACGCACTTTAAAAAAAAAACAATTAGGTATGCCTCGATGAAATCACATTTAAGTGCAAAAGCGTGTGTTTACAATTGTGTTTTATAAAATTATATATAACAGGAGATCCAAACAGGAGATCTGCTTGGATACAGTAAAAATAATCTATTTTGGATTTCCCAGGGTCATGGATGATGACTATTAATTGGTCCCTGTCAAATGTTGATATCGGTTAAAGCCGGATTTTAACAGATTGACAAAGATTGAGACTTCTATTATACTTTAGATTGTATTTCGTCGGTGTAAATCAAATATTAGATTAGTTATGGGAGATTTTATAAAATTATGTCACGTGATTCTCCATCATGCAAAAATTTCTTATTTTCCCGACATTTGTTCTCTGTATCTTGTACGGGCGAGCATAAAATCATGAAAATATCACTCGAATATAACGCAAAAAGAGGTAAAGACGCATTTATTACAATCAATATGTCACATATGCAATTCAAGTCGTTGTACAAAATTAAAGTAAAAATTTCTTGTCAGGCTATTGTACAGGACTTGACAAACGATTGTACAAGAAATATCTTTTTAAACGGCAAAAATGGGAAGTTTTAGACGGTTTCCTAACCAAATAATTATATAAGTCTCAACACACACATATGCACGAGCTGTGAATGAAAAATGTGTCGCGAAATACCCTACAGTACGCATCTATTCGAATGAAAACTGCGATTCGTTTACAGCTAAATCACCCGTTTTAGTTCATGGCCAAGTGAATCTGGCCTAAAATGACTTAAATCTAGAACCAATGGCTCCGATTGCTCTAAAATATTACAGGGAATAATAAATAAAGAGATTGGTACAATGATCTGACAAAAGTGTTGTGTTTATCCAGGAAAAAACATAAATTCTTACCAATGTCAACCGCTGATGTTTACCAAGTTGCATTTCCTCGATGTACAGACACACAAGTTATCACTCAAAGACAAGTGTTCACACACTTCCGCTCCTACACTGTGCTTGTTGGTTTTTTATATGCCCCCTGAGTCTGGGGAAAAAGTTTCAATGGGAATAACGAAGTTGTTATCAGTGACGGTGTTTTTAATGATTGTGGCGGAGAGTATGCCGCCGACGTCGTATGTGGTTCCATTGATAGGTAATGTATTTTTCATTGCTTTTCAATAAAATCTTCGTAACTGCAGCTTGAAAAGTGACGATTTTCTTTTTAGAAATATTTCATAGACCTTGTTTCAGGTATTCCACCCGTCATTAAGTTCCAAACACTTCGTACAAGTTTTACGTAATACGTGGAAACGGAGATTGACGAGGGTATCCGGATTTCTTGAATCCGGTAATCCTCGTCAATTTTCGTTTTCATTAAAAATATCGAAAGTTAAGGCGAAACTGCTTGAAGTGTTTGGTATCTAACGATGGGTAGAATACCTTAACGAAACAAAACGCTGTTTATCTTTTGTCGTTTTATAGAAACATCTTCAATGTTTATTGAACGATTGTTTTAGCATGTGTTATTAATTAATTTTTAGCGAGCCGGGACTTTATAACCGGGGAGCTAATGTCACAGCCCTACTGTCGGCGTCGGCGTCGCGTCTTCAAAAAACTTTAACCTGGTCTATATCTCAGGCACTATTAATGATACAGCCTTGGTACTTCACACATGGATACCCCCTGCCAAGACATTTCATTTGGGACCATGACCTTTAACCTTGTGACCTTGACCTTGGAGTTTGACCTACTTTTAAAAAACTTTAACCTGGCCTATATCTCATGCACTTTTACAGATAGAGCCTTGATATTTCACATATGGATACCTCATGTCATGACCTTGACCTTGAGACCATGACCTTTGACCTAGTGACCTTGACTTTTGACCTTGAACTCCTTTTTTGTGACAAGCTCTGGTATAGGCGAGCTACGTTGTCCGCGGACAACTCTTGTTTACCGCAATGACGGTGACTTAAATTAGTCTTTAAATCTGCATTTTTATCCATTTTCAATTTGTATATTGTCAAACGATATACATGTATTTAATCCAACTTCATACATTTCGGTAACTGTCAATTAAAAAGAATTATGGTAGGTTGTAGATATTAGATCTATTTGTGTCGACATTTAAAACTTTGGTCGCAAAAAGGAAGCACATCATTATAAAGTATTATACATATCGTCGGTGTTATAGCAAAACCTCGTAACTCCAGATTTTATCAAGCTGGAGTTACGAGGTTTTGCAATAACACCGACGATATGTGGCCCATCACGCTAAAAGAGATCTTTCGGGATGGTAAGTTTCCGCTGACTCCACAGACTCACAAGGATCGTATTATTTTACTCCAAGGTTAATTGCTATATCGAAATTGTTTTCCCTTCTCACTATTTTCATTTATCCCAATCACGGTGTATAATCACGTGACTTAGAGTTTCCGATAATCTTCAATAACTTTGTCAATACTTGACCAATTCGAATTCGGTTTGAAGCAGAGAAGGCGGAAAAATGTCAGGAATAACCTGGACGTAGTAGATTTTTGAAAAAATCAACTGATGTAAAAAGGTTATTGAAGATAAACCAAAATTTTGGTTTATCTTCAATAACTTTTTTTATCAGTTGATTTTTCAAAAATCCAACACGCGCATCTAATGCGTGACGTCTGTCCACCTTCTCTGCTTGAAACCGAATTCAAATCGGTCCCGTATTGACAAAATTATTGAAAATTTTCAGAAATTGTTGCATCACGTGATTATCCTCCGTGCAAATGCAACATCTGCTTGTCACCAGCTTAGTCTTGTCGTATAAGTCTTGTTTCTAAAAAAGTTTTATAGGCCTCACAGAAGGTCCCTTTCAGCGTGCCTGATCACAATTATACTTTGTATTCGTATACTGTACTGTTGAATTCAAAATTTAATTTTTTGTAGGTTTATATTACGGCATTACCACAGCCATCGTGTCATCAGCGACTGCCATGACAGTTTTAACATTAAACATTCATAATAAAGGAGCGCGTGGCATTAAAGTTCCGCATACGGTCAAGAGAATATGTTTTGGTATCATCGCAAAAATAATCTTCATTAAATTAGATCTCCCAGAGCCGCCAGAATCGGGCATGGTATGTATGTATGTCAATCAGCCCCTCCATTTTTCGGCGTTTTCCGTGACAACGAAAATTGGCGCAGGTATCCGGATGCCCTCGTCAATTTCCGTTACCACGAATGATGCAAAAGATACACAAAGCCACGGTGTTTGGTACCTAATGACGAGTGGGATACTGTTCAAAAGCGATATTAGGAGAATAGATGATTTGCGATATGTTCAGGTAAATGTATATCTCCTTTTCCTACTGGTTAACTTTGAAACATTTTATAAAGTGGTTCAGGGTATAGAGGCAAGAGAATTTGTTTTGGTATCATCGCAAAAAAAATCCGGATATCAAGTCAATTTACGTTGCCATGAATGACGCCGAAAGTGCCGAAGATGTTTGGTATCTGATGACGGGTAGAATACTTTAAGCGATGTTAGGAGAATTTAAAACTTGCTAGCTGTTTATGAGCATGTATAATCACTGGTGGTGAACTCGGCCAAAGCGAAGAACGTTTTTCGAGACTACAAGGTACAGATACTTCATTGCACATCCGGATTTTTGTAAATAATACACGTGGCATTTTGTTATACTTCTCTTTCCGTCTTTTTTATAGGATACACTCAAATGGAAATTTCTAAGGTATTTACAGTGGCGTAGGAAGAAAAATGGTTGTTTTATGGGGGGCCATAGGGGGGCCAGACTCCTTTTTGAAATTATTGGGGGGGGGCAGGCCCCCCTGCCCCCCCCCCCTCTCTTCCTACGCCTATGATGTAGATTTGATTTTTTAATACGCACGAAAATATTAGTTTTATCGATCATTATTTTCAAATGGTATAAACGGATTGCAAGTGCACAAAGCGCATATTGAGATCATGTGGGTTGATCTTAATCGCCCGAACAAAATGGTACGTTATCACTGGTTATTATTATCTATTTGAATTGCATGTAAATAAAAAAGACATATAAATGTACAAATAAAGGCTTTAAATGGCAGTGTTCGGTGTCATTAAAAATCATTGTGCGGTTTATTCGTTACAACGCTACAGAATTTTTTCGATGTTATCAGCATTTTCTTCTTTTGTCATTTTTCGAATTATAATATCAGACTCGAACCAATAAATAATAATCTACTTTTTGATTGTTCGATTGATTGATTGAATTGGTTTTAATCATACATTGTATAGTCTTGTTAGATATTTTCGGTTTAATCGCGGTGACTGGTAGGCTACAAATTCATTATAACAACGCGTATTGTCCACCCAAATTAACCAGGCACAACTTAATTTTCGTGCGTTAAGTCCATTAGTTGAACGTCTTAACAAAACATTGCCGAAGTAGGGTCATTACATATGCAGATGTGACGGGTTATCTTGCTGGACAATACCTCACATGTCTCACGCGAGTACAAATAAGGCGGGAAATAACGTGACACAATTTTTATTTAAAATCTGTTTATATGTCATTGTGACCGATTAGAAAAATTTTTGAGCAAAAGGGATGGGGAAAATCCTAGGAATTTCCTGGATTTTGACCTGATAACGAAGAGTTATTGAAGACGAAGCAACATTTTGGTTGCATATTTTCCAAACCGGGATTCGAACCTAACAACCCAGGATTAAGTAGCCGATGCGAGGGCATCAAAAGTTCAAAAGATTGTAAGAAAATAATGTGTCTAGATAAGATAATGTCTTACGCAAGTCTTGCTATCAAAAGGTCAAGTCTTACCTATTCCCACGCATTGGCGCTTTTTGACGCCCCACAAGAAATAAGCTTTGGAAAACGGTGTGGAAATTGAAGAAATTGCTTGTGACAAGCAATTTCTTCATTTTCCACAATGTTTTCTACACAAAAGACAAACTAATCATTCACTTGAAATTTATGTCTGAATCTTCAATGAATGAAAATGATTTTTGTGCTAAAATAGACTGGGTTTACCGTTATATATTGATAAACCGTTGGTGTTGTTCGAAAATCTCGTAACTACGGCTTGAATCAAGCCGTAGTTAGGAGATTTTATAACAACACCTATAGGAATACTATTGTATTTCCGAAATTACGTCACGATTTACTTGCTAAAACCGTTCCCTATTTCAAACAGTGTGAAATGGTGCCATCTGGCAGTGGGTCAATCCTTTCCCACACAACAAATTTCGTGGCGTGCCCGATTCAAAGGAGCTGCAGACGACAAAATAAAGTTTTCAAAGAACATCATTTGTATGCGGCATCAACGAAAACGTTAAGAGAAAAGGAGAAAAATCTGGTTATCTGCACTTAACTTCTTCTTTACTTCAGTGTTATTCCAAAGCCTTTTTGCTATAAGAGACGTCAAAAAGGTCATATTTAAGATAGGGTTAATGGAACTCACTTTTCTTAAAGCGACACAATTTCGACCCTGTTCAATTCAAAGTTGACAGATTATAAGTGTCGCTGATTTTCAACAAATGCAAGCTGCAATTACGCTGTTTATGTTGAAAAGCATTGGTTTGCTGCTATGAATGATAGGGTATTTGAACGTCATAGTATAGAATGTTTTGAGGAAAAAGGACCACACCCTAGTCGTCAATACTTATCTTTTTCCGTCAATGGTTTCCATAGGTTCCTCTTTGAGGGTTAAAAAGGTGTTGCTTACGAATGATTTAACCTTTTCCCAAACAAGACCCGATTTCATGTCCCTAATAAAACGGTTTTGGAAAACATTGAGACAAAAGAAGAAAATGCTGATTATAATCAGCATTTTCTCATTTTGTCTAAACGTTTCCCTTGCGTTATATAGGCCCTTTATTCACAATTTTTTCCTTCACTTCAATTAATGTGTGGTCTGCAGCAGCTTTCGAATTGGACCACCTTAAAAAGTTCCGTTTAGGAAAGGGCTAAAAAGCATTTGCTAACTTTTTAAAAAAAATCACAAAAAACACACAAACAAAAATCAGATTGGTTGAGAGAATTCGCTTACCTTTTTACAAAAAAAAATACAAACAAAAATCAGATAGATAGTCGATAGAAAAGTAGAGAATAGGCTACTGGGTAGGAACATTATTTCCTTTCTCAGTTAGGGTTTCTACGTTTATAATCTGTGTGGTAATAAACCAAACAACACCTGGTTTTGACGTCCCAATAAGACAAGGCTTGGGAAAACATTGCGATAACAGATGAAACTCCTGGTAACCAGCAGTTTCTCCTTTTGTCTAAATATTTTCTGTGTTATACATGTATAATACACAAATATTTTCCTATTAAACATCAATTTTGTCGTCTACAGCAACTTTTGGATAGGATTGCCCTAATATTTTGTTGGTTGGGAAAGGGTTAAAAACCAGGATCTGTTTAGAAAAGGGTTTGACCGTCCATTTATCAAATATAGGGAACCATTCTTTAGTGATTTGTTAGATGTAGCATTTCAAGGACAGTTCTTGGATATTTGTTTAATTTTGTTTTTCTTACAGTTTTTTTTATACTATATTCTTTTATTCATATATTTTTGAAATTTACAAATACACACAACGTTATATTAATAAAAGAAAATTCATGTAATTATGTAATCGATAGATCTAATGAAACAATATATTTTATTGACTTTCACCGACTTTTCAAATTAAGAACAATGGTTCTTCAATGTTTTTTTGATTGATATCATATTTCACTATCCTATCTAAGCTTTCTTTTTTATTATTGCTTGCTGAATAGGTTTTATTTCTATTACATTTATAGCTATTATATTTTGTTATCATATATTATTTGATTGTTTCATAATATGGCGTTCGTGATGAAAACTTAGATGTAACGTAACGTTAGCTGTCCAACTAAACGGTTTCCAGTTCGATCCAATGCAGAAGTCGTACATATCAGAGCCGCGTTCTTTAGAGCGAGATTTCTTGAGATATCTTGAGATTTCTTAAGATGTTTTAGGTTAAAGCGCTCTTTTGAGCAAGATTTCTAAGACGATCACTGGGAGCCGCCATTGCTCTATACTTCTTTCGGAACCCCTCGGTAAATTCTGTAGAATCTATATGGGATAGAATTGACCGAGTTGTTCCGAATGTTCCATGATTCATAAACCGCGGAGTTCCGGATGCTCCATACTTCATACAAATGACGTCAAGATGACGTCATTTGTATGAAGTATGGAACATTCGGAACACCTCGCTTAGAATCTCGGTCTCAAAAACGCTGTATCAAAAACATCTTATTAGAAATCTTAAAAAATCTCGCTCTAAAGAACGCACCTCAGATGCTACATGTAAAGAAATAATTTCCAGGGTGTACACTGGCGAGGAATGTCTCTATAGTCCGGTTACGGTTTAGTTGATTTTACCCCTTTCCCAAACGGCATATTTTGGACTGGTCCAAATTCAAAGATGTTGCAGACAACAATTTCAAATTAGAGAAGTTTAAAATATTTTGGTCAGTTTTGATAGAAAACATTGTGGGAAATGAAGAAATTGCTTGTCACACGCAATTTCCTTACTTTCCACCATGTTTTGCTCCAGCCTTTTGTTTTAAAGGAGTCAAAAAGAGTCACTGTGTGATAATGGGTTAAAAGAAAAACGTGTTATCTAGAGCAGCTTTTAAGCACACGTTTACAAAATTTATGTAAACATTCGAAACACGTGTTTTCGCTTGCGTATATCACTGGTGGTAAACTCGGCCAAAGCGAGGAGCGTTTTATCGCGAACATTGTATTCCGTCGGTGTTGTTATACAATATCGCAACTACGGCTTTATCGAAGCCGTAGTTACGAGATTTTATTACAACACCGACAGTTTGTCAATACAAAACGGTAAACCCGGTCTGTTTTTAGAACAAGTTCATTGTCATTAGAAAAAAAACTATAAACTCACATTTAAACGCAAATTATTTATACCTTATTGTAGCAAAAATTGTTGTAGTTCACCACCAGTGCATAAAGCGTATCAATTTTAACCTGTCACAGCTTCTTCATTAACTTTTTCTTAAAATTACCCTAAAAGTGACATTTCACGATTATTTTTACATAAATTTCACTTTTATTCTATCTGAAAGAGCATGCTTTCTTGTGAAGATTCTGAAAATTGCAAGCCAAAATATTGAACCGTTTACGAGAAATATGTATTTTTGTGCTAAAAATGAACAAATTGTTGTGGACAACAGTTCAGATTTATATACAGGGTGTCCCAAAAGTAAGGTAACACTTAAAAAGCATCATAGCTCTGTTAATTCCTGGCCGATTCTCTTCAGAAAACAGCATTATTTGCGCAATTCATTGAAATTACGTTTCCCGCACTTTTCAACGTTATGCACGTGTTTAAATGACGTCATTGTTGACGTCATTTGTACCCTATCAAAATGGCGTATCGGCTTACCTACGCACAGCGTATGTTTGTGGTAAAAATGTTCTATGAATCAAAATCACAAGTATTTGTACAAAGAAAATTTCAACAAGAATTTAAAACAAGGTAAGCGCCTAGCAGAAAAAACATCCACTCGATAGTTAAGAAGTTTGAACGATCTGGGGCAATTTATGATGAACACAGAAGTGGAAGACCAAAAACATCCCGCAGCGCGGAAAACATCTCGGCATTGAGTGAGACCTTTATTGACAGTCCAGCAAAGTCGGTCAGAAGAGTTTCATCGGAGCAAGAGTTATCAAAATATATAAAAGTATATCGTATTTTGAGATTTGATTTAAAACTTTTTCCGTACAAGATCCAAATAATGCAATCACTGTCTTTGAGCGATCAAGTCGAACGTTTAGATTTTTGTCAGTGGGCATCCAGAAAACTTGAAGAAAATTCTAATGCATTTTTCAACGTTTGGTTCTCTGATGAATGTCATTTCCAACTATCTGGCCACGTGAACAAACAAAACATGCGTTTTTGGTCTCATGAACAACTACATGAATTTACCGAACGTCCCCTGCGTAGTGAGAAAGTTACTGTATGGTGTGCGATGTCATCGGTTGGAATCATAGGGCCTTATACATAATATTATATATAATGTTTTCAACAACACTGTAAATAGTGAGCGTTACCTGTCTCTGCTGAGGTCAAAGTTTATGCCTGCACTTCGAAGACTTGGATGCAATATTAATGAACAGTGGTTCATGCAAGACGGAGCCACGCCGCATACAGCGAATATTGTGCTTGACTATCTATTTGAAAACTTCGGTGTACATGTCATCTCAAGGAATTACCCCAGGAAGAAGGACTGTGGAGTTACATGGCCTGCACACAGCCCGGACTTGAATCCACTTGACTATTTTTTGTGGGGACACTTGAAATCTAAAGTGTATTGTCCAAAACCAGAAAACATTGCAATGCTCTTATCAAAGATTAGAAGAGAGTGTAAGAAGATTTCTAGGGACACATGTGAGGCAGTCATTGAAAACTTTAGCGTGAGAGTAAATGAAGGAAGGCGACAAAAGGGACGTTATCTAGAAAACGTCATTAACTATTGAAATGACGTCGTTGTTAAAAATGGGTGTGTTTGATAAATTGTTGATAAAGTAAGTAAATTATAGGATATTTTGATGAAATTTGTTTTATTTATTTCTCCACATAACCTTCTGTAGTAATAGCAATATAACGAAAATAGAATTGATATATAAATGAAGATATAGGGAATTTTCAGTGTTACCTTACTTTTGGGACACCCTGTAGAATTTGTCATTTCTGTCTCAACTTTGAAGGCGTATTTTTCGCTTATAGATAACAACTTCAAAAAAAACTGATAGCGTTTCTACGCATTAGAATAAACAATCTTTGCATGAAGACATAGTTTTAAAAAATGAAATAAATGTGAAATGTCACTTTAAAGATGGAATATAAATGACATAGTTAACTTTAATCAAATGAATGTATGTATTGCTACTACATTTTGTTATTTTGTTATACTAAATGTATAATGTAATACTTTGTAAACGATGTAATTATCTGAAAAATAAAGATTACAAAAAACTTTTTCTCAAACAATACCAGGTTTCAATGACGTCAGTTGCACTAAGAATATACTTGCAAAAACACCGAGGTAAAAGAAAAAAGTGCTGGCGACCAGCATTTTCTCCTTTAGTCTCAATGTTTTCTTTTCCATAATATCCACGAAGTTCTCATCTGGCAACATCCATTATGTCATTCGCAGTATCTTTCAAATTGGACCACACTAAAATGTGTGGCTTGGGAAAGGGTTAAGAACGCCAAAGCCAATGAATCATTGGAAAGGTGAAAATACTTTAATGCAATAATGTCCAAGAAATTGTGGTTCATATATGCAGAAAAAAGTTTCTATGTTCGTTTATTATATACACCACTCACTTTTTATATTCATTTATTTTATCGCCGATGGGGGATCAAAACCTCGTAACTCCAGCTTTGTCAAGCTGTAGTTACGAGATTTTGACTCCCCACCAACGTTATATTTTTGTAAACGTCCATAATATAAATCTGTAATATTGTCCAGCAAGATTAACCCGGGACATCTGCATATGTAATGACCCTACTTCGGCTTTGTTTTGTTAAGACGCTCAATGAACGGACTTTGCGCACGAAAATTAAGTTGTCCCGGGTTAATCTTGCTGGACAATACTTCTATTTTTTCAATGTTTGTTTATTACATACACCACTCACTTTTTATATTCATTTATTTTATCGCCGGTGGGGGATCAAAACCTCGTAACTCCAGCTTTGTCAAGCTGTAGTTACGAGGTTTTGACTCCCCACCAACGTTATATTTTTGTAAACGTCCAAAATATAAATCTGTAATACTTTCATGTATGGAAGATTTGTGTAGTCTATGGTTGATGTATACAGTCGACACTCGTTATCTCGACATCGGATAAGTCGAAATTCCGCTTAAGTCGAAGTGAAAGTCATGTCCCCTCCTCAACATATGGATATCAACATGAATTCCGAAACAAATACAGCCATTGAAATTTAGTAGGAAAAGGATAGAAATTGCTCGTTTCGAGCAATTTCTTTCCTTTTCCTACTATATTTCAATCATGGACACATATGATGCCCATCAAAAATGGTTAAATATAGTTTTCATAGAAAATAATCAAAATCGGATTAGTCGAACTCCGGATATGTCGAGGTATTTTAACGGCCCCTCTGACTTCGACACAACGAGTGTCGACTGTACTAAAAGTCAAGTTACATTTAGTATGATAGAAAGTAGTGCAAAACAGTAGTGTTGTAGGTTTTTGCCAGTACATATTACTTAAAGGGACATTTCATTCCAATTTCAATTTTTTTAAAGTATGTCTAGATGCCAAGATTGGTTATTCTAATGAGTATAAATACTATTAGTTTTTTGAAGTTGTTGCCAAAAAGCGAGAAACACGCATTTAAAGTTGACACATAATCGATAAATTGCATATAAATCCGAACTGTTGTCCACAACAATTTGTTCAATTTTAACACAAAAATATAAATTTCTCGTAAACGGCGCAATATTTTGGCTTGAAATTTTCAGAATTTTCATAAGGAAATATGCTCTTTCAGATAAAAATAAAAGTAAAATTTATGACAAAAAATTCTGAAATGTCACTTTAATTCAATTTGACATTGTCCTAGTAGTTAGTTAGTTTGATGTTATGTTTTCTGAATTCATTTAAGGATTATATCCCATCATTAGATACTAACACTTCAAGCATACTCGGGCGTCATGCGTCAACAACGGAAATCAACGAGAGGTATCCTCGCCAATTTCCGTCACTGCGTATAACGCCCGACGATGCACGAAGCGTTTGAACATTTAAGATATTTTTTCACGATGTTTCATATTACTGTTCACACCATCCATAGGCCTATGCTAATAGGAACATACATGTATTTATAACCTTTATTACGGTGGATAATCACGTGATACAATAATTTCAGAAAATCTTCAATAATTTTGTAAATACTGGACCGATTTGAATTCGGTTTAAAACAGGGAACGTGGACAGACGTCACGCACAAGATGGACGTTGTTGATTTTGAAAAATCAACTGATAAAAAGGTTTTTGAAGATAAACCAAAATTTTGGTTTATCTTCAATAACTTTTTTATCATTTGATTTTTCAAAAATCCAACACGTCCATCTTATTCCTGGCAATTTCCCACCTTCTCTGTTTTAAGCTGAATTCAAATTGGTCAAGTATTAAAAAAAAGATATTGAAGATTTTCGGAAATTCTGAGTCACGTGATTATACACCGTGTTTATGATCGAGTTGAAAGGTTCATTTACCATGTAATTTTTAAGCAATCGTGATACTGCTACTTTGTTTTATGTGGCAGATATATGTGACCCGTCACGCTAAAAGGGACCTTATCCGAATACCAAAAATCTTAACTTTGAAAACTTGTCAGACTCAGCACAGGTCAACCAATTACTGTATTCGAAAATTGAACTTAAAGTAAGATAGGGAAAATATTCCAGATATAAAAAATACATACAAGTGACTAGGGTCGATATTTTTCACAAACCCGATAAGGTCCCTTTTAGCGCGACGGGTCACATATTTGAACCAGGATCTGACCATAGGTCCCCAATGGCATTTGAGAATAGCATGGTTCCAGATCGATGGTGTTCTCTAATAGGTTCTTCGTGACCTGAAGCAGTCGTGAGAGGGCAATATGGGGCCTGTTTCATCAAAACGTTTAAGTCGTATTTTTGACTTACCAATGTCTTAAAAAGCGCTTAAGGACAGATCCTCCAGTTGTTACTGCGCAACTTACTGCGCATATCCTAAATAACGAAATAAAGCTGTTTCAGTAATTGGGTTTTTCAGCAAATGTATTTCTTACATAATAGTTAATGTTTGGTTGATAAATGACAAGACCCTTTTCGGTTATATTAATTTTCTCTTTTTTGGTCAATTAAAGTGTAATAGTACTCGGATGGTACATTTCGCTTTCTGTTACGCGTTCAAAATGTGGCGTTTGCGATAGGAAATGGAGCAACAAAAGCAAAGTGGTGTCTTTATGAGCTAGTCCGCTTCAGATGGACACAAAAGATGACACGTTTTATTATCTAAAGCTGGTAATAAGGAAGAAAATGGATAAAATTAATGAAACAATTTCGGACAGAGCTGTAAAAAGTTAACCAAATTTTACTTATAACTAAGAAAAACGCTTGGTTTGATATATTTTTCTTTTTTTGTTTTTGTAGGTATGACCAAGCACTATGTCTATACCAAAAAAGAAAAAATTCTTACCGCTGGAATATTTTTTATTAGCAGAAACGTTGCGAAAAAAGAGCAATTTCAGCTACTTTTGAAAGAATGTTTTACTAAAAATTTCAAAATCATCACTAAATTTTCCCAAATTGATACTCATTTAGACAGAATAAAACATATTGAACACAATAAAGACTTATTTATGTAATCCTAGTCATTTCGAACACCTTTTTTGTGGGTATTTAAGTGACGCCTCATTTTTGCAATTTTAGACAAGAGTAGTCTCCCTTGAAATTCAATAACTTTTTAATTCGCTTGGTGACCTATAGTTTTTAAGTCATTTTTTTACTTCTCATATATTTAAATATCAGTACAGAAAAAATAAAAAAAGATCTTACCGTGGGAAATAAATGGAGGATCTGTCCTTAAAACAACAATCGCATAACCCAGGTTTTGATAGATTGGCGATACGCGTTTCTTACCTTAAACTTGTCGTAAGTCGTCGGTAAGTCAAAAATACGTCTTAAATGTTTTGATGAAACAGGACCATGGATCCCAATCAGTCTCTATTAAGACAAAGGCTGATCTTGAAACACGCCAATCCAAAATGCTATTTAAGAGACCCTCTTCTATATACAGAGCCCCCCCCCCAAAAAAAAAAAAAAAAAAAAAAAAAAAAAAAAATCGGAACCCCAATTCAAAGTCGAATATTTTAAAACGCAAGCAAAGAATCTAATTTTTGAATTTGCAGTACTAAAGGTACATTATTTTTGCATTTGCCCTTAAGAATATGTATTGATTCAAAGGTTATAAGCAAATTAATAATGATAATAATGACATTAAAAACCGCTCTGACATGATATTGATTTTTGCGTCTGGTTTGTTTGTGAAAGCGATCTAACGGCCAGCTGTTGAATTCTGTACCGTCCTACACGTATGTAGGTAATATTAATATATGTGACCCATCACACTAAAAGGGACCTTATCCGAACTCAAAAAACCCACATTTTGACAAACTTGTCAGATTCAGCACTGGTCAACCAGATCCCACATGTGAGAAATGAAGACATAGTAAGGTAGGAAAATCATTTTGGATTTAGAAAATTACATAAAAGTGAAAAGTGTCGGCCCTAGTCTGGCTGCGCGGACTGCGCAGACTGACTAGGGTCGATATTTTTCACACACCCGATAAGGTCCCTTTTAGCGCGACGGGTCACAATTATATATATGTACCGATTTTCTCAAAATTTAATATGTACAAGCGCTACACGTGCAAATTGAATAAATAGGGTGGTTGTTTGAATTAATTTCAAATTACTTTTCATTTGAGCACTGACCGGCATGTTGGTCAGAAATAAGACAAGTGCCTATGATTATTATTCATGAGCCAGTGATATACCTCACGATATATGACCTGGCAAAACAGCCCATGCTAACCGAATGGAATGCTCTGCCAGGTCAATTCTCGTCCACTATACACTAGGATATTTTGTTTGTATTATTTTTAGTTACATTGCAGCTCTTCTTTAACAGTTTATTCATTAGCAAAAAAAGATGAAATGAAAATGCGCTATTGTGAATTCAATGTTTCAAAATCACGTTTGTATTGTATTGAATATATTAACCAATTATTGTGAAGCGTCAATTTATTCAAAGAGTGTAGGCGCGCGCTGCAAAACGAAAAGATCGATATCGTGTTAAAATGGTTTTCCGGGTGCATTCATTTGAATGTCAATATTTTCAAAACTAATCGTAATTCAACCAAATTTTAACTACTAATAGAAAACTGCCGTTGCTATCGAAAATGTAAATTTGTTGGAGATATATTACTTGATACATGAGAAATGTACTTTCAAAAATGGGTTCCGTTTTTTTTTTTTTTTCTTTTTTTTTTGGGGGGGGGGGGGGGGCGGGCACCCTGTAGATCCCCGCTCATTTGTTATCGTATATTTCGACTAGGCTCCTCTCATCACCAAACGACACCGAGGCATCATAGAACAACGTCAAGTCATCTAAACAACATAATAACGAATAGGGAACGATTTTATCTGGTTAACCGTGACGTAATTTCGGACAAACAAGTAGTATTTCGTAGGTGTTGTTATAAAATATCGTAACTACGGCTTGATCCAAGCCGTAGTTACGAAGTTTTATAATAACACCGACGGTTTATCAAAACATAACAGTAAACCAGGCCCCGGTTTCTCGAAGAAACTTAAGTACAAACTCGCGAGAACATGCTCAACTTCAAAGGAATACTCTCCAACGTTGAAGGGTATTCGATTGAAGTTCACGTGAATTTCGTGCGATTTGAGCACGGTGCTCAGATTTGAGCATGAGAACATACTTAAGTTGTCTCGAAAAACCGGGACCAGGTCTATTTTTAGCACAAAATTCGTTGCTATTCAAAACTACTGCTATGCGGTATGTGATGGTTGAATCTTGTAGGTGCCCATATCTTAAAGTGACATTTCATTCCAATTTCAATTTTTTAAAGTATGTCTTCATGCCAAGATTGGTTATTCAAATGAGTATAAATACTATCAGTTTTTTAAGTTGTTTCCAATAAGCGAGAAACACGCATTTAAAGTTGAGACATAATTGATAAATTGCATATTAATCCGAACTGTTGTCCACAACATTTTGTTCAATTTTAACACAAAAATATAAATTTCTCGTAAACGGCGCAATATTTTGGCTTGAAATTTTCAGAATTATCATACGGAAATATGCTCTTTCAGATAAAAATAAAAGAAAAATTTGTGACAAAAAATTCTGAAATGTCACTTTAAACATTAGAACAAACGAATACAAACTTGTATTGAAAATTAGGAACACCATTACAATTTGGAATTTTCAAATATAAACGATTCAAAATCTTTTACTAATGAGGGAGTAGACCGTTAACGGAAAATAGGTGTGACAGGACGTATTATGTGACTATTTATAGTAACAACTTATACACATTGATACAATAGTCCCAGCCGAAATTGACAGTGACGTATGCTGATGTTTACTGCTGCAAAACCAATCAATTCGTTTGATTTGCACCGTTACAAATACGAACAGAGTTGATTGGTTGTCATGTAGTAAACATTAGCCCACGTCACTGTCATTTTCGGCCGGTACTATTGTAGTTTTAACATTTACCAAACCATTTATCGTGAGGTACAAGAGAGAATTAATGTCCTAACTCGTTTATTCTCAAAATAGAAAGTGTTTGTGTTGGGCCATTTATCAACAATAACAGGTAAAGTGTTTGTATAATATACGAGTCTACTTTTATATTGATAAACCGAAGTGACCGTGCGCTATGAATATTTATAAACAAACGTAATCGTCTGCAATATTGACAATAATGAGCGCAAGGTTACTTCGGTTCAATAATAGCCGATGAGTTATAGGTGCCCATATCTTAAGAGGAGTTCTCTGTAAGGACCAGAAAATTTCGGCACGCATAGTCATGGATTTTTCTCATATTGCCATATCTCAAAGAGTATCATGAATGATGAGGAAAAATGACCTTAGTTTTGAATCATTCTCTTTCGTTTCCATAGCAACGCGATAAAATGTGTAAAAAATTTGGCATTTTCAAAATTTGACCCCTTGCTCTTTCAATCACATATCATTTCTACAATATCACAAGTTTTTAAAAAAAGTTGTATACCATTGGAAAGGTTAATGGTTATAGATTCTAAAATTTACTAAATGTTAGACATTTATGAATTGTGTGTCAATCATCCGGGTTTGAAACACAAAAAAAGGAGCAAAATAGGGGTCTTGTTCAAACTCATTTTTCTGAGAAGTCAACAGTCTTTTAACAAAATAGATGATATTTTTCAGTAGATGACTTAAAGTGTTATTCATATAAAGCAAAATCTTCGTGGGCAAACATGTGACTTTTTTCTGATGAGGGATTGAAATCAAGCAAAAGTGCAATTTTGACCTTCAAATTACCTCCCTTTATTACCCCCCTTTGGAACATCCGACCCGTTCATCGCTTTATACCCAACCTACAGCTGAACAACAACAACTGTCATGGCTGCCTCTGTCAATTTGGGTCATGTTTTCAAGGTGAAAATATTCATTTAAGAACAAATGGAATGGATTTAGGCCCACACAACCAGAAAATCAACATGATTCAACTAGATAAAGGTTTGTTGCATTGTATTTTTATTGGAAAAAACTTCTGTAACCAGGGCAAGAGTGAAATAAACTAAATATGTTGGTTTAAGTTTGCTTATCTGGTTGAACATAGCTTATTTCACAATTTGTGAACATTTATAGCATGACAATGGCCAGCATATTTTTTTATCTAGATCTTTCACTTGTCATGCAAAGTTAATTTTGATTTATTTGGCAGACAGCATAGAACTAGATCAGCCTTGTAATGTTTGCAGACTGGACTTAATCTTTATCTCATACATAATATGCCTGCCTCTTTTAATTCAACATGACAATGGTCAACATGGTTCCAATGAATAACAATTATTTTTTGATTGAGTGGGATTTTATACCATATTCAACACTTTTTCCACTTTATTCTTATTCAACAATTATTGGCTGAGCTGGGGTTTCAACCCAAACCCCACACTTTGTAAGGGCTGCAGCCATGGCGCAGTTGGTAGCGCAACTGCCTCTCATTCGAGGAGTCCTGGGTTCAATACCTGGCCGCGACAAGTACCCTTACTGACAAAAATGTTACACATCAATGGTTTGCTATCGTGAACCTATGTGAGAGAGCAGCTGGAGGCTCAGTAAGGATGTTGTGGTAGCACTGGTATGAGAAACATCAGGAATCCATGGTTAGATGCTCCAGCCACCGTGACGTGACCTTAGAAAATGGCGTAAAACCCCAATAAATCGAACCCTCACTATATAATGGGTGGATCTAGCAAGGGAGAGGGTTGGGATGTCTGCTCTCCTGTTGTGTTGGCCGGAAGAAATTTTAACTATTTAATGTTAGTAATATAATGTTACATATATGGGCATGGATCAGGTAAATCGCAATATAACAGGCGTCACACTGCTATGTTTATTTATTTTAAATAATTGATATATACTAAGTTCAGAGTCCAATAATCCAGTTTTAATCACCGAAAAGATAACCAGGGTACTTGTGTAACTTTTTTTGTAAAAATATTAGAGCAATGTGAAATGTGATGGCCGTAACATTGACATTTTAAAACCGTATTTTCTCTTCTTATCATTGAAGAAATTCAAACTTTTTTAGCTTATGTGAGAAAAATCATCCTACTATTCATGTTTACCTGATTTCAGAATTTGAATTTTTGTCAAAACCACTAAAATAGGCCATTTCATACGTGTGACGGCCATAACTTCAGATTCAAGGACAATTTATATTTCAAGAGAAGGTTTGTGTAATAAATGCCAGATATTATAAGACTTTGATCTTTTATAAATAAAAAGTCAATGCAAAAGTATTAAATCTGCTGTAATATGAGAACTTGTTTAGAACTTACATGCAAATTGAGCATATTTTTTGTGTGGATGTAACTTTTGACAATTTTGACAGTTAAAATTAGTACGGATGTAACATGTTGACATGTCAATTTATTAGGATAAATAAATCATAAGTGGTCAAGTCCTCCGTTGAAATACAACATCATTGTTATCATTATAAAAAAAACGTTCACTTCTTCAACCAATAAACATCTTAATCACTGTGTAGAAAGTAAATGTTAAATGTCCGTAACTGTTGACTCGCTCAAATAGACATCGGATGTCAACATGTTACGGCCGTTTGTTTGGAATTTGTCAAAAGTGACAGGCGTACAGTGATATCGATAAATTGGAGTGAAATATTCTGAGAGTTGGTGCTGTAAATAAGCGTTAATTGTGGTAAAGTTTGTACAAATCATTCTTTGACATAAAGCTGTTGCCTTTCATGGATTATATCCGATAATGGAAATGCGTGATGCCCGTAATGAACTCTAAAAAGTCTTGACAGAGTAAATTCACTTACCAAGTGTTCCACAATTTTTGTTTCTGCACATGATCTGATGATGTTTTATGCATAATGTGTAGGTTTATTTTGTGATTACCTCGTTTAAACGCGTTAAGATGCGAACGATCCCGAAATAATCCTCCGTGTCGGTACGTAACTAAATTGACAGAGTTTTTAAGTGTGCATGATAAATCAAAATTAATACGTACATATTGGTTTAATAGCATTTTATCCGCAAAATAAAACGGAAGATTTTATTTAATCTTTTCATTGATACAAGTCCTTTCCTTCTTTACATTCAGAAAGAACAAAAACACTCCAGTTGAAAATTATACTCTGTATTGACAGAGTGTGTTACGTCCGTAACACATTTTTTATTTGGCTTTATTTTCAAATATTAAAAAAGCATTTGATATTGAATATAGCACTATTTCAATTATTTACATTTGAACTTTGTCATTAAGATGCATTTGATTTTCGCCAATGACCATGCATCTGGAAATATTTCAGTTTGACATATGAGTGTCAGACTTGTCTTTTTTGGGGGGATCAAATCTGTTGACATTTTCACCAAACTTGAAAAATTGAATATTTTATTCTGTTCATAATCATTTGAAATTATCACAGATATGTTTATAATGACAAAGAAACATGAGACAATACTCCATGTTATATTTAAATGTTCATCAGTGTTTTTTTCAAAATGAGTGTGTGATGCCCATAATATTGCAGTTTATCTGAACCTTGCCCATATTTATTCAACCCAAGTAATTATTTGGGCTTAGAACACCCCCCCCCCCCCTCTTGAAAACATCCTGGGTCCTGCCTTGCTGTGTCTCTGATTTTACCAACAGAGCTATCCCTCGGTATTTGGCTCTGTCTAATTTACTGATTTTGTATCCATGTTGTTGGTACATTTAAGTTTGAAATTTAAATTTGAAATTCAAGTAGAAAAATAAGAATCTAGATTAAAAATGATTTTGAGACAATATGACTGTAGTATTGAAAATGAATTGATCAAGTCATTGATTCTCCAATAACAGTATGAACTTGTAAATTTCAGTTGAGCTGCAGATAAATGTGATCTGTCTTACTATAAGGGTCCATCAGAAAAGTCATCATCATCATCATACTGATATGTAGGGTCGAAATGTAATACTGGAATGTTGAAAACTGCTGTTATGTAAAAGGCTGGTAAGTTTATATTTTTTCATGTTGCTCAAATTTTATACAGGAAAGACAAAATTGTATGATTGATATCATTGATATGAACTTTCACCCTTCCCCTCTGGGAATTTTTCCCCTGAATTGCAATTTTACCCTCATAAGTCAATGTTTCAGAATTAACAATGTTCCCCCATGGGAGTGTTTAAATTATGTTAAAAATCAAAGATCTGGAGTTCATCATCTTATTAATATAGCTTTTAAAATCTATTTTATAGATTTGTGTTTTTAAAATATTTAGAAGCATTTTCAGTATTCAGAACATTACTTGCTAGAAAATCTTTCCCTTAAAAACACCTCATTTGATGCATTTCCCCCCAAATTTTTGGCCCTGTACCCCTTGCCCTAACCATAAAAAGAACCCCTTAGTAGTGACTTTCTATGAATTTTGCATGCATATTTCAAAGATTTTGCATTAAAGGTGGGATAGGTTAACCCTTTCCCAAACAAGACCTGGTTTTGACGTCCCTATTGAAAAAGGCTTGAGAAAACATTGAGGTAAAAGAAGAAAATACTGACAATTGATCAGCATTTTCTTCTTTTGCCTCAATATTTTTTAGCTCACCTGAGCACGATAGTGCTCATGGTGAGGTATTGTGATACCGCTGTGTCCGTCGTCCGTCGTCCGTCGTCCGTCGTCAGTCGTCCGTCGTCCGTCGTGCGTCGTGCGTCAACCTTTGGCTTGTGTGCACTCTAGAGGCCACATTTTTTGCCCAATCAACCTGAAATTTGCTCAGAATGATTGTCTGGATAAAATCTCGGACAAGTTCGAAATTGGGTCATCTGGGGTCAAAAACTAGGTCACGGGGTCAAATCTTAGAAAAACCTTGTGTGCACTCTAGAGGCCACATTTTTTGTTCAATCAACCTGAAATTTGCTCAGAATGATTGTCTTGATAAAATCTCGGACAAGTTCGAAATTGGGTCATCTGGGGTCAAAAACTAGGTCATGGGGTCAAATCTTAGAAAAACCTTGTGTGCACTCTAGAGGCCACATTTTTTGCCCAATCAACCTGAAAATTGATCAGAATGATTGTCTTGATAAAATCTCAGACAAGTTTGAAATTGGGTCATCTGGGGTTAAAAACTAGGTCACGGGGTCAAATCTTAGAAAAACCTTGTGTGCTCTCTAGAGGCCACATTTTTTGCCCAATCAACCTGAAATTTGCTCAGAATGATTGTCTTGGTGAAATCTCGGACAAGTTTGAAATTGGGTCATCTGGGGTCAAAAACTAGGTCAAGGGGGTCAAATCTTAGAAAAACCTTGTGTGCATTCTAGAGGCCACATTTTTTGCCCAATCAACCTGAAATTTGCTCAGAAAAATTGTCTTGATGAAATCTCGGACAAGTTTGAAATTGGGTTATCTGGGGTCAAAAACTAGGTCACGGGGTCAAATCTTAAAAAAAACTTGTGTGCACTCTAGAGGCCACATTTTTTGCCCAATCAAGCTGAAATTTGCTCAGAATGATTGTCTTGATAAAATCTTGAACAAGTTTGAAATTGGGTCATCTGGGGTCAAAAACTAGGTCACTAGGTTAAGTCTTAGAAAAACCTTGTGTGCACTCTCGAGGCCACATTTTTTGCCCAATCAACCAGAAATTTGCTCAGAATAATTGTCATGATGAAATCTCGGACAAGTTTGAAATTGGGTCATCTGGGGTCAAAAACTAGGTCACGGGGTCAAATCTTAGAAAAACCTTGTGTGCACTCTAGAGGCCACATTTTTTGCCCAATCAACCTGAAAATTGATCAGAATGATTGTCTTGATCAATTCTCGAACAAGTTCGAAATGGGTCATCTGGGGCCATAAACTAGGTTATAAGGTCAAATACTTGTAAAACCTTGTGTGCACTCTAGAGGCCACATTTTTTGCCCAATCAACCTGAAATTTGCTCAGAATGATTGTTTTGATGAAATCTCGGACAAGTTCGAAATTGGGTTATCTGGGGTCAAAAACAAGGTCACGGGGTCAAATCTTAGAAAAACCTTGTGTGCACTCTAGAGGCCACATTTTTTGCCCAATCAACCTGAAATTTGCTCAGAATGATTGTCTTGATGAAAACTCAGACGAATTTGAAATTGGGTCATCTGGGGTCAAAAACTAGGTCACAGGGTCAAATCTTAGAAAAACCTTGTGTGCAATCTAGAGGCCACATTTTTTGCCCAATCAACCTGAAATTTGCTCAGAATGATTGTCTCGATAAAATCTCGGACAAGTTCGAAATTGGGTCATCTGGGGTCAAAAACTAGGTCACGGGGTCAAATCTTAGAAAAACCTTGTGTGCACTCTAGAGGCCACATTTTTTGCTCAATCAACTCGAAATTTGATCAGAATGATTGTTTTGATCAATTCTCGGACAAGATTGAAATTGGGTCATCTGGGGTCATAAACTAGGTCATGAGGTATAATCTTTGTAAAACCATGTGTGCACTCTAGAGGCCACATTTTTTGCCCAATCAACCTGAAAATTGATCAGAATGATTGTCTTGATCAATTCTAGGTCACAAGGTCAAATCTTAGCTAAACCTTGTGTGCACCCTAGAGGTCACATTTTTTGTCCAATCAACCTGAAAATTGGTATACAAAAAGTTATTATATATCAGGTGAGTGCTTCAGGGCCAATGGCCCTCTTGTTTGTTGGTTGACTTTTTAAATATCCACCACATCCAATTTATTCCTGGCATTTTCCCACCTTCTCTACATCAAACCAAATTCAAATTGGTCAAGTATTAACCAAAATATTGACGAATATCTGAAATTCTGTGTTGCTTGATTATTCTCTGTGTTGTTGGTCACTATATTTTGCATAACTAATTTGAATCTCACTGACCTTACCAAAATGATATTTACTTTTTAGAATCTAATGTAAATTTATCTTTGAAAGTATGGTGCTCTTCAAGGTGCAATGACTTTTTCGTCGCTTTTCAACGAAAACCTTGTAACTGCTGCTTAAAACAAGCAGCAGTTATGAGGTTTTCGTTGAAAAGCAGCTTTATGCAATACTTCGTGTCACAGAGCAACAGATAAGAGGGGATGAAAACATTTTGAATTTTTTTATCTAAAATTCAAACCCTATAGTATTGGTACTCATTGGAATTGCCTCGATGAGACAATTCCAATGAGTACCCTCAACATAGTGATGTGATAGGGATGGATAGATTATAAGAGAAATACATGTATTGCATTTTAAAAAGTCATCATCCCTTCTTTTCTGCAGATCTGACTTTATGCAATATATGGTATCAGTACTTTCTTCTTTCTTCTTGATGTTGACTGAAAATTCTATATTCATGAGTACCCTAGATGTTATTGTTTGGATATCAGATTAACCCATTACTGCACAGTGACACTTTTTGACTCCCTCGTGAATAAGGTTATGGAAAACATTGTGGAAAATGAAGAAATTGCTTGTAACAAGCCAATTTCTTAATTTACCGCAATGTTTTCTAACCCAAAATAGAAATATTTTCAAAATTTCATCTGCTTGAAATTGTCATCTGCAACACTTGAAATTTGAACATTCCAAAATTTTGCTGTCTTGTAATGGGTTAAACCCTTCCCAAATGACAAAAAATTAGACTGTTCCAATATGAAAAGAGCTGCATATGACTAAGTAATTGATAAGTAAAATATGTAGCTCATAATATTGAGGAAAAAGAAGAAAATGCTGAGCTACATCAGCATTTTATCCCTTTTCTTCTATCTTCTTGCAGGTTTTTTAAATCGCTTAGCGCTCGCGCTGCGACTTTTTGTGGCCGTACGGAGTTTTCTGGACAGGTCAAACAAGGTCAAAGACGGACCTCTTAACGTCTTCTGTATTTCTGTTTTGAGACAAAGTAGATCTCTGATTTCTTGTCCACACTTTATGGTAATAAACAGAACGAAATAATGCCACATTTTGCGATCGCATGAAAGTTGTAGAAGAAATATACATCATATTTCTTAAACGCCATATGAGGCATAGAAAGAATTTCAAAAAACAAAAACAAACAAACAAAAAACACCGTAACCACACCTTGTTTAATATGCAGTTACAAGGTTCTTTTTCGTAAACCAATGAAAAAATAGTTTGAGCACTACGCGTAGTAATACAGACGCGCACAAAGAACGTCGCTTTTCAAAAAAAAACAAAAAAAAAACACCGTAACCACACCTTGTTTAATATGCAGTTACGAGTTTTTTCGTAAACCATTGAAAAATAGTTCACTACGCGCAGTAATACAGACGCGTTTCCGGGAAGACCAGAACAAAAACATTTTATTACCCATCTAGTCAGCTTATCAATGGGAAACCCCACGGGGTCAAACCGAAAACTTACTCGTAACTACTCGGCTGATTCCGTGATGGCGATCCCGAAATATGCATCCGACCATTACCAAACAAAGAGTTTTCCGTCGCCGAAGATCGATCCACGGAAATAAATTGTTGATTCGCTTGACCGGTAGGCGATCATAGACGGCGGGCATTTTCTTACCTTCGTTTCAGACCAGAATAAATTTTTCAACACACATGTGTTGATTCTTGTGCATTTGTAATCATTAGCCCCAAATGTGTAAATCATGGATATTCATATACATGCATGTTCAATTTTCGTCATTTTGTTTACCCCCGTCCCAAACAGAAACATTTTAGACTGCTCCATTTTTTAAGGTGTTGCAGACGACATAACTTACTTTAAAAAGAAACCGATTGAATTATAGCATGGAAAGTATTTATCGTGGGGACGGAGAAATGGCTGATTATCGATGATTTCTTCTTTTCTCTCAATGTTTCCTTATCTATTTATTCCATTGACGTCGAAATCAAGTCTTGTTTGTGAAAGGATTTAAAAGAGAGGGCGGCGAACGTCGGCAAATATAAGCACTAGTCAGGTAGCAAGGGCGGATCCAGGATTTTTTCCAGGGGGTCAAAGCCCAAATAATGGCATTTAATAAGAAGTTATATAGTCAAAATTCAATTTTCGGCGAATTCAAGGGGGGGGGCCATGACCCCCTGACCCCACCCCTAGATCCGCCCTTGGGTAGATCTGCATCTGCAAGAAATTTTTTTTTCTTAAGCGGTAAATGGTGATCGATTTAGAAAGAGACTCGGGGTAAATTTTCTTTGCCGACGATTGACTTCTAGATCTTTTATTAAACAGTGCTTGCAAAACACAGATTGGTTGAAAAAGAGGATTGTCCCCGCCCATAATGACTTGCAAGTTGATTGACATGCTTCTCAGACGAATAAACAGGTGGTACAGTCGGATTTCTCGTGTTAAAAAACCAGTATGACGTCATGATGACGTAGCGTCTACTCAATCTGGGCTTGAATAGTGACTTCAAAAACACCGCGAACACCTGCTCAGTTATTTCGGTGACTGTTTCATAGTACGTTGATTGGATTATTACCGTTGAAATTTTGGAAATTAGACTAACAAGGTATCATTTTCTTCGTATCATAATGAAATTATGGCTTTCCGACCAAAATCTAAATAACCTAGATCTATAATTTTGCTTTAGCTGCAACTTTACACCAGAAAATCGGCATGATTTAGCATTCAAATTAATCATCGACATGATCGAGTGTACGTCGATGCAGTCGACATTTCTGCGATGAAAACTTATTATTTATCACCGAAAAATTAACGTGAAATAAAGATAATCTTGTGGAGAGAGAAAGGGAGTTGATTCGTGAATAAAACGTTAATTGGAGAATCAAAGTCTTGATTTATCACGTCTTTGTGTAATAACGAGCTTAAGGGGGAATGCTCCAGTTTTTCGGAACACTCGGTCATTACTGTAGTAAATTTAATGTCTCGTACCAATATGTTTCGCTACCATATTTTCAATAATATAACACACCATTACAATTTACCATTTTCGACGGTAAAAGTGTATTTATTATGCGAAACTGATTTCCTCAAGATGGAAATCGATTATTTAGAGCAAGACAGTCGTAAGTGTGTATGCAGTTACCACTGTTTTGCGTCATTTTATTCATGTGTAGCTGATAAAAAATGCTGTAATTCACTAATAAGTGCGCTGACATATACATTTTCTTTTTGACTTATTACCAGGACATGTTGCTTAATACAATGAAGGAGTTTTATCAAATTCTATTATGTAGAACTTGAAATATTTCCAAAAATATGCAAATTTTGACATAAAACACTCCAGCTTTGTTGATCTAACCGAAGACGTGAGCATGTTGTATTATACATTTTCGCGTTTATAATAGCACATATTTTGGGTTTTCTGCTCTTATTAAATGTAAGACGTTACTTTAAATCCGTTTTCGGGACTAAACGATGAATATACAGCATTTTATTAGCATTTTAGTGACCTTGGACAGGTGCAAGAAATTGTGCAATTTTCGATGTAGGGGTATGTGATACGAATGCCTATAAAATTCAAACAAGATCGCTGACCATCCATTTTTATTTTATTTTTCAATTGGTAATAACATGTAATTTCAACATACAAAGTATGAATAAATTCTATTATTGGGAAAAAATTTAGGAAACTGGAGCATTCCCCCTTAAAAAGACACAAGACACATTGGTTATCTTTGTGAGTTTTAAATATTACGTACATATTTCTGAACTGAAATGATATCAATTACGAGAAATATCCTCAAGAGGGGTGACAAAAGTGCAATTTCGGAAACTACGTGTACACAAAAGTAGTTAAAATACTGTCACCGAAATCTTTTTGAATTTTGATCTGGGTTTCCAATCTGACATTCACGACAAAGTTAAAAAAATATGTCAGTGTTTATAAATAGGACTAGGTTTCCAATACAAACCAATATCTATCATCAAGTTTGTGGCTACGATATCGCAGCTAACACAAAAGCAGTGTTAATGACTCGCAAGGACGGATCGAGGATTGTTTTCGGAAGGGGGGGGGGGGGCAGTCGTATCAACCTTTTACAAGATATTTTGAGATTGTCAACTTCCAATAGTTATTCAAATATAGCTAAGTGTAGTTGCATTGATGTATCCGAAAAAAAAATATCCAAACTTGATTTTCACAAATCAAGACTGATCTGTCAATGGTAGCAAAACCCTGAAATATGCGCTCATTGAAAATTGTAATCCGAGTCTTCTCTGATGTAAATACGCTCTTTGATATTTTGATTTTTCGCTATTTACATCAGAGAGCGTTGCTCTTTGAAAACAGCGGAAAGTTCGGTAACGTTACAAGTAACTTGAAGCTTTGTTTTTAGCTCACCTGAGCACAAAGTGCTCAAGGTGAGCTATTGTGATCGCTTTTTGTCCGTCTGTCCGTCCGTCCGTCCGTCTGTCCGTCTGCCCGTCTGTCCGTCCACAATTTGGTGTTTACGCTCTAGCATCCACAAATATTAATCAATCTTGATCAAACTTAGTCAAAACAAGTATGGTCATAAGTTCTCGGATGAGTTCGATTATGGGCCAGATCGGACCAGAATGTGCTGAGTTATCTGCCCTTGAATGTCCAAAAAAGCCGTTTTTGACTTTGTTTACATTCTAGCATCTACAATTATTGATCAATCAAAACAAAACTTGGAGACAATGTTGGAGACCATAAGATCTCGGATGAGTTTGGTTTTCAGTATGATCTGATCAGAAAGTCCAGAGTTATGTGCCCTTGAATTTGACAAAATTGCCATATTCGGCTGGTTTTGACCTTGTTAACACTATAGAATCTACAATTATTGATCAATCAAGACAAAACTAAGACATAATGTTTGGGACCATAAGATCTTGGATGAGTTCGATTTTCAGTCTGATCTGATCAGAAAGTCCAGAGTTACGTGCCCTTGAATTTGACAAAATTGTCATTTTGGGCTGTTTTCGACCTTGTTTACACTCTAGAATCTACAATTATATACCAATCAATACAAAACTAGGACACAATGTTGGGGACCATAACATCTCGGATGAGTTCGATTTTCTATTTGATCTGATGAGAAAGTCAAGAGTTACGTGCCCTTGAAAATTGCCATTTTCGGCTGTTTTCGACCTTGTTTACACTCTAGAATCTACAATTATCAATCAATGAAAAGAAAACTTGGACACAATGTTGGGGACCATAAGATCTCGGATGAGCTTGATTTTCAGTTTGATCTGATCAGAAAGTCTAAAGTTATGTGCCCCTGAATTTGACGATATTGCCATTTTCGGCTGTTTTCGACCTTGTTTACACTCTAGAATCTACAATTATCAATCAATCAAGACAAAGCTTGGACACAATGTTTGGGACCATAAGATCTCTGTTCAGGATGATTTCCAGTCTGATCTGATCAGAAAATCGAGAGTTGCGAGCCCTTGAATTTGACAAAATTGCTGTTTTTGGCTGTTTTCGACCTTGTTTACAATCTAGAATCTACAATTATTGACCAATCAAGACAAATCTTGGACACATTCTTGGGGACCATAAGATCTTGGATGAGTTGGATTTTCAAATGGATCTGATCAGAAAGTCGAGAGTTATGTGCCTTTGAATTTGATAAAATGCTGTTTTCGGCGGTTATCGACCTTGTTTGTACTCTAGAATCTACAATTATTTATCATTCAAAGCAAAACTTTGACACAATGTTGGGCACTGTTACATCTCCGATGAGTTTGATTTTCACAATGTTATTGATCATAAGTTCGTTTTCAGTCTTAAAGTCATAAATATCAATTGAATTGAACAAAAATGTTGCTCATATCATTTTGGTTCAGGTGAGCGATATAGGACCATCATGGTCCTCTTGTTTATGTATTTTGTACACATTTTTCTTCTTGAAAAACAACCATTTTGTTGTCTGCAGCAGCTTTCAAATTTGAAAAGTCCAAAATTTTGTTGTTTGGGAAAAGGTTAAATCAGAAAAATTATCCCACAGAAGAACAAAAGTATTCAAAAATTCTGTTAAGTAAATTTGTTTGTACACAGTATTATATATATACAGTATAAACGATTCAAAATCTTTTACTAATGAGGGACTAGACCGATAACGGAAAAGATGGGAGGCAGGATGTATATTTGACTATTTACAGTAACAACTTATACACATTGATACCTGCTCAACCCCGAAATAAACCCAAATATTTGTAGCGATTCTCGTTTAACTTTGAATGTATAATATTACAAGCTCACAAGGATACAAATTCTAAATATTGACCAATGACCTACTTGATGTGTTATGCATACCGGTAATTGCAAATTAAGTGATTTTACAAGCTGTCACAAAAGCACTTCAGTGTAGGCTTTGAAAACATTTTGGAAAATGAAAAAAATGCTTGTAAAGTTGTAATAAGCAATTTCTTCATTTCCCAATTCCAACAATGTTTTCTTCCAGGAAGGACCAAAAAAGTAGAATTACATTCACTTAAAATCCATTTGTCGTCTGCAACAATTCTTTGAATTTGGTCCAGGCTAAAATTCTGCTGTTTGCAAAATGTTCAACAAACTGAGGGCCCATGCCTGAGAAAACATTGTTGCAAAAGAAGGAAATGATAGCTTGAGAAAAGACTGATGTGACAAAACTGGTGATTACCTGCCTTTAATCATAATGCTTTGTCTCAATATTCTCTTTACTATATTGAACACAAATTCTATTAGATCTAGATTATTAACATACACTCTGTGGTCTCAAGCACATTTTACCTGAGACCCATCTAGAATTTGTCACTTGGAAAAGGATTTATTAGTGTTCAATTTAAATAGAAAAGAGGCAAGCAGTAAAAATTACTGAATTGCTGTACATGGTTGAACAGAAAGTTTACTTTTAATTTCAGATGATTGTAGGGGAACAGTGGCTGCATATAAATACAATACTTGGAGATAGTACAATATGTAACATGGGTTAACCAACTCTGATCTGGTATGTTTTTTCAGGTCATAAATGAATATAGATCTTTATACTAGCTACTTTTTATTATGTAAATATTATCAGTAACATCAAAATCGGGTCTTGATTAGTAAAGGAATATTAGAAAAAATATTGAGAAAACATTGAGGCAAAAGAAGATATGTTTATAACCAGCATTTTCTCCCTTTGCCTATTTTTTTTTCTATGCTTTAATGACATAAATTTTCCTTCTCATTGAAACCATGTATTTTGTCGTCTGTGTCTGCTTTAAAAGTGTAAAAGTCAAAGTTTCTGTTGTTTGGAAAAGGATTAAAACATTATAAGGGAATTTACCTGCATTTTTTTAGTCAAACTAAAGATTTGGAAAGTTAACCTTTTTAAGAACTTTTACATTTGTCTAACTTTAAAAAGTCTTTAACACAAGGTTGTAAAGGCTAGAGGAGTTTTATATATAAAGTAAATGACAAAATGTCTTCATTTCTTTCAACTTATATATTTTCTGTTTTCATCTATCCTCTTGTCTTAAAGTTTTTAGTTCTTACATTTCAGATTTGACTAGAAAAGAATAAATATTATCACAGATATTTAGAAAACATAGTCCATTTTCTGCGATGTAGATGATCAGACAATGGTTTGAAGAATGACTGGTATGCTGATTGTGAATTTAACATTTATCTTTAGTTTTAATTATCCTCAAATAAATGAACTTGTAATGGATGATTTTAAGCAGAAATGAAATAAAAGCTGTTTAACAACTAAGAGTTGCTCCCAAAAAACATTTATTTAGTGTTATGTGTCTTCTATTAAATATCAACAAGAACAATGTACAGTATAATGATTTATAAAACTAAAACTATGATGAATACATGGCTGTTATGTTTATTTACTCCCTTCTCAAACAAAATCAAAAATTTTGACTTGTATTATATATCAATTATGAAAGTTTTTGCTGTAAAAACATTTAAAAGAATGCAATTTGTGTACATTGAGACCATAGATGTTGCGAGAAAGTAAGAAAATGGTGGTCATCATCACTTCTTCATGTTTTCCAAGCATTTGTTTTATGTATAAGTGGATGTCTATACCAGCCTGTTTGGGAAAGGGTTTCAGAAAAATATCAAGATTATCATGATATGAAACACTGAGAAAGGAGAAGAAAATGCTTGTTACCTTCTTTTCCCCAATGAATGCTTTCAAAGGCTTATTTTGAAAAAAGAATATACATGTACATTTAAACAATATAGAAGGAACCATTTTGTTTTGTTGGCTCCACTGACTGTCAGACCAGTGAGCTATTGTCATGGCGGTGTGTCCATCATGGGCTTGTCCATCCTTGTATGTGTATGTTTGTGTCTGTCTGCCTGTATTTCATGTTTTACAGAACTTCTGACTCGTATTTTCATCAATCATACCTAAATATGTTATATGTTACCCGGCAACATTTGTTTTCAACATTTATGTCTAAGATCAGCTATTTGGTACTTTCCTGAGCCATTTTGGGGCATTTCTTTTATTTTTTTGGCAATAAATTGTCTAATATTTACATATTTATCATTCAATTTTACAATATTTCAACAGTTTATGCTATAAAATACTCTATTTTATCAATCTACAGGGAAAAAAAGAAAAACAGAAAAGGTACATTTTTTGTGTACTTACTTACCCCACCCACTTTTTTAGCCTTGCATCAAATAAAATCACCACAACTCCATGTAAGTTTTGCCTTTAACTAATTCATGTTAGTATTGCATTTGAATTTAGTAAGAAATATCCACAAGTTTATATTGTATTTGAAAAAAATCATTTGGAAAACACTGATTTGAACGGTAGAAAATGCATACAAATTCAACTTTTCATGGTAAAACTCATGGAAATTTCCAACAAATGATTACTTTGAGGATAAAAAGATATATTATAAGTTTACTTAGGGTGTTTGCTGTAATTCTTAGGTGTTTTGATAATGTAATTCATTAAAAAGGCTACAATGTATGCTCTGGGGGAGAGGATTTTGATTTTTGCCATTTTTGGCACGGTGCCAATTGTTCCCTACATTTTTCATTACTTGAAATATTTTTGCCCACTCAAATTTTTGCATGTTTCAATTCTACTAAGATACATCTTTCAACTCTAGTAGAGGATTAGCTGCAAAAAGTGTTGACTCATTTGGAATATTTCTCTAAAAATTGCCAATTTTGACCTTTGTTCAAATTATGCAAAAGGGGTCATTTTCTGATGACGCATGTGAGTTATATGAAAGATGTACAGATATCAGATTAGCAGCGAACTAACTTCGAATAACAGATGTTTCATACATTTGTACCGAAATAAAAGTCTTGTGGTTATACTTGATGTATTGTAAGCTCAAAAATGTCTCATTTTTACCCAAAAAGTGAGAAAAATATGCAAAAAATGGATTTTCCTCGTTTCCATGGCAACCATGCACAATTTTCAAAAACTAAGTATCAATTCGTCGCCTCGTTTTTAAATTGCGCTAACTACCAAAACCACTTTTCCGAGAAAATCGACTTTAAAGATTCAGACCTTCATAACTTTTTTTATATTTGCTTGAAGTTGACCCAAATTTTGCATGGCAGTCAGAAATAACCTTATATATCCACATGCGCAATTTAATAAGAAACGATGGAGCATTTTTTGATAAAAATCATTATTTCTGTTTGGAGATAGAGCAAATTCTGTCATTTTCAAAACCGCTTTTCACTTTTAAAGGAGATAGATCAAAACGACACAGAAAAACACTATTTGCTATATAGGCCGACCTTACGAATCATAAAAAAAGACAAACTGTCGTTTTGCCGTAGAAATTGGACAACCTATGCGGTTGTATAACGAACCGGTGGCCTTTGTTCTAGATAAAGTAAAAAGAAATATTCGAGTACTAATTGATTTCAACTTTTTATGGCATCGTAAAGGATACAGACTCTAGTCTGCGTAGATTTAAATTGCAACAAATTCATATCATTTTCGCCCTAAAGAAATATATTTTGTTTGTTATAATGGCTACATAAGGTACAGTTGAAAAGAATCTACTTGTTGAAGCACTTGTGTGCCAAGATCAATTTCAATTACATTTTTTTCAAAGACTATCCGGCTATTCTACCCATCGAGGACTGGTAATCAGAATGCCGACATGCATATAGTGTTATTGTGAACGACCATTGATTAAAATAGCATTTGAACTTGTTAACGATTGACTTGCTAACATATATGTACTTACATATTATCAAAATCGTCAATAGAAATCGATTGTTCACATTTTGTAATCGGAATTCGTGTTTGTGTCACATAACAGGTCACGTGGTTTTTATACTTATTTTCATTGGACGAGAGAAATTTTCAGGCACAGATTGCTTTATGTCCTGGACATAGGATAAGATTAAGACCAATTTGAAGAAAAAATCAGGAGATAGAGCAATATGCATACGCGATTTCTCAAAAACCAGCCCGCCAATCGACGATATCTGGTGTTCAGGAGATAGAGCATAAAAATACGAACACAACGATACCAAATATAGGATTTTTTCAAAAATGGAGATAGCGCAGCTTAAAAACGAGGCGACGAATTATGCATTAGGGAGTTGAAATGGGTTCACATGCAAAATTTAAGAAAAATCCATGAGATGCCGTGCCGGACCCCTATGTAAATTTTCTGGTTCTTACAGAGAATTCCTCTTAAATATTAGAACAAACGAATACAAAATTGTATTGAAAATTAGGAACACCATTACAATTTGGAATGTTCAAATATAAACGATTCAAAATCTTTTACTAATGAGGGAGTACACCGATAACGGAAAATAGGTGTGGCAGGACGTATTTTGTGACTATTTATAGTAACAACTTATACACATTGATATAAACGATTCAAAATCTTTTACTAATGAGGGAATAGACCGATAACGGAAAATAGGTGTGGCAGGACGTATTTTGTGACTATTTATAGTAACAACTTATACACATTGATACCTGTCAAACCTTATAATCGATTCTCTATTAAACGAGAATAATTACCGTTGAAGTGGTCTATCAAAACAACTAAAATTATTCTCGTTTAACTTTGAACGTATTATAAATAAACCAAAATATTTGTATCGATTCTTGTTTAACTTTGATGTAACATCCCAATGTTTGTTGTCCATGTAAATCAGTGGTGGTGAACTCGGCCAAATTCAGGGACGTTTTTCGCTTCAACAAGGTATAGATATTTTGCGTTTAAATGTGAGTTTAAAGATTTTGAACTCTAATTGCAATGAATTTGGTCTAACAATAGACCGGGTTCACCGTTATGTATTGATAAACCGTCGGTGTTGTTATAAAATCTCGTAACTACGGCTTAGATACAGCCGTAGTTACGAGATTCTGTAACAACATCGACGAAATACATTGTTCGCGAAAAATAAAAGTCCCTCGCTAGATGGCCGAGTTCACCACCAGTGTAAATGGGCTAAATGACTCAGGACAGCAATAGATTTCGTTTAAGTGCAATGAAAATTATCTGAAATGACGATTCAAGTTTGATATTTCAGATATAACACAATGTCCTTTGGCACTACAAAGATGGGCTAAGAACGGACACAATCACCTGCTTGTTCGAAACAAAAACAGTTGCTACTTCATGGATAAGTTCGACGGGAGAGTCGCCCTTGATGCTGAGATATTCTGCTCACAGTATCACGGTCACGTGATTGCTATAAATAGCTTGGAGGAGCAAGGCTTCATTACACATATTCTTTACAAGAATCGTCAACGAAACACTGTTTTGATCGGCTTAAATAACAAAAATCATAGTGGGCTTACATGGATAACAGGTTTGGCTTACGAAAAATGACCTAGTATCTATAGATGGCTATTAGCTAGGGATGTTTTTCCATGTCATTTATCTTGAGGCATCTGAAACAAAATGAGATTCACCACACAGCTGCGCAAACTTTAGCTTTTCTGGACAATGTTCTGATGCCTGGAATATTTAGCGAATGTCTGTTTATTTGACAGTCGTACACAAAAAAACAATATACCGCCGCTTTTCAACAAAAACCGCGTTACTGTAACTTGTCCAAAGCTGTTGTTACGAGGTTTTTGTTGAAAAACTGCTATATATTACATTCGGTGGCGTATAAAAATGTACGGGGGTCAAATGAAATGGTATCAGAAGACTTAATTGATTTCACTAAAACGGAGAGAAAATACATTTCAAATTTTAAGGTCATTGCATTTACATAGCTTCCACTTTTCGTAAACGTATTAATGAGATATCAGTCAGTTCTAATGTAAAAAAATGTGTTAATTCGCGACCAACATGGATTCAGATCTGCCTGCATATATGTAGCCAGGTACAGGCATTTGGTGATAATTATATCGTATGACAATGTCGACATGTGGTTCGGTAGCTCAGTGGTTAGAGTGTAGGAACGGTATTCCTAAGGTCCTGGGTTCGAATCCCGTTCGAGCCACGATATTTTACACCACCTGTTACATATACATAGAATCTTATAAGGCAGGATTTATTTTCTTCTCCATAATGTTCTTCACAATCAGTCCGCTTCCACCTTAACCTATGTGGGCGATCAGCTGGAGGCTCGGTTACGCTGAACATGTGGTAGTACTGGTATGAGAAATGACAGGAATCAATGGTTATGTGCTCCTACCGCCGCAATATGACCATAGCAGTTGAAAGAGACGCTAAACTCAAATCAAATCTAAACTCAAATCAATCAATCAACTGATCATGCTGTGTATAGATACATGCTAGTTAATATGAACCCACAGTAGAGTCAAATTATGCTATATTGAACATAAAATTTCCGGACCAAGACTGTAGCTTTCTTCAAAAACCTCATAACTGCAGCTTGTTGGAAGCTGTAATTACGATGTATTGGAAGAAAAGCAGCTAAGAGATAAGTACAGTCGACAATCGTTGTGTCGAAGTCGGAGGGGCCGTCAAAATACCTCGACATATCCGGAGTTCGACTCATCCGATTTTGTTCGGTTTCGATAAAGTTGATATTTGACCGTTTTTCAAACTAATCAAGTACGATTATTTTTGAAACATAGTAGGAAAAGGAAAGAAATTGCTCGTTTCGAGCAATTTCTATCCTTTTCCTACTATATTTCAATAGTTATATTCAGTTCGAAATGATTTTATTTGAAAAAAATAATATGTCTATTGATGAGGACGGGACCAGATTTGAACTTCGACTTAAGCGAAAATTCGACTTATCCGATGTCGACATAACGAGTGTCGACTGTATATGAATTTCAGGAACACGACCTGGTTACACAAATTGGCAAACTGGACAACCCTCCATTTTGAACGAGTATGAATCATGTACAGTTATCAATCCAAACGAGCTTGGAAAAACATTGAGGCAAAAAAAGAAAATGCTGATGATCAGCATTTTCTTCGTTTGCCTCAATATTTTCTTTTTTGAATTGTACAAAGACTCTATCTGCAAATGCGTGAATTTTCTTGCCCAGTGTGACTTTCAAATATGACTATCCTATCTTTCTTATTTTGTTTTGTCGTTTTGGAAAGGAAAAACAACCTTTTCCTAAAAAATCGTAACTACAACTTGTTTAGAGCTGCAGTTGCGATGTTTTGGAAGATAGATAACAATATTAATTTTAGGGTCAAGGCCTGGTTACACAAACTGGCAAGCCGGACAACCCTCCATTTTGAACCATTATGAATCATGTACAGTTATCAGTCCAAGTAAGGGTTGGAAATGGCAGATTGTTCCGTGCTCCCAGATACACATTTACATGTGTGAATACGGTATATTCTGTTTTTATTCGGGAGACAGGGCGGAGCATAGTAAACGGTTCATTCCATTTAAGCTTTGGGAGAAACAGCCTTCTCGATTAGCGGTAATTCGTCGGTATTGTTGCAAAACGTTATAACTACAGCGTGAATCAATCTGTAGCTACGAGGTTTTTTGACAATGCATTTTACAATCATGCATTGTTTCAATTGGAAATATGCTCATGCTCGTGCCGCACGTTTTTTTCTATTCTACCAACCAATGTATCGAGAAGTCGTCGAATAACCTCTTTACTTAGCCACACCGTGTCAGGTGAATAAAAACGGAATATAAGTTTTTTTGTTAAGGGGGAATGCTCCAGTTTTTCGGAACACTCGGTCATTACTGTAGTAAATTAAATGTTTCGTACCAATATGTTTCGCTACCATATTTTCAATAATATAACACATCATTACAATTTACCATTTTCGACGGTAAAAGTGTATTTATTATGCGAAATTGATTTCCTCAAGACGGAAATCGATTATTAGAGCAAGACAGTCGTAAATGTGTATACAGTTACCACTGTTTTGCGTCATCTTATTCATGTGTTGCTGATAAAAATGCTGTTATTCACTAATAAGTGCGCTGACCTATACATTTTCTTTTTGAATTATTACCAGAACATGTTGCTTAATACAATGAGGGAGTTTTATCAAATTCTATTATGTAGAACTTGAAATATTTCCAAAAATATGCAAATTTTGACACAAAACACTCCAGCTTCGTTGATCTAACCGAACACGTGAGCATGCTGTTTTATACATTTACGCGTTTATAATAGCACGTGTTTTGGGGTTTTCCTTTCTTATTAAATGTAAGACGTTACTTTAAATCCGTTTTCGAGACTAAACAATGAATATACAGCATTTTATTAGCATTTTAGTGACCTTGGACAGGTGCAATAAATTGTGCATTTTTTCGCTGTAGGGGTTTGTGATACGAATGCCTATAAAATTCAAACAAGAACGCTGACCATCCATTTTTATTTTATTTTTCAATTGGTAATAACATGTAATTTCAACATACAAAATATAAATAAATTCTATTATTGGGAAAAAATTTAGGAAACTGGAGCATTCCCCCTTAATGGCTTTCCAAAACAAGAATGCAAAGCACAGACGTTGTTTTATGTAAATGGCAATGAATTTTGTGCTAAATATAGACTACGTTCACCGTTATGTTTTGATAAACCGTCGATGTTGTTATAAAAATCTCGTAACTACGGCTTGAATCAAGCCGTAGTTACGAGATTTTATAACAACTACGAAATACTATTTTGTTTGTCCGAATTTACGTCACGATTAACTGGATAAAATCGTTCCCTATTAACGACCACATGCCCATTGTTTGCCTTAAATTCTATGTTGGGCGGAGCGATCTGTCGATTGGCGTTTGGTCAATTGTAATGAACAGGTCGTATCTAAGGTTTAAGAACTTATACACGTAGCCTTGCTCTTATGCCGTAAATATTATATAAGCTATAGTACGTGGAGGTTTCAAAGATACTGAACTCCTTAAGATCTTATTCACCTGCTTAAATTACCTCCCATTTGCATATAAACTTGTTGACATATTGAAATAATGACACATTAATGTTTAGGACAGATCAGTCAGTATCCCAGTCTAAAATATACCACCCATTTGCCATGAGTTAGATAGAGGACATATAGTAGATTCTACTCGAAATAAACATTGAATTTTTATATCTCAAGTGAAGAATCTATTATACAGGCTCTATCTGACTAAGTGTTTGTTACCAGTTCAATGGAGATGGGGGTGTGGCTATGTATAGACGTCACAGAAACTAACCGGCAGTCTCGTTTATGCGAAATATAGCATTGAATTTTTTGAATATACTACAAATTCTTTGGTCCAAGAAGTAGGTTGAACACTAAATATCTTCCCCATTTCATCGTAATATGTCTATATCTCATTCTTTGTATCAATAAAATTATGTTTAAGCTGAATTAAGGTATATGACCCATCATTAAAAACACCACCTTCTAGCCATGGGACATGCATCAAATTACACACACTTGTAAATACACTTCAAATAAGTTGATTCACCGTGCCGGATTTCGAGATTATGCTTTAAGAAGAAAATAACTTGCAAATATCTTTTTACTATATATATTCATATACAGGGGAGGTAATTTATAACACTTTTGTCAAATATTTCCATTATTATGCATTAATTCAAAATTCTAAACAGTTCAAAATGCTTATGTTTGTGTTTGGAGTGAAAATATAACACAGTTTAGGGTTTACTCGCACTTTTCAAATTTCGGCTCTGGCTTTTTGGTACAAGTTTATGATGGGTTGTATGCGTTAAACGATATCTATAATATATCGTTACTAATTTGTTTCTTTTGTATTTTTTTTTCACAGAAATTCCAACATTGGCCACGACGTCCCTAATTGGGTGAATTCAAATAAAATGGCACCAAAAATTATTTTTTTCCAATTTTGAAATTTCAATTGATCATTTTTGTCTAAATGTTCTAATATTGTACATAGATCAAATTTTGATAATCTACAAAATCTCGTAAAACGGCATTGAAAAATATTTAGACATAAAAAAGTTTCAGATTTTTTAATTGAAGAAAATCAACAGAAAAACATGAAAATACATATATTTACAAAGCAGTGTACCCTCACATAATGATACGAAAAATAATATTTCTTTCAATCTAAATTGTAATTTGTGAATCAATAAGGAATTTAAGCAAAAAACCTAGTTTTTCTGTCATAAATCTGTTGAAAATATGACTTTTTACACAAAATTACTAGTGATTTTTTCATACATGGGTCAAAAAGTTTTTATTATGATAAAGTTTGGCCTAATATAGACTTCAGACCAAATTTTCTCAATAATATAATGAATTCAGAATATGTCTGCAAAAAACCTTGTACAATTGTCATGTTTGAACCAAAATCTAGACAATCCAAAACTTGCATCTTTTGTCACAAAGTTGTTGCACTCCAGACATTCTTAACCAATTCGGATAATTTATGATCCTCCTTGTACTTCTTTTTCAAGGAAAATGGTAAAAATAATTCACAAGATTACTATAACAAACAATTTTATACTCTTCCATGTATTTCAAATAATGAGTGCTTGTAATCATACGAAGATAGTTATATTTTCTAAGAAAATCTTTAATTTCGTGGATATTTTTTTCTAAATATGCACTGGATAGGTATGAAAAATTACTTATATTATACCTTGACATGTAATAGGCGCTAACTAAACAAGAACAATTAATTATCTTGCATAGGTGTGCTATAAATGTTGAAAAATGAAAGTTCTTTTCTTATAAATAATTTGTTGCACTCCAGACATATTCACATGTTGACAATATTGGCTTATTTATGATACAATTCGCACTTCTTTATCAAGTAAAATGGTACAAATAATTCATTTGATAACTATTACAAGCAATGTAACTCTTTTCCTTGTATTTCAAACAATGAGCAATTGTAATCATACCAAGATAGTTCAATTTTCTAAGATTTAAATTTCTAACCCCTAAAATGAAAACCAATCGCAAAGATGACACGAATTTGTGCCTAAATTGTTTAAATATATGCCCTCTTTCAAAAAAAAAACAATTTTTGATGATAACACTTTCTTTAGATCAGGTCTTTTTTGTTAAGCCAAAAAACTTGTTGCACTCCAGACAACATAAATACTGGTCTAAATCAAACACAAGTCTGTGTCTAAACTGGATTTCTGGTGTGAACAATCTTGGAGTCTATGTTATCCGAAAAAGAGAACAATAGTTCATTAAAAAGTAATATAATAGTGAAAGAGGGGTTGTTAAACTTCAAATGTTACACTCCAGACAAACATAGGTGAGTTTATTTAAGGAACAGTCAGGAGTTTTTGTCCTTATGTAGGTATTCAAAATCATATTTGTTCAAGGCTACAAACATTTATGTACATGGATTATCGTAAAAATTTGACTTCTCAGTCATAAAATTCCCACAGTATTCAATTACTTCGAGTTTCTCTATATTTGCTGTTGCACTCCAGACAGCCTACGACTTTTGTTCTTGTGTGAACCTCAGCGAACCCTTTGCACACAAACACTAACCACATACAAAATTCAAAACTCAAGATGTTTAAGTTAATGTAAAAAGTCTTACTTTTACACACATATTGTTATTCTTTTATTGTTATGTATTTAGAAAAAAAGAAAGTTTTTTTCTGTTTACAAAAAAGCGTTTCACTCCAGACATTTTTTGCATGTTTTTTTGGGCATAACTTTAAAACCGTTAAAGATATTTCAATAAAATTTTGCATGGACATACAATACACTAATTAACATCACATGGTCCTTGCTGTGGGAAACCATTCCTTGTGGTGAACCACATACATTTTTTGTGAATATAAGTTGTATTTATAATGATGGTGATAATAAACATTAGGCTAAGTTGATTTGCAAAAAAAAAAAAAAAAAAAAAAAAAACACTGCAGCTTGTTTTAAGCTGCAGTTACGAGGTTTTGTTTGAAAATCAGTGATAATTTCATGTACCTGTCAGTTAACATTGTATCATGTGGAATCGAAACACAGGGGGATGTGGGAAGCATTCCTTGTGGTCAACGACATTCGACATAATATGGTATGTATTAATGATGATGGCGATCATGAGCATAATGTCTTTTTTAAACAAAACCCCCGTAACTGCAGCTTATGGAATAGAAACACAGGGGGGCTGTGGGAAAGCATTCCTTGTGGTCAACGGCATACGACGTTTTGTGAATATGTTATGTATTTATAATGATGGTGATCATAAACATTACGTCGATTTGCAACAAAAAACCTATTTAAGCAGCTTTAAACTGTTTTAAGCTGCATTTACGAGTCTTTTCTTAAAAAGCTATGTTAATTGTATGTATCATGTTGTATCATGTTGAATCGAAACACAGGGGAACTGTGGGAAACCATTCCTTATGGTCAACCACATACGACGTTTTGTGACTATGGTATGTACTTATAATGTTGGCGATCATAAACATTACGTCTATTTGCAACAAAAAAATCGTAACTGCAGCTTGTTTTAAGCTGCAGTTATGAGATTTTTGTTGAAAACCAGCAGTTATTTGGTGTACTTGTCAGTTAATATTGCATCATGTTGAATCGAAACGGGGCGAGGGCGGGGGGTCTGTGGGAAACTATTCTTGTAGTCAACGACATACGAACGGAAGTTTTGTGAATATGGTATGTAATAATAATGATGACGACGGAAATGATGATGTTGGGGAAATGATGGTGGTGGTGGTGGTGATGATGATGATGATGATGATGATGATGATGATGATGATGATGATGATGATGATGATGATGATGATGATGTTATAAAAAGCCGTAACTACGGCTTGATTCAAGCCGTAGTTACGAGATTTTATAACAACGCCGATGGTTTATCGAAACATAACAGTAAACCCAGTCTATTTTAAGCACAAAATTGACTGCCATTAATACTGTTTCTATACTTTAGGTTTACATGTATATTTCTGATTCAACTTTATTCCCTTTCCAAACAAGACGATTTTGACGCATCCCAAAGAAAAAGTTTGGGAAAAGACTGAGACAAGAGAAGAAATTCCTAATTATTTTCTAAGCTGCATAGTGTTTATTGTGCAAAATCGTATCTTTACATAACAAACCCCATTCTTATTTCTGCAGCGTAAGTCAAATTCAACAAGTCTAAAATCATGTTCTTATGGAATGGTTTATATATTATTGTTTTTTATATAAAAGAAACTCGTAACTACAGCTTTTATAAAACTGAAGTTACGAGGTTTTTGTTAAAAAGCAGCAAAAAATATGATAAGGTCAAAATCCCTACACAATTGCGTCATTCTGAAATCCCTTTTTTTCAGATACATTTTCACGAGGTTAAATGGTTAGTCACCATCAATTCAATACAGACTGACTGAATCTGTGACGTTCGTGGTTCATTTGAATAAAACTTAACATTATTTTGATCTTTTTCTTTGTGATATCAACCATTTGTTTTTCTCATTAACCCTTTTCTAAACAAGTTGAGCTATTCAAATCGCTTTTTGTTCGTCGTCTGTCTGTCTATCTGCCCATCTTTCTATTTTTTATTTGAGTTTTACACTCTATCATCCGCAAATATAAGCCAATCTTGACCAAACTTTATTAAAACAAGTATGGCCATAAATTCTCTTAGGAGTTCGAATATGGGCCGGATCGAAATAAAAATTCCAAAGTTATCCACCCTTGCACGTCAAAAATAGTTAGTTTTGACATTGTTTTCTCTCTAGCATCTACATTTATCAACCAATCTAGATGAAAATTAGAAACAAGGTTGGTTACTATATGAGCTATAATGAATTTGAATTTCTGTCTGATCGAATCTGTAAATCGCAAGTTATGTGCCCTTGAATTTGAAAAAAATGCTGTTTTCAACTTTTTTACTCTAACAAACACAAATACGGACCAATCAGGACAAACCTTCGACACAATGTCGGTCACTATAAGATCTTGAATGAGGTCAAATTTCAGCACAATCGGACAACAATTTGCGAAGTTGCCTGCCCTTGAATTTGACAAAATTACCGTTTTCGACTTTGTTTTATCCTTTAAAACCACAAATATAGACCAATCAAAATGACATTTTGAACACAGTGTGTGTGACTATAAGAACTTGGAGAAGTGTGAATTTCAACATAATTATAGTAATACTAGTTCAGTTATCCGCCCTTGTATTAGACAAAATTAGAGTGAAACAAAGCCGAAAAAGGTAATTTTCTCATCCGATCAGACTGAAAATTGATGTCATTTGAGCACATATGGTACCCAATATTGTGACTAATTTTCATCTTGTTTGGACAATGAATGTAGAGTCTATATAGTCCTTGGGCCAGATATGGTTGGAGTTACCACTAAAATGGACAAAGGGACACCTATATATCTTGAAAGACCTATCCAAGGGAAGAACAAAAATGCAATGATATCCACTCTGCAGAGTAGCTATACCTCAGAATGTGCATTTGAAGTTTGATAGGGTTTGGTTAGTTGAAATTCAGTGCAAAATTTCAAAATGTTTAAAAACAATATGGCTCAACTGCTTTTAACATAAAGCATACACTACGTATATAAACCAGATGCATGAAAATACCATTTAGGTTGAATAATTTATCCTACACAGCATGTATATGGAAAAAATACATCAGATATATCCATAAAGGGAGGTAATACGCTGAGCAAAATACATGCTTTTAAATATGGAGCATGGTATTATCATGTCATAAGCCAAAAATGAAAACCCTCTTAATTTCTTGAACCTGAAGAATGTGTATGTTAATGGAATCTGGTTGTTGTTCCATTTTAAAGTGCCGGATAAGCAAACTTTAACAACCTTCTTGTTTCCATGGCAACTGTCTTTTCATAGAAGTTTAAGCATTAGCCTCAATTAATCGCAAAAAAATCATTTCAAAACCATTATAGTAATAAAACATACATTTTAGTTTTGAAATGTTATTTTATTAAGACATCTCTTACACAGAACTTATTTGCATGCTTGTGAATATTAATATAATATTTAATAACAAGATGCGTTTGTGAAATGCAAATGCCCAAGGAATGGCAATGTTAAGTTTTTATCTTAAGTTTTCGTGTTAAGGGTTGATAAGGGTCAATAAGTGACCTTGAGGAAGGTCATATTGCAAGAAACAGATAGGTATCATTGAAAGAAATTTACATACAAAATAATAGCTTTGTAAATTCTATATCAAATTATTTTGGAGAAAAGGCCAATGTTAAGTTTTCGGACTGACAGATGGACGGACAGACAGACAGACACGAGTAAAACAATATGCCCCTGATCGTTTAAATTGCTAAAATAAGACATTTCTAATTAAATATGATGCATATTTTAAAATTCAAAATGTAAAATAATACAAATTAATTAATTCGTACTTCGTAGGTAAATTATGGAAAATTATAGGTGAACTGCATATAAAAGGAGACCAAAAAAGACGGGAAATCAGTATACAGTATCCTATGGCAGCATTTTGGGTTCCAATTGTATCTTGCTCCTGTATGCAAGATTTGGGTATATTATTTTAAAATGGGAAATGAAGCCCTTTAAAGTTTAAGTTTTCTTTAAAAGTAGGTCAAACTCTAAGGTCAAGGTCACTAGGTGAAAGGTTATGGTCCCAAATGAACGTTCGTGGTGGGAGTCCTCATCTGGTAGGCTTCAAACCAAGGCCAAATCAAATTTTAGACTTAACCATCTGCATGCAAAGTAATGGTTGCATTACTATCGCCCTTCCTCTTCTGTTTGCTTCGTGTCCCCCACAGTACCATGCTGAATGACACTGGTCATGAATATGACATCCAAGGCAAGAAGATCAGCCATCTTTTCTACATGGATGACTAAAGACCTTTGCCAAGAATGATCACCAACAAAAACAACTGCTTGAGTCAGTAAAGGTCTTTATTGATGACAACTGTATGTAACTTGGACTGGACAAGTGTCCAAAAGCTACCTTCCAAAATGGAAAACTGACATCAACATCTGACATACAGCTAGAAGGAGACACCATCATCAAGGAACTAGACCAAGATGCTACATACAAATACCTTGTTGTTAATGAAGGTGACGGAATTCAACATGCAGCAATAAAGGAAAAGATCCAAAAAGAGTATTACAGAAGAGTTATGCTTGCCATCAAGAGTGAGCTACATGTTGCAAATAAGATTGAAGCCATAAACACCTTGGCAGTTGTCACATACAGTTTAAATATCATAAACTGGCAAATACAAGAATTAAAGGCAGAATAACATTTAACATCTTGCAACTTTTCCGAGAACTTCGTACAAAAAAATGAATTCATATTATCAAAATATGGTCTTTAAATTGCATATATGCCAAATCTTAGCTTTCTACCCTGTGTATTGGCTTAGATGTCGACGGATTTAAAACCCCATGATTTGTTGTCCCGGGGATAATATTTACAATAATGGAACATATGGGGTTTTAAATCCGTCGACATACTAGCCAATACACAAGATAGAAAGCTAAGATTTGGCATAGATGCAATTTAAAGGCCATATTTTCATAATACATATTTATTGTGTACGAAGTTCTCGGAAAATTTGCATGATTTTAAGTGCCATTCCCCCTTTAAGAAAAACTTGACACAAATACCAGAAAGTTACTATCTGCAGAAAGAATGCACCACCCAAAGACTGACGTTGAAAGATATTGTACCTACCATGGAAGGTCGGTGGCAGGGACCTCTCGTAGATCGAGATGGCCTGAACACGTATTTGGAGACAACACAAGACAATCTGCACCTTCTGGTCCATGAACATGAACGTAACCAGAAAATATACTCAATCTCAGAGCATGCAAGAAAATTCATTCAAGAGCTGAATATTGCACAAACAACAAGAAAGGGCCCAGCAAACATGCTTATATGGGCCCCATATGGGCTGTGTATGGGTAAGCCCATATGGGTAGGCCCATATTGGACCCATATAGGACCTATGTAGGCAAGCCTATGTGGGTTTGATCATAAGGGACCCAGATGGGTCCCATATTCTCAGTATATGGGCTGTGTATGGGTAAGCCCATATGCAGGGGTAAAAATTTTCAGGCATATGCCTGAATTTCAGGTTTTTGAGTATTCCAAAATGCCCCATTTTCTCGATTTTTACTATATAGATACAGACTTTGCCAGGTTTTCAGGTTTTTTCAAAATTTTTAACTTTTACCCCTGCATATGGGTATGCCCATATAGGACCTATGTAGGAAAGCCCATGTTGTTTGGACAATAAGGGTCCCAGTTACAATAATTGAGTTGCGCCCATTCATTTATAACAGAATAATTATGTATACATGTGCATATCTAAAATATCCAAAATCTGAATCATGTAGCCTATAGAATTATAAGCTTTCAATTTGAATGACGATCTTATTTATATCCACTAAAATTTATGACCATCAATTCAATACAAATTGAAAAAAACAACATTAGATTCAGTAAGACAAGTAAGGCAACATCAAGGCAGACATATCTAACCCTTTCTCGAACAAAACCTAGTTTTAACTTCTCTAATAGAAAAATAAGTTGCACAAAAACATAGGCCTAGAGCTATTAGCAAAAGTTGATAATCGGCATTTTCTTCTTTTGCCTAAGTTTTTTTCTGCGCTATATTGTACAGAAGTACATTCTTTGTCAATATCGTTTTTAACCATGGCCTTCATGTTGGATCATCGGAATATTTTTTCGTTTTAAAAGTGTTTAAACTGTAATTAGACTGTTCAAATTACTAAAATAATCTTATCATTTAGTGTGTTACATGTATTGTTATGTATATTAAAGGGAAATAATTTAAAATCTTGAAAATAAATCATATTTTCACAAAGCGTTTACGTAAAGAAAGCATTTGACTTGATAATCCTATATGATTCTGTTAAAACAAATCATTTTGTGTAGACATTTTCAAGAAATAAATCCAGAAATATAAATATTTAAAAAAAACATATAGATATTTATAGAAAGTATCGAAAATATTATACATTTTAAGACCATATTTCTAGGAATCAAACCCTAAGAAGTAGTGTCAAGGTCGTCAGACAAACCTGACGAGACCTTAAACCTCAATGACGGGGAATAGTAACCCCTTTCTGAGCGTGAAGCTCTGGAAGGTATTAAACTTCGATCAACATTAAATGAAAGCCAATGGAAATGGGTTTGATCAGGGCTGTCTATATGGGTCTGCCCATCTGGGACCCATATGGGTCCCATATTGCATGTATATGGGCTGCCCAGATAGGACCCATATGGCCCCCGGTTGCATATCCTATATGGGTCCCATATGGGTTGCCCTTATGGGACCCATAAGGGTGCCCATATGGGACCCATTTGGGACCCATATAGATTTCTAGCTGGGGGAGAAGAACCTGTCACAGAGTTTGCAAAAAGAACAAAACAGGAAGCAAAGGCAAACGCCCAAAAGAGGATGGCCCAAACATGGAAAGCCAAACCAATGCATGGGCAATATCCCTTAAAAGGCTTAACAGATGGAATGGTGATGGCAGCACAAGATCAGAGCTTGGCTAAAAGAGCATATCACAACAATATCATCGAAGATAGTACAGATCCAAAGTGCGGAATGTACAACCAATATGATGGGACCATAAAGCACATTGTCTCAGGCTGTCCAACTTTAGCGTTCAAAGACATGACAAGGCAGCAGGATACATTCATTGGAAACTCTGCAAACATTTTGGACTCCAAGCGAACGAAAAATGTTATGAACATCAACCACAAACTGTCGTAGAGGGACATGCCAGTAAATACTGGTAGAGAGATCGAGGCCAGTACGTAGACCAGACATCATTATCAAGAACAAATTGGACAAGACGTTCATCATGATTAACATGACGGTTCCATCTGAAAGAAATGTCTCCAAAACGGAACTTGAGAAACTCTCCAAATAGAAAGACCTTGAAATAGAAGTAGCCAGAATGTGGGGTATGGAGAGGACAACTGTACCAGTCGTTGTATGTGCACTTGACCACATTAAGAAGGGACTTGGCAAAATACTTAAACAAATTCCTGGTGCACCAGTTATCGAGAGACTGCAGATAGACCATACTAGTACATCGGAAGTGCACATATCATCCAAAGAACGCTCTCAATCAGCTGAAACCTGATATTGCCTTAATATCATGGGTTAATTCCAGCATTTCACTGAAAAAATACCTTTGTACAAAACAGAACTAAATGATAATAATGACAAAAAAAAACATTGGGATTGCAGAATTTATACCTTTTGTCATAGATCTACCTATGCCCCCAAAGAGTCTGCTATACATGTATACGACCTACCAACTTCATTTTAAAAGATGTCAATAAACTTTAAATATATTGCATTTGCCCGTTTAGTTTATCCTATGTTTTGTGTTTTGATTCTGTATTCTTAAAGTATCAAACAAGATTGTTTGAACCAGTTCTGTCTGTTCATCCAATCATTAGTGTAAATGTGCAAAGAAAGTGTTAAAATATTAAACAATTATTTATAATAATGTATACAGTTTACTGTATAAGTGTTTTTCCTAAACTTTAGGGACATTGTCTATTTGATAAAAATGATATTGGGTTTATGGTGTTTTATTTTACTTTCAAAAGGGTTGGTTAGCCCTTATATTTAAGCAGATTTACAATAAGATGCTAAATTACCAATGCTTACAAATGATTGAATCTTGCATGAAAATGACTAAAATTACCAAACGATTGCACGTTAACTGTTACTAGATAAAATAACAGAGGCTGATATTAGAAGCAAAAGCATGTGTCAAGTTTGAAAGCAATAGTTGTGATAGAAACAAACTTTTTTGTGACAGATATTTGACAGTTTGAAAAGTTTGACGAAGAATTTCTATGCCCAAAAAGGTAAAAATTGCTAAAAATTAAATGCAAGAGCAATGGATATCTGTCTAGAGGTTGGTATTATGGTTACAGAGACATGTGTAAAGTTTTAGAGTAATGGTGTTGGTAGAAACAGAGATATGACACTTTTATAAAAAAAAAAACCTAACCACAGCTTTAGCCAACGGCGACACCAAATCGACTGGAAAAGCCCCCTTTTCTACGGATAAGCAGGCTAAAAATCTATCATAACAGAAGATAATGATATAAAGACTTCAAACATTATCTAATATGCCCACAATCTTGCATAAAAAATAAATAGTACTATAAAAATACTTTTTTTCAAATATTTCGGCCAATTCTTATACTTGTTTGCACATAAAGCATATTTCGAAGAGGAGTAATGACGTCATAATTATGACAAAATTGAAAATTCATAATGCATAAGTAGTAGTATACATACTCATACGTATGGATTCAAATAAATAGATATATACTTTCATTTAATATTTTTTATCATTTTTCCCTTTCCCTTACCCCAAACAAGAGTGTCATTGTTGTAAAGGGTACCTATATAAAGGTAAGGGTAAAACATATTTAGCTACTCCTTATAATGGATATCATCACTGAAATAGACCCGTCAGATGTGTATCTACCAATATATATAGGTGTCGTTTTGTCCTTTTTACTGGTAATACTTACCCTATTTTCCTGGTCCTGGCCCAAGGACTAATAGTAGAAACAATGTCAAAACTAGCTATTTTAGACCTGTAAAGGCAGACAACTCTGGACCTATTTGTTTGATCCAGCCCATAATCGAACTCCTAAGACAACTTATGACTATACTTGTTTTTTTAAAGTTTGGTCAAGATTGGCTTATATTTGTGGATGCTAACGTGTAAAGACCAAATTAAGAACAGACAGATGGGCAGATAGTCAGACAAAAAACAAACAAAAAGCGATTGAAATGGTGCAACTTGAGTATTTTGTGCTCAGATGAGCTAATAACAACGTTACTACACATTTAGGATGCTATACAAGCGATTCTAACCATGAAAAATTCCTGTCTGTTTCATGCGTAATTTTGGAGTTTATTACCCCACCCACTCTGTTCAGATAACAATTGCAACCTCTTTACCTGATGTTTTTGTGTATATAATGCTCATATCGTCCTCACATTGTTATTTTATGGTAATTTATACAGAAATATTTGGTTCAGAAACGAAATAGTACTTCTTGTAATTTTTGGCATTTTTATCAAGATATCAAGGGCAAGTAATCCAGAAATTAAAAAAGCTATTTTGAAAATTTTCATATTACAAATTACGATAATATATTTTCATTTGCCACCAGAAAGATAAATCAAATAAAATGAGAAATAAGAGCCTGTTGTGGTTTTTCGCAAAATTGACCCTTCCAAAAATCCTAAAAAATCACAAACATGTTTAATGCCCCTTTTCTCCTGTACATGGCATCCAATGGAATAAACAAGAACATGTATTCAAAGGGCAATACACATATATTTCACTGCATCAGCAATTTTTACGTTATAAATTGTTAGTAAAACTGTATAAGAAATTGATTATCATCTAATGGCATAATGGGTGACTTACCCCACCCACTTTGATTTAATATATCTTCCAAACCAAGGCTCTGTTCAAGTTGATATTTTGCCCACATAAGGTCAATATGTTAATGGTTATGTGGGGGGAAAATGAAGAAAATCGGGTTGGGGCACGGAAAGGGCCTTATTGACACTCATCCTTTCAACATTCTATCTTGAACGGTTTGTGTTTAATTGACTTTTTAAAACACCCCTTGACGCCAAAGCGGGGCAGGTGTACAATGACGTCGATGTCAGGTCAAATTTTTCACGATGCAAGCAATATTTCTAGCTCTTAAGCATTGCTTAACACCCATAGTTCTTGAAAATATTTCCTTTTATCATATATTTTGCATTTTGTTTTGAATTTTTATAGATCAAAATAATCATTTTTATGACTATTTAATCGTGGTTTTTTATGATAGTCTCACTTGTGCTTTAAACGTAAATGTCACTTACATGCAACTAGCTTTTCTTTGTACATGTATCTGCTATGTGAATGAGCATATTATAGCCCGTTTCTGTACCTACCAAAACCCAGAATGTAAATATACAATTGAGAGGTTAATATAGGCGGATATTACATATTCTAAAAGTGAGATTACTTTCATTTATAATGTGGTATTTGTATTTTCTAGACAAAACTCAGCAAAGCTTACATTTTGCTATCCTCAAAGCGACGTCACGACGTTCACATTTGTTTACCAAGTAGCTCAAGTGTACCGTTGTTTATTTGAATACTCAAATTTAATCATACAAAGACTTGTCATTTTGTTGGTCAGTTGTGGTGCATACAATTTCTGAAGTTTTCTGATGTTTGAAATATTGAAAAGCCTTTCCAGAGAGCATAATATAAAAGCAAAGACGTAAATTTTACCCCCTGCCCCGGTTAAGCAAAAGTGTGTTTCTATAGCAACCCCGTATCGGAATTCTGGTTGCACAAAACTTGCAAGATTTGATTATTCAGACTGGGAAAGGTTTTTTCTACCACATTGTGAAGTTTTATTGATGTAGGATGTAAAACATGGAAGTTATAGCAAAAGTCTACGAATTTTTTGAACAGCCCTCGTACATGTATGTGCATATTTCATTCCATTTTATCTATTTCCATTTTATCTTATCAACTCATATTTTGTCGTTTGGGACCGTTTTAACCCTTTCCCAAACAAGACCTGGTTTTGACGTCCCTAATAGAAAGGGCTTGGGAAAACATTGAAACAAAAGAAGAAACTGCTGATAACCAGCAGTTTCTCCTTTTGTCTCAATATTTTCTATGCTTTTTTCTACACAAATTCTATCTTTAACATCACCAATATTGTCATCTGCAGCAGCTTTTGAATAGAATCACCCTAAAATTTTGCCGTTTGGGAACGTTTTAACTGAAATGTCTGATTCATGCCATTTCGTATCTATGCCTGGCCCCCCGCCACACAGAGGACAAAAAACGCAAAAACCACAATCTGTCGATCGACCTTTTGCCGGGCGGGGCGAAAGGTCGTCATGCGTTTGAGTTTGGGTTTTTTGGGGTTTTACGCCGTTTTCAACTACCAGGGTCATATCGCGGCGGCTGGAGCACCTACCCATGGATTCCTGTTGTTTCTCAAACCAGTACTACCACAACACCCTTACCGAGCCTCCAGCTGCTCGCCCACTTAGGTTAACGATTTCAAACCCATTGGTGGGTGACAATTTTGTCAGAAAGGGTATTGGCCGCGGCGGGTATCGAACCCGGGACCTCTCGAATGAGGGTCAGATGCGCTACCAACTGCGCTAAGGCTACGGCCCGAAAGGTCGTCATGCGAAAACACGAAACTTTGAATGTGGCGACATTTCGCTCTTTCTCCTGACGGGGCGAAAGGTCGTCATGCGAAAAAACGAAACTTTGAATATGGCGACATTTCGCTCTTTCGCCTGGCGGGGCGAAAAGTCGTCATGCGAAAACACGAAACATTGAATGTGGCGACATTTCGCTCTTTCTCCTGGCGGGGCGAAAGGTCGTCATACGAAAAAACGAAACTTTGAATGTGGCGACATTTCGCTCTTTCGCCTGACGGGGCGAAAAGTCGTCATGCGAAAACACGAAACATTGAATGTGGCGACATTTCGCTCTTTGGCTTGGCGGGGCGAAAAGTCGCCATGCGAAAACACGAAACATTGAATGTAGCGACATTTCGCTCTTTGGCTTGGTGGGGCGAAAGGTCGCCATGCGAAAACACGAAACATTGAATGTGGCGACATTTCGCTCTTTGGCTTGGCGGGGCGAAAAGTCGCCATGCGAAAACACGAAACATTGAATGTGGCGACATTTCGCTCTTTCTCCTGGCGGGGCGAAAAGTCGCCATGCGAAAACACGAAACATTGAATATGGCGACATTTCGCTCTTTGGCTTGGCGGGGCGAGAAGTCGTCATGCGAAAACACGAAACATTGAATGTGGCGACATTTCGCTCTTTGGCTTGGCGGGGCGAAAAGTCGCCATGCGAAAACACGAAACATTGAATGTGGCGACATTTCGCTCTTTGGCTTGGCGGGGCGAAAAGTCGCCGTGCGAAAACACGAAACGTTTAATCTGGCGTTCGCAATATATTAGAAATATTCATACAAAAATAAACCACAAAATCTGTTAAATTGCATTTCCAACAAAGTTTCGAATTACTACTAATAATCCTACCCTGAACCCTAACTAAAATTTCAAATTTCAAAAATATGTGGAAAAGGGAGAGAAAATGAACAAAGGCTAAAACCAGCAATTTCTCCTTTTCCCTAACCATTTCTTCATCATTTTTGGGTTTTGTATTTGATGAGCAGGTGTAGAGGCAGTGTCAGTGGGCTCCATTCCAGGTAGCTCGTGTTGTATTGATGTTACATACGTACAATATAAGGACCTGTGACTAAAAACCCATTTTCTGGTACGTCTTATAGCTAAAACTAATTTTGAAATACGGAAAATTCATGTTTACACCGTTTGGGAAACATATTTCAAAAGAATCTTTTTTTCAATGTGCTACCTTTAAAATGGTATTTTTGTGTCGTATTACTGTTACATACGTGCAATATCAGGATCAATGACAAAAAAAAACAATTTTCGGTACATTTCATGGCTAAAAGAGGATTTGAAAAAGGGACAATTACTTTTACACTGTCTGTGACAGATTTTCCAAAAAATTCTGTTTTTCAATGTTCTACCTTTAAAGTGCTATTTTCGTGTTGTATTGATGTTACATACGTACAATATAAGGACCTGCGACTAAAAGACATTTTCTGGTACTTCTTATAACTAAAACTGAGTTTGAAATACGGCAAATTCATGTTTACACCGTTTGGGAAACATATTTCAAAAGAATCTTTTTTTCAATGTGCTACCTTTAAAATGGTATTTTTGTGTCGTATTACTGTTACATACGTGCAATATCAGGATCAATGACAAAAAAAAAACAATTTTCGGTACATTTCATGGCTAAAAGAGGATTTGAAAAAGGGACAATTACTTTTACACTGTCTGTGACAGATTTTCCCAAACATTCTTTTTTCAATGTTCTACCTTTAAAGTTCTTTTTTGTGTTGTATTGATGTTACATACGTACAATATAAGGACCTGTGACTAAAAACCCATTTTCTGGTATGTCTTATAGCTAAAACTAAGTTTGAAATACGGCAAATTCATGTTTACACCGTTTGGGAAACATTTTTCAAAAGAATCTATTTTTTAATGCACTACCTTTAAAATGGTATTTTTGTGTCGTTTTACTGTTACATACGTGCAATATCAGGATCAATGACCAAAGAAACAATTTTCGGTACATTTCATGGCTAAAAGAGGATTTGAAAAAAGGGACAATTACTTTTACACTGCCTGGGACAGATTTTCCCAAACATTCTTTTTTCAATGTTCTACCTTTAAAGTGCTTTTTTGTGTTGTATTGATGTTACATACGTACAATATAAGGACCTGTGACTAAAAACCATTTTCTGGTATGTCTTATAGCTAAAACTAATTTTGAAATACGGAAAATTCATGTTTACACCGTTTGGGAAACATTTTTCAAAAGAATCTTTTTTTCAATGTGCTACCTTTAAAATGGTATTTTTGTGTCTTTTTACTGTTACATACGTGCAATATCAGGATCAATGACAAAAGAAACAATTTTCGGTACATTTCATGGCTAAAAGAGGATTTGAAAAAGGGACAATTACTTTTTCACTGTCTGGGACAGATTTTCCCAAAAATTCTTTTTTTCAATGTTCTACCTTTAAAGTGCTATTTTCGTGTTGTATTGATGTTACATATGTATAATATAAGGACATGTGACTAAAACCCCATTTTCTGGTACGTCTTATAGCTATAACTAATTTTGAAATACGGAAAATTCATGTTTACACCGTTTGGGAAACATTTTTCAAAAGAAACTTTTTTTCAATGTGCTACCTTTAAAATGGTATTTTGTGTCGTTTTACTGTTACATACGTGCAATATCAGGATCAATGACCAAAGAAACAATTTTCGGTATATTTCATGGTTAGAAGAGGATTTGAAAAGGGGACAATTACTTTTACACTGTCTGGGACAGATTTTCCCAAAAAATCTTTTTTCGATGTTCTTCCTTTAAAGTGCAATTTTCGTGTTGAATTGATGTTACATTCGTACAATATAAGGACCTGTGACTAAAAACCCATTTTCTGGTACGTCTTATAGCTAAAACTAATTTTGAAATACGGAAAATTCATGCTTACACCGTTTGGGAAACATTTTTCAAAAGAAACTTTTTTTTCAATGTGCTACCTGTAAAATGGTATTTTGTGTCGTTTTACTGTGACATACGTGCAATATCAGGATCAATGACCAAAGAAACAATTTTTGGTACATTTCATGGCTAAAAGAGGATTTCAAAAAAGGACAATTACTTTTACACTGTCTGGGACAGATTTTCCCAACGAATTCTTTTTTTCAATGTTCTACCTTTAAAGTGCTATTTTCGTGTTGTATTGATGTTACATACGTACTATATAAGGACCTGTGACTAAAAACCCATTTTCTGGTATGTCTTATAGCTTAAACTAAATTTGAAATACGGAAAATTCATGTTTACACCGTTTGGGAAACATTTTTCAAAAGAATCTTTTTCTCAATGTGGTACCTTTAAAATGGTATTTTGTGTCATTTTACTGTTACATACGTGCAATATCACGATCGATGGCCAAAGAATTAATTTTCGGTACATTTCATGGCTCAAAGAGGATTTGAAAAAGGGACAAATTCTTTTACACTGTCTGGGACAGATTTTCCGAAAAATTCTTTTTTTCTATGTTCTACCTTTAAAGTGCTATTTTCGTGTTGTAATGATGTTACATATGTATAATATAAGGACCCGTGACTAAAACCCCATTTTCTGGTACCTCTAATAGCTAAAACTAATTTTGAAATACGTAAAATTCATGTTTACACCGTTTGGGAAACATTTTTCAAAATAATATTTTTTTTCCAATGTGCTACCTTTAAAATGGTATTTTTGTGTCGTTTTACTGTGACATACGTGCAATATCGGGATCAATGACCAAAGAAACAATTTTCAGTACATTTCATGGCTAAAAGAGGATATGAAAAAGGGACAAATACTTTTACACTTTCTGGGACAGATTTTTCCAAAAATTCTTTTTTTCAATATTCTACATTTAAAGTGCTATTTTCGTGTTGTATTGATGTTACATACGTACAATGTAAGGACCTGTGACTAAAAACCCATTTTCTGGTACTTCTTATAGCTAAAACTAATTTTGAAATACGGAAAATTCATGTTTACACCGTTTGGGAAACATTTTTCAAAATAATCTTTTTTTCAATGTGCTACCTTTAAAATGGTATGTTTGTGTCGTTTTACTGTTACATACGTGCACTATCAGGATCAATGACCAAAGAAACAATTTTCGGTACATTTCATGGCTAAAAGCGGATTTGAAAAAGGGACAATTACTTTTACACTGTCTGGGACAGATTTTCCCAACAAATTCTTTTTTTCAATGTTCTACCTTTAAAGTGCTATTTTCGTGTTGTATTGATGATACATACGTACAATACAAGGACATGTTACTAAAAACCCATTTTATGGTACGTCTTATAGCTAAAACTAATTTTGAAATACGGAAAATTCATGTTTACGCCGTGTGCGAAACATTTTTCAAAAAAATCTTTTTTTTCAATGTGCTACCTTTAAAATGGTATTTTGTGTCGTTTTACTGTTACATACCTGCAATATCAGGATCAATGACCAAAAAAAAAACAATTTTCGGTACGTTTCATGGCTAAAAGGGGATTTGAAAAAGGGACAATTACTTTTACACTGTCTGGGACAGATTCTCCCAAAAAATTCTTTTTTTCAATGTTCTTCCTTTAAAGTGCTATTTTCGTGTTGTATTGATGTTACATACGTACAATATAAGGACCTGTGACTAAAAACCTTTTTTTCTGGTACGCCTTTTAGCTAAAACTAATTTTGAAATACGGAAAATTCATGTTTACACCGTTTGGGAAACATTTTTCAAAAGAATCATTTTTTCGATGTGCTACCTTTGAAATGGAATGTTTGTGTCGTTTTACTGTTACATACGTGCAATATCAGGATCAATGACCAAAGAAACAATTTTCGGTACATTTCATGGCTAAAAGAGGATTTGAAAAAGGGACAATTACTTTTTCACTGTCTGGGACAGATTTTCCCAAAATTCTTTTTTTCAATGTTCTTCCTTTAAAGTGCTATTTTCGTGTTGTATTGATGTTACATACGTACAATATAAGGACCTGTGACTAAAACCCCATTTTTTGGTACGTCTTATAGCTAAAACTAAGTTTGAAATACGGAAAATCCATGTATACACCGTTTGGGAAACATTTTTCAAAGGAATCTTTTTTTCAATGTGCTACCTTTAAAATGGTATTTTTGTGTCGTTTTACTGTTACATACATACAATATCAGGATCGATGGCCAAAGAAAGAATTTTCGGTACATTTCATGGCTAAAAGAGGATTTAAAAAAGGGACAATTACTTTTACACTGTCTGGGACAGATTTTCCCAACGAATTCTTTTTTTCAATGTTCTACCTTTAAAGTGCTATTTTCGTGTTGTATTGATGTTACATGCGTACTATATAAGGACCTGTGACTAAAAACCCATTTTCTGGTATGTCCTATAGCTTAAACTAATTTTGAAATACGGAAAATTCATGTTTACACCGTTTGGCAAACAATTTTCAAAATAATCTTTTTTTCAAAGTGCTACCTTTAAAATGGTATTTTGTGTCGTTTTACTGTAACATACGTGCAATATCACGATCGATGGCCAAAGAATTAATTTTCGGTACATTTCATGGCTCAAAGAGGATTTGAAAAAGGGACAAATTCTTTTACACTGTCTGGGACAGATTTTCCGAAAAATTCTTTTTTTCTATGTTCTACCTTTAAAGTGCTATTTTCGTGTTGTAATGATGTTACATATGTATAATATAAGGACCTGTGACTGAAACCCCATTTTCTGGTACGTCTTATAGCTAAAACTAATTTTGAAATACGGAAAATTCATGTTTACACCGTTTGGGAAACATTTTTCAAAAGAATCTTTGTTTTTCCAATGTGCTACCTGTAAAATGGTATTTTTGTGTCGTTTTACTGTTACATACGTGCAATATCACGATCAATGACCAAAGAAATAATTTTCGGTACATTTCATGGCTAAAAGCGGATTTGAAAAAGAGGCAATTACCTTTACACTGTCTGGGACAGATTTTCCCAAAAATTCTTTTTTTCAATGTTTTACCTTTAATGTGTTATTTTCGTGTTGTATTGATGTTACATACGTACAATATAAGGACCTGTGACTAAAAACCCATTTTCTGGTACGTCTTATAGCTATAACTAATTTTGAAATACGGAAAATTCATGTTTACACCGTGTGCGAAACATTTTTCAAAAGAATCTTTTTTTCAGTGTGCTACCTTTAAAATGGTATTTTGTGTCGTTTTACTGTTACATACGTGCAATATCAGGATCAATGACCAAAGAAACAATTTTCGGTATATTTCATGGTTAGAAGAGGATTTAAAAAGGGGACAATTACTTTTACACTGTCTGGGACAGATTTTCCCAAAAAACCTTTTTTTCAATGTTCTTCCTTTAAAGTGCAATTTTCGTGTTGAATTGATGTTACATACGTACAATATAAGGACCTGTGACTAAAACACCATTTTTTGGTACGTCTTATAGCTGAAACTAATTTTGAAATACGGAAAATTCATGTTTACACCGTTTCGGAAACATTTTTGAAAAGAATCTTTTTTTTAAATGCGCTACCTTTAAATCGGTATTTTTGTGTCGTTTTACTGTTACATACGTGCAATATCAGGATTAATGACCAAAGAAACAATTTTCGGTACATTTCATGGGTAAAAGAGGATTTGAAAAAGGGACAATTACTTTTACACTACCTGGGACAGATTTTCCCAAACATTCTTTTTTCAATGTTCTACCTTTAAAGTGCTTTTTTCGTGTTGTATTGATGTTACATACGTACAATATAAGGACCTGTGACTAAAAACCCAATTTCTGGTATGTCTTATAGCTAAAACTAATTTTGAAATACGGAAAATTCATGTTTACACCGTTTGGGAAACATTTTTCAAAAGAATATTTTTTCAATGTGCTACATTTAAAATGATATTTTTGTGTCGTTTTACTGTTACATACGTGCACTATCAGGATCAATGACCAAAGAAATAATTTTCGGTACATTTCATGGCTAAAAGAGGATTTGAAAAAGGGACAATTACTTTTACACTGTCTGGACAGATTTTCTTAAAAACTCTTTTTTTCAATTTTCTACCTTTAAGGGCTATTTTCGTGTTGTATTGATGTTACATACGTACAATATAAGGACCTGTGACTAAAAACCCATTTTCTGGTACGTCTTATAGCTAAAACCAATTTTGAAATACGGAAAATTCATGTTTACACCGTTTGGGAAACTTTTTTTCAAGAGAATCTTTTTTACAATGTGCTACCTTTAAAATGGTATTTTTGTGTCGTTTTACTGGTACATACGTGCAATATCAGGATCAATGAACAAAGAAACAATTGTCGGTACATTTCATGACTAAAACAGGATTTAAAAAAGAGGCAATTACTTTTACACTGTCTGGGACAGATTTTCCCAAAAATTCTTTTTTTTTCAATGTTCTACCTTTAAACTGCTATTTTCGTGTTGTATTGATTTTACATATGTACAATATAAGGACCTGTGACTAAAAACCCATTTTCTGGTACGTCTTATAGCTAAAACCAATTTTGAAATACGGAAAATTCATGTTTACACCGTTTGGGAAACATTTTTTCAAGAGAATCTTTTTTTCAATGTGCTACCTTTACAATGGTATTTTTGTGTCGTTTTACTGTTACATACGTGCAATATCAAGATCAATGACCAAAGAAACAATTTTCGGTACATTTCATGGCTAAAAGAATATTTGAAAAAGAGACAATTACTCTTACACTGTCTGGGACTGATTTTCCCAAAAATTCTTTTTTTCAATGTTCTACCTTTAAAGTGTTATTTTCGTGTTGTATTGATGTTACATACGTACAATATAAGGACATGTGACAAAATCCCATTTTCTGGTACGTCTTATAGCTAAAACTAATTTTGAAATACGGAAAATTCATGTTTACACGGTTTGGGAAACATTTTTCAAAAGAATCTTTTTTTTTCAATGTGCTACCTTTAAAATGGTATTTTTGTGTCGTTTTACTGTTACATACGTGCAATATCAGGATCAATGACCAAAGAAACAATTTTCGGTACATTTCATGGCTAAAAGAGGATTTGAAAAAGGGACAATTACTTTTACAATGTCTGGGACAGATTTTCCCAAAAATTCTTCTTTTCATTGTTCTACCTTTAAAGTGCTATTTTCGTGTTGTATTGATGTTACATACGTACAATATAAGGACCTGTGACTAAAATCCCATTTTCTGGTACGTCTTATAGCTAAAACTAATTTTGAAATACGGAAAATTCATGTTTACACCGTTTGGGAAACATTTTTCAAAAGAATTTTTTTTTTCAATGTGCTACCTGTTAAATGGTATGTTTGTGTCGCTTTACTGTTACATACGCGCAATATCAGGATCCATGACAAAAAAAACAGTTTCGGTACATTTCATGGCTAAAAGAGGATTTGAAAAAGGGACATTTACTTTTTCACTGTCTGGGACAGATTTTCCCAACGAATTCTTTTTTTCAATGTTCTACCTTTAAAGTGCTATTTTCGTGTTGTATTGATGTTACATACGTACAATATAAGGACCTGTGACTAAATGCCATTGACTGGTACTTCTTATGACTAAAACTAAGTTTGAAATACGGAAAATTCATGTTTACACCGTTTGGCAAACATTTTTCAAAAGACTCTTTTTTCAATGTGCTACCTTTAAAATGGTATTTTTGTGTCGTTTTACTGTTACATACGTGCAATATCAGGATCGATGACCAAAGAAACAATTTTCGGTACATTTCATGGATAAAAGAGGATATGAAAAAGGGATAATTACTTTTACACTGTCTGGGACAGATTTTCCCAAACATTCTTTTTTTCAATGTTCTACCTTTAAAGTGCTATTTTCGTGTTGTATTGATGTTACATACGTACAATATAAGGACCTGTGACTAAAACCCATTTTCTGGTACGTCTTATAGCTAAAACTAATTTTGAAATACGGAAAATTCATGTTTACACCGTTTGGGAAACATTTTTCAAAAGAATCTTTTTTTCAATGTGCTACCTTTAAAATGGTATTTTTGTGTAGTTTATGACCAAAGAAAGAATGTTCGGTACATTTCATGGCTAAAAGTGGATTTGAAAAAGGGACAATTACTTTTACACTGTCTGGCACAGATTATTCCAAAAATTCTTTTTTCAATGCATTACCTTTAAAGTGCTCTTTTCGTGTTGCATTGATGTTACATACGTACAATATAAGGACCTGTGACTAAAAACCCATTTTCTGGTACGTCTTATAGCTAAAACTAAGTTTGAAATACGGAAAATTCATGCTTACACCGTTTGGGAAACATTTTTCAAAAGAATCTTTTTTTCAATGCCCTACCTTTAAAATGGTATTTTTGTGTTGTTTTACTGTTACATACGTGCAATATCAGGATCAATGACCAAAGAAACAATTTTCGGTACATTTCATGGCTAAAAGCGGATTTGAAAAAGGGACAATTACTTTTACAATGTCTGGGACAGATTCTCCCAAAAAATTCTTTTTTTCAATGTTCTACCTTTAAAGTGCTATTTTCGTGTTGTATTGATGTTACATACGTACAATATAAGGATCTGTGACTAAACCCCATTTTCCGGAACGTCTTTTAGCTAAAACTAAGTTTGAAATACGGAAAATTCATGTTTACACCGTTTGGGAAACATTTTTCAAAAGAATCATTTTTTCCATATGCTACCTTTGAAATGGAATGTTTGTGTCGTTTTACTGTTACATACGTGCAATATCAAGATCAATGACCAAAGAAACAATTTTCGGTACATTTCATGGCTAAAAGAGGATTTGAAAAAAGGACAATTACTTTTTCACTGTCTGGGACAGATTTTCCCAAAATTCTTTTTTTCAATGTTCTACCTTTAAAGTGCTATTTTCGTGTTGTATTGATATTACATACGAACAATATAAGGACCTGTGACTAAAAACCCATTTTCTGGTACGTCTTATAGCTAAAACTAATTTTGAAATACGGAAAAATCATGTTTACACCGTTTGGGAAACATTTTTCAAAATGTTTTTTTTTTCAATGTGCTACATTTAAAATGATATTTTTGTGTCGTTTTACTGTAACATACGTGCAATATCAGGATCGATGGCCAAAGAAAGAATTTTCGGTACATTTCATGGCTAAAAGAGGATTTAAAAAAGGGACAATTACTTTTACACTGTCTGGGACAGATTTTCCCAAATATGCTTTTTTTCAATGTTTTACCTTTAAAGTGCTATTTTCGTGTTGTATTGATGTTAAATACGTACAATATAAGGACCCGTGACGAAATTCTTTTTTTCTTACAAGGTTCTACCTTTAAAGTGCTATTTTCGTGTTGTATTGATGTTACATACGTACAATATAAGGACCCGTGACTAAAAACCCATTTTCTGGTACGTCTTATAGCTAAAACTAAGTTTGAAATACGGAAAATTCATGTTCACACCGTTTGGGAAACATTTTTCAAAAAAATCCTTTTTTCAATGTGCTACCTTAAAATCGTATTTTTTGTCATTTCACTGTTATATGCCTGCAATATCAGGATCCATGACAAAAAAAATCGGTACATTTCATGGCTTAAAGAGGATTTGAAAAAGGGACAATTACTTTTACACTGTCTCGGACAGATTTTCCCAAATATGCTTTTTTTTCAATGTTCTACCTTTAAAGTGCTATTTTCGTGTTGTATTGATGTTACATACGTACAATATAAGGACCTGTGACTAAAAACCCATTTTCTGGTACGTCTTATAGCTAAACCTAATTTTGAAATACGGAAAATTCATGTTTACACCGCTTGGGAAACATTTTTCAAAAGAATCTTTTTTTTAATGTGCTACCTTTAAAATGGTATTTTTGTGTCGTTATACTGTTACATACGTGCAATATCAGGATCAATGACCAAAGAAACAATTTTTGGTACATTTCATGGATAAAAGAGGATTTGAATAAGGGCAAATTACTTTTACACTGTCTGGGACAGATTTTCTCAAAAATTCTTTTTTCAATATACTAACTTTAAAGTGCTATTTTCGTGTTGTATTGATGTTACATACGTACAATATAAGGACCTGTGACTAAATACCCATTTTCTGGTACGTCTTATAGCTAAACCTAATTTTGAAATACGGAAATTTCATGTTTTTACCGTTTGGGAAACATTTTTCAAAAGAATCTTTTTTTCAATGTGCTACCTTTAAAATGGTATGTTTGTGTCGCTTTACTATTACATACGCGCAATATCAGGATCCATGACAAAAAAATCGGTACATTTCATGGCTAAAAGAGGATTTGAAAAAGGGACAATTACTTTTACACTGTCTGGGACAGATTTTCCCAAATATTGTTTTTTTTCAATGTTCTACCTTTATAGTGCTTATTTCGTGTTGTATTGATGTTACATACGTACAATATAAGGACCTGTGACTAAAATCCCATTTTCTTGTACGTCTTATAGGTAAAACTAATTTGGATATACGGAAAATTCATGTTTACACCGTTTGGGAAACATTTTTCAAAAGAATCTTTTTTTTCAATGTGCTACCTTTAAAATGCTTTTTTGTGTGGTTTTACTGTTACATACGTGCAATATCAGGATTAATGACCAAAGAAACAATTTTCGGTACATTTTATGGCCTAAAGAGGATTTGAAAAAGGGACAATTACTTTTACACTGTCTGGGACAGATTTTCCCAAAAATTCTTTTTTTCAATGTTCTACCTTTAAAGTGCTATTTTCGTGTTGTTTTGATGTTACATACGTACACTATATGGACCTGTGACTTAAATCCCATTTTCTGGTACGTCTTATAGCTAAAACTAATTTTGAAATACGGAAAATTCATGTTTACGATGTTTGGCAAACATTTTTCAAAAGAATCTTTTTTCAATGTGCTACCTTTAAAATGGTATGTTTTCGTCGCTTTACTGTTACATACGCGCAATATCAGGATCCATGACAAAAAAAATCGGTACATTTCATGGCTTAAAGAGGATTTGAAAAAGGGACAATTACTTTTACACTGTCTGGAACAGATTTTCCCAAATATTCTTTTTTTCAATGTTGTACCTTTAAAGTGGTATTTTCGTTTTGTATTGATGTTACATACGTACAATATGAGGACCTGTGACTAAAATCCCATTTTCTGGTACGTGTTATAGCTAAAACTAATTTTGAAATACGGAAAATTCATGTTTACACCGTTTGGGAAACATTTTTCAAAAGAATCTTTTTTTTTTCAATGTGCTACCTTTAAAATGATATTTTTGTGTCGTTTTACTGTTACATACGTGCAATATCATGATCAATGACCAAAGAAACAATTTTCGGTACATTTCATGGCTTAAAGAGGGTTTGAAAAAGCGACAATTACTTTTACACTGTCTGGGACAGATTTTCCCAAATATTCTTTTTTTCAACGTTCTACCTTTAAAGTGCTATTTTCGTGTTGTATTGATGTTTCATACGTACAATTTAAGGACCTGTGACTAAAATCCCATTTTCTGGTACTTCTTATAGCTAAAACTAATTTTGAAATACGGAAAATTCATGTTTACACCGTTTGGGAAACATTTTTCAAAAGAATCTTTTTTTTTTCAATATGCTACCTTTAAAATGGTATGTTTGCGTCGTTTTACTGTTACATACGCGCAATATCAGGATCCATGACAAAAAAAATTCGGTACATTTCATGGCTTAAAAAGGATTTGAAAAAAGGGACAATTACTTTTACACTGTCTGTGACAGATTTTTCCAAATATTCTTTTTTTCAATGTTCTACCTTGAAAGTGCTTTTATCGTGTTGTATTGATGATACATACGTACAATATAAGGACATGTGACAAAATCCCATTTTCTGGTACGTCTTATAGCTAAAACTAATTTTGAAATACGGAAAATTCATGTTTACACCGTTTGGGAAACATTTTTCAAAAGAATCTTTTTTTTTTCAATGTGCTACCTTTAAAATGGTATTTTTGTGTCGTTTTACTGTTACATACGTGCAATATCAGGATCAATGACCAAAGAAACAATTTTCGGTACATTTCATGGCTAAAAGATGATTTGAAAAAGGGACAATTACTTTTACACTGTCTGGGACAGATTTTCCCAAAAATTCTTTTATTCAATGTTCTACCTTTAAAGTGCTATTTCCGTGTTGTATTGATGTTACATACGTACAATATAAGGACCTGTGACTAAAATCCCATTTTCTGGTACTTCTTATAGCTCAAACTAATTTTGAAATACAGAAAATTCATGTTTACACCGTTTGGGAAACATTTTTCAAAAGAATCTTTTTTTTTTCAATGTGCTACCTTTAAAATGGTATTTTTGTGTCGTTTTACTGTTACATACGTGCAATATCAGGATCAATGACCAAAGAAACAATTTTCGGTACATTTCATGGATAAAAGAGGATATGAAAAAGGGATAATTACTTTTACACTGTCTGGGTCAGATTTTCCCAAACATTCTTTTTTTCAATGTTCTACCTTTAAAGTGCTATTTTCGTGTTGTATTGATGTTACATACGTACAATATAAGGACCTGTGACTAAAACCCATTTTCTGGTACGTCTTATAGCTAAAACTAATTTTGAAATACGGAAAATTCATGTTTACACCGTTTGGGAAACATTTTTCAAAAGAATCTTTTTTTCAATGTGCTACCTTTAAAATGGTATTTTTGTGTAGTTTATGACCAAAGAAAGAATGTTCGGTACATTTCATGGCTAAAAGTGGATTTGAAAAAGGGACAATTACTTTTACACTGTCTGGCACAGATTATTCCAAAAATTCTTTTTTCAATGCATTACCTTTAAAGTGCTCTTTTCGTGTTGCATTGATGTTACATACGTACAATATAAGGACCTGTGACTAAAAACCCATTTTCTGGTACGTCTTATAGCTAAAACTAAGTTTGAAATACGGAAAATTCATGCTTACACCGTTTGGGAAACATTTTTCAAAAGAATCTTTTTTTCAATGCCCTACCTTTAAAATGGTATTTTTGTGTCGTTTTACTGTTACATACGTGCAATATCAGGATCAATGACCAAAGAAACAATTTTCGGTACATTTCATGGCTAAAAGCGGATTTGAAAAAGGGACAATTACTTTTACAATGTCTGGGACAGATTCTCCCAAAAAATTCTTTTTTTCAATGTTCTACCTTTAAAGTGCTATTTTCGTGTTGTATTGATGTTACATACGTACAATATAAGGATCTGTGACTAAACCCCATTTTCCGGAACGTCTTTTAGCTAAAACTAAGTTTGAAATACGGAAAATTCATGTTTACACCGTTTGGGAAACATTTTTCAAAAGAATCATTTTTTCCATATGCTACCTTTGAAATGGAATGTTTGTGTCGTTTTACTGTTACATACGTGCAATATCAAGATCAATGACCAAAGAAACAATTTTCGGTACATTTCATGGCTAAAAGAGGATTTGAAAAAAGGACAATTACTTTTTCACTGTCTGGGACAGATTTTCCCAAAATTCTTTTTTTCAATGTTCTACCTTTAAAGTGCTATTTTCGTGTTGTATTGATGTTACATACGTACAATATAAGGACCTGTGACTAAAAACCCATTTTCTGGTACGTCTTATAGCTAAACTAATTTTGAAATACGGAAAATTCATGTTTACATCGTTTGGGAAACATTTTTCAAAAGAATCTTTTTTTCAATGTGCTACCTTTAAAATGGTATGTTTGCGTCGCTTTACTGTTACATACGCGCAATATCAGGATAAAGGACAAAAAAAAATCGGTACATTTCATGGCTAAAAGAGGATTTGAAAAAGGGACAATTACTTTTACACTGTCTGTGACAGATTTTCCCAAATATTCTTTTTTTCAATGTTCTACCTTTAAAGTGGTATTTTCGTGTTGTATTTATGTTACATACGTACAATATAAGGACCTGTGACTAAAATCCCATTTTCTGGTACGTCTTATAGCTAAAACTAATTTTGAAATACGGAAAATTCATGTTTACACCGTTTGGGAAACATTTTTCAAAAGAATTTTTTTTTTCAATGTGCTACCTTTAAAATGGTATTTTTGTGTCGTTTTACTGTAACATACGTCCAATATCAGGATCAATGACCAAAGAAACAATGTTCGGTACATTTCATGGCTTAAAGAGGATTTGAAAAAGGGAATATTACTTTTACACTGTCTGGGACAGATTTTCCCAAAAAATATTTTTTTCAACGTTCTACCTTTAAAGTGCTATTTTCGTGTTGTATTGATGTTACATACGTACAATATAAGGACCTGTGACTAAAATCCCATTTTCTGGTACTTCTTATAGCTAAAACTAAATTTGAAATACGGAAAATTCATGTTTACACCGTTTGGGAAACATTTTTCAAAAGAATCTTTTTTTTCAATGTGCTACCTTTAAAATGGTATTTTTGTGTCGTTTTACTGTTACATACGTGCAATATCAGGTATGGGACAGATTTTCCCAAATATTCTATTTTTCAATGTTCTACCTTTAAAGTGCTATTTTCGTGTTGTATTGATGTTACATACGTACAATATAAGGACCTGTGACTAAAACCCATTTTCTGGTACGTCTTATAGCTAAAACTAATTTTGAAATACGGAAAATTCATGTTTACACCGTTTGGGAAACATTTTTTAAAAGAATCTTTTTTTCAATGTTCTACCTTTAAAATGGCGTGTTTGCGTCGCTTTACTGTTACATACGCGCAATATCAGGATCCATGTCAAAAAAAATCGGTACATTTCATGGCGTAAAGAGGATTTGAAAAAGGGACAATTACTTTTACACTGTCTGTGACAGATTTTCCCAAATATTCTTTTTTTCAATGTTCTACCTTGAAAGTGCTATTATCGTGTTGTATTGATGTTACATACGTACAATATAAGGACATGTGACTAAATCACATTTTATGGTACGTCTTATAGCTAAAACTAATTTTGAAATACGGAAAATTCATGTTTACACTGTTTGGGAAACATTTTTCAAAAGAATCTTTTTTTTTTCAATTTGCTACCTTTAAAATGCTATTTTTGTGTCGTTTTACTGTTACATACGTGCAATATCAGGATCTATGACCAAAGAAACAATTTTCGGTACATTTCATGGCTAAAAGAGGATTTGAAAAGGGACAAGTACTTTTCTGTCTGGGACAGATTTTCACAAAAATTCTTTTTTTCAATGTTCTACCTTTAAAGTGGTATTTTCGTGTTGTATTGATGTTACATACGTACAATATAAGGACCTGTGACTAAAAACCCATTTTCTGGTACGTCTTATAGCTAAAACTAAGTTTGAAATACGGAAAATTCATGTTTACACCGTTTGGGAAACATTTTTCAAAGGAATCTTTTTTTTCAATGTGCTACCTTTAAAATGGTATTTTTGTGTCGTTTTACTGTTACATACGTGCAATATCAGGATCAATGAACAAAGAAACAAATTTCGGTACATTTCATGGCTAAAAGAGGATTTGAAAAAGGGACAATTACTTTTACACTGTCTGGGACAGATTTTCCCAAAAATTCTTTTTTCAATGTTCTACCTTTAAAGTGCTATTTTCGTGTTGTATTTATGTTACATACGTACAATATAAGGACCTGTGACTAAAAACCCATTTTCTGGTACGTCTTATAGCTAAAACTAATTTTGAAATACGGAAAATTCATGTTTACACCGTTTGGGAAACATTTTTTAAAAGAATTTATTTTTTTAATTTGCTACATTTAAAATGGTATTTTTGTGTCGTTTTACTGTTACATACGTGCAATATCAGGATCAATGACCAAAGAAACAATTTTCGGTACATTTCATGGCTTAAAGAGGATTTGAAAAAGGGACAATTACTTTTACACTGTCTGGGACAGATTTTCACAAAAATTCTTTTTTTTTCAATGTTCTACCTTTAAAGTGGTATTTTCGTGTTGTATTGATGTTACATACGTACAATATAATGATCTGTGACTAAAATCCCATTTCTGGTACGTCTTATAGCTAAAACTAATTTTGAAATACGGAAAATTCATGTTTACACCGTTTGGGAAACATTTTTCAAAAGAATCTTTTTTTCAATGTGCTACCTTTAAAATGTTTTTTTTTTTTTGTGTCGTTTTACTGTTACATACGTGCAATATCAGGATCAATGACCAAAGAAACAATTTTCGGTACATTTCATGGCTAAAAGAGGAATTGAACAAGAGTTGTCCGCGGACAACGTAGCTCGCCTATACGAGAGCTTGTTACAAAAACCGCAAGTTTTTAAAAGTAGGTCAAACTCCAAGGTCAAGGTCATAAGGTCAAAGGTCATGGTCTCAAATGAAAGGCCTTGTCGAGATGTATCTATGTATGAAATATCAAGGCTGTATCTCTTATAGTGCCTGAGATATAGACCAGGTTAAAGTTTTTCAAGTGAAGACGTGACGGGACGGGACGCGACGCCGACGCCGACACTAGGGCTGTGACATTAGCTCCCCGGACATAAAGTCCCGGCTCGCTAAAAAGGGACGATTACTTTTACACTGTCTGGGACAGATTTTCCCAGAAATTCTTTTTTTTTCAATGTTCTACCTTTAAAGTGCTAATTTCGTGTTGTATTGATGTTACATACGTACAGTATAAGGACCTGTGACTAAAAACCCATTTTCTGGTACGTCTTATAGCTAAAACTAAGTTTGAAATACGGAAAATTCATGTTTACACCGTTTGGGAAACATTTTTCAAAAGAATATTTTTTTCAATGTGCTACCTTTAAACTGGTATTTTTGTGTCGTTTTACTGTTACATACGTGTAATATCAGGATCAATGACCAAAGAAACAATTTTCGGTACATTTCATGGCTAAAAGAGTATTTGAAAAAGGGACAATTACTTTTACACTGTCTGGGACAGATTTTCCCAAAAGTTCTTTTTTTCAATGTTCTACCTTTAAAGTGGTATTTTCGTGTTGTATTGATGTTACATACGTACAATATAAGGACCTGTGACTAAAATCCCATTTTCTGGTACGTCTTATAGCTAAAACTAATTTTGAAATACGGAAAATTCACGTTTACACCGTTTGGGAAACATTTTTCAAAAAAATCCATTTTTCAATGTGCTACCTTTAAAATGGTATTTTTGTGTCGTTTTACTGTTACATACGAGCAATATAAGGATCAATGACCAAAGAAACAAATCTCGGTACATTTCATGGCTAAAAGAGGATTTGAAAAAGAGACAATTACTTTTACACTGTCTGGGACAGATTTTCTCCAAAAAAAATTTTTAATGTTCTACATTAAAGTGTTATTTTTGTGTTGTATTGATGTTTCATACGTATATTATAAGGACCTGTGACTAAAATCCCATTTTCTGGTACGTCTTATAGCTAAAACTAATTTTTAAATACGGAAAATTCATGTTTACACCGTTTGGGAAATATTTTTTAAAAGAATCTTTTTTCAATGTGCTACCTTTAAAATGGTATTTTTGTGTCGTTTTACTGTTACATACGTGCAATATCAGGATCAATGACCAAAGAAACAATATTCGGTACATTTCATTGCTAAAAGAGGATTTGAAAAAGGGACAATTACTTTTAAGCAGTCTGAAACAGATTCTCCCAAAAATTCTTTTGTTCAATGTTCTACCTTTAAAGTGCTATTTTCGTGTTGTATTGATGTTACATACGTACAATATAAGGACCTGTCACTAATAACCCATTTTCTGGTACGTCTTTTAGCTAAAACTAATTTTGAAATACAGAAAATTCGTGTTTACACCGTTTGGGAAACATTTTTCAAGAGAATCTTTTTTTCAATGTGCTACCTTTAAAATGGTATTTTTGTGTCGTTTTACTGTTACAAACGTGCAATATCAGGATCAATGACCAAAGAAACAATTATCGGTACATTTCATGGCTAAAAGAGGATTTGAAAAAGGGACAATTACTATTACACTGTCTGGGACAGATTTTCTCCAAAAATTTTTTAATGTTCTACCTTTAAAGTGCTATTTTCGTGTTGTATTGAAGTTACATACGTACAATATAAGGACCTGTGACTAAAAACCGATTTTCTGGTACGTCTTATAGCTAAAACTAATTTTGAAATACGGTAAATTCATGTTTACACCGTTTGGGAAACATTTTTCAAAAGAATCTTTTTTTCAATGTGCTATCTTTAAAATGGTATTTTTGTGTCGTTTTACTGTTACATACGTGCTATATCAGGATCAATGACCAAAGAAACAATTTTCGGTACATTTCATGGCTAAAAGAGGATTTGAAAAAGGGAAAATTACTTTCAAACTGTCTAGGACAGATTTTCCCAAATATCTTTTTTTCAATGTTCTACCTTTAAAGTGCTATTTGCGTGTTGTATTGATGTTACATACGTACAATATAAGGACCTGTGACTAAAAACCCATTTTCTGGTACATCTTATAGCTAAAAGTAATTTTGAAATACGGAAAAATCTGTTTACACCGTTGGGAAACATTTTTCAAGAGAATCTTTTTTTCAATGTGCTACCTTTAAAATGGTATTTTTGTGTCGTTTTACTGTTACAAACGTGCAATATCAGGATCAATGACCAAAGAAACCATTTTCGGTACATTTCATGGCTAAAAGAGGATTTGAAAAAGGGACAATTACTATTACACTGTCTGGGACAGATTTTCTCCAAAATTCTTGTTTTTTAATGCTCTACCTTTAAAGTGCTATTTTCGTGTTGTATTGATGTTACATACGTACAATATAAGGACCTGTGACTAAAAACCCAATTTCTGTTACGTCTTATAGCTAAAACTAATTTTGAAATACGGAAAATTCATGTTTACACCGTTTGGGAAACATTTTTCAAACAATCCTTTTTTCAATGTGCTACCTTTAAAATGGTATTTTTGTGTCGTTTTACTGTTACATTCGTGCAATATCAGGATCAATGACCAAAGAAACAAATTTCGGTACATTTCATGGCTAAAAGAGGATTTGAAAAAGAGAAAATTACTTTTATACTGTCTGGGACAGATTTTCTCCAATTTTGCTTTAATGTTCTACCTTTAAAGTGCTATTTTCGTGTTGTATTGAAGTTACATACGTACAATATAAAGACCTGTGACTAAAAACCCATTTTCTGGTACGCATTATAGCTAAAACTAATATTGAAATACGGAAAATTCATGTTTACACCGTTTGGGAAACATTTTTCAAAAGAATCTTTTTTTCAATGTGCTACCTTCAAAAGGGTATTTTTGTGTCGTTTTACTGTTACATACGTGCAATATGAGGATCCATGACAAAAGAAACAGTTTTTGGCACATTTCATGGCTAAAAGAGGATTTGAAAAGGGGACATTTACTTTTACACTGTCTGGGACACAGTTCCCAAAATTCTTTTTTCAATGTTATTTCTTTAAAGTGCTATTTTCGTGTTGTATTGATGTTACATACGTACAATATAAGGACATGTGACTAAAATCCCATTTTCTGGTACGTCTTATAGCTAAAACTATTTTGAAATACGGAAAATTCATGTTTACACCGTTTGGGAAACATTTTTCAAAGGAATCTTTTTTGAAATGTGCTACCTTTAAAATGGTATTTTTGTTACATGCGTGCAATATCAGGATCAATGACCAAAGAAACAATTTTCGGTACATTTCATGGCTAAAAGAGGATTTGAAAAAGGGATAATTACTTTTACACTTTCTGGGACAGATTTTCCCATTTTTTTCAATGTTCTACTTTTAAATTGCTATTTTCGTGTTGTATTGATGTTACATACGTACAATATAAGGACCTGTGACTAAAATCCCATTTTCTGGTACGTCTTATAGCTAAAACTAATTTTGAAATACGGAAAATTCATGTTTACACCATTTGGGAAACATTTTTCAAAAGAACCTTTTTTTTCAATGTGCTACCTTTAAGATGGTATTTTTGTGTCGTTTTACTGTTACATACGTGCAATATCAGGATCAATGACCAAAGAAACAATTTTCGGTACATTTCATGGCTAAAGTAGGATTTGAAAAAGGGACAATTACTTTTACACTGTCTGGGACAGATTTTCCCAAAAATTCTTTTTTTCAATGTTCTACCTTTAAAGTGCTATTTTCGTGTTGTATTGATGTTACATACGTACAATATAAGGACCTGTGACTAAAAACCCATTTGCTGGTACGTCTTATAGCTAGAACTAATTTTGAAATACGGAAAATTCATGTTTACACCGTATGTGAAACATTTTTCAAAAGAATCTTTTTTTCAATATGCTACCTTTAAAATGGTATTTCTATGTCGTTTTACTGTTACATACGTGCAATATCAGGATCAATGACCAAAGAAACAATTTTCGGTACATTTCATGGCTAAAAGAGGATTTGAAAAAGGGACAATTACTTTTACACTGTCTGGTAGAGACTTTTTCCAAAAATTCTTTTTTCAATGTTCTACCTTTAAAGTGCTATTTTCGTGTTGTATTGATGTTACATACGTACAATATAAGGATCTGTGACTAAAATCCCATTTTCTGGTACGTCTTATAGTTAAAACTAATTTTGAAATACGGAAAATTCATGTTTACACCGTGTGGGAATCATTTTTCGAAAGAATCTTTTTTTTTTTCAATGTGCTACCTTTAAAAAGGTATTTTTGGGTCGTTTTACTGTTGCATAGGCGCAATTGCAGGATAAATGACCAAAGAAACAATTTTCGGAAAATTTTATTGCTTAAAGAGGATTTGAAAAGGGGACAATTACTTTTACACTGTCTGGGACAGATTTTACCAAAAATTCTTTTTTCAATTTTCTACCTTTAAAGTGCTATTTTCGTGTTGTATTGATGTTACATACGTACAATATAAGGATCTGTGACTAAAATCCCATTTTCTGGTACGTCTAATGGTTAAAACTATTTTTGAAATACGGAAAATTCATGCTTACATCGTTTGGGAAACATTTTTCAAAAGAATCTTTTTTTTCAATGTGCTACCTTTAAAATGGTATTTTTTGTCGTTTTACTGTTACATACGTGCAATATAAGGATCAATGAACAAAGAAACCATTTTCGGTACATTTCATGGCTAAAAGAGTATTTGAAAAAGGGACAATTACTTTTACACTGTCTGGGACAGATTTTCCCAAAAATTCCTCTTTTCATTGTTCTACCTTTAAAGTGCTATTTTCGTGTTGTATTGATGTTACATACGTACAATATAAGGACCTGTGACTAAAATCCCATTTTCTGGTACGTTTTATAGCTAAAACTAATTTTGAAATACGGAAAATGCATGTTTACACCGTTTGGGAAACATTTTTCAAAGGATCCTTTTTTTTCAATATGCTCCCTTTAAAATTGTATTTTAGGGTCGGTTTACTTTTACATACGTGCAATATCAGGATCAGAGACCAAAGAAACCATTTTCGGTACATTTCATGGCTTAAAGAGGATTTGAAAAATGGACAATTACTTTTACACTGTCTGGGACAGATTTTCCCAAAAATTCTTTTTTCAATGTTCTACCTTTAAAGTGCTATTTTCGTGTTGTATTGATGTTACATACGTACAATATAAGGACCTGTGACTAAAAACCCATTTTCTGGTAAGTTTTATAGCTAAAACTAATTTTGAAATACGGAAAATGCATGTTTACACCGTTTGGGAAACATTTTTCAAAAGAATCTTTTTTTCAATGTGCTACCTTTAAAATGGTATTTTTGTGTCGTTTACCGTTACATACGTGTAATATCGGGATCCATGACAAAAAAAACAGTTTACGGTACAGTTCATGGCTAAAAGAGGATTTGAAAAAAAGACATTTAGTTTTACACTGTCTGGGACAGATTTTCCCAAACATTCTTTTTTTTTCAATGTTCTACCTTTAAAGTGCTATTTTCGTGTTGTATTGATGTTACATACGTATAATATAAGGACCTGTGACTAAAATCCCATTTTCTGGTACGTCTTATAGCTAAAACTAATTTTCAAATACGGAAACTTCATGTTTACACCGTTTGGGAAACATTTATTTCAAAAGAATCTTTTTTTTTAATGTACTACCTTTAAAATGGTATTTTTTGTCGTTTAACTGTTACATAAGTGCAATATCAGGATCAATGACCAAAGAAACAGTTTTCGGTACTTTAAATGGCTAAAAGAGGATTTGAAAAAGGGACAGTTACTTTTAAACTGCCTGGGACAGATTTTCCCAAAAATTCTTTTTTCCATGTTTTTCCTTTAAATGGCTATTTTCGTGTTGTATTGATGTTACATACGTACAATATAAGGACCTGTGACTAAAATCCCATTTTCTGGTACGTCTTATAGCTAAAACTAATTTTTAAATACGGAAAATTCATGTTTACACCGTTTGGGAAACATATTTCAAAAGAATCTTTTTTTTCAATGTGCTACCTTTAAAATGGTATTTTTGCGTCGTTTTACGGTTACATGCGTGCAGTATCAGGATCAATGACCAAAGAAACAATTTTCGGTACATTTCATGGCTTAAAGAGGATTTGAAAAAGGGACAATTACTTTTACACTTTCTGGGACATATTTTCCCATTTTTTTTCAATGTTCTACCTTTAAAGTTCTATTTTCGTGTTGTATTGATGTTACATACGTGCAATATCAGGATCAATGACCAAAGAAAGAATTTCGGTACATTTCATTGCTAAAAGAGGATTTGAAAAGGGGACAATTAGTTTTACACTGTCTGGGACAGATTTTCCCAAACATTCTTTTTTTTCAATGTTCTACCTTTAAATTGCTATTTTCGTGTTGTGTTGATGTTACATACGTACAATATAAGGACCTGTGACTAAAATCCCATTTTCTGGTACGTCTTATAGCTAAAACTAATTTTGAAATACGGAAAATTCATGTTTACACCGTTTGGGAAACATTTATTTCAAAAGAATCTTTTTTTTAATGTACTACCTTTAAAATGATATTTTTGTGTCGTTTTACTGTTACATACGTGCAATATCAGGATCAATGACCAAAAAACAATGATCGGTACATTTCATGGCTTAAAGAGGATTTGAAAAAGGGACAGTTACTTTTAAACTGCCTGGGACAGATTTTCCAAAAAATTCTTTTTTCAATGTTTTGCCTTTAAAGTGCTATTTTCGTGTTGTATTGATGTTACATACGTACAATATAAGGACCTGTGACTAAAATCCCATTTTCTGGTACGTCTAATAGCTAAAACTTTTTATGAAATACGGAAAATTCATGTTTACACCGTTTGGGAAACATTTTTCAAAAGAATCGTTTTTTTTTTCAATGTGCTACCTTTAAAATTGTATGTTTGTGTCGTTTTACTGTTACATACGTGCAATATAAGGATCAATGACCAAAGAAACAATTTTCGGTACATTTCATGGCTAAAATAGGATTTGAAAAAGGGACAATTACTTTAACACTGTCTGTTACAGATTTTCCCAAAAATTCTTTTTTCAATGTTCTACCTTTAAAGTGCTATTTTCGTGTTGTATTGATGTTACATACGTACAATATAAGGACCTGTTATTAAAATCCCATTTTCTGGTACGTCTTATAGCTAAAACTAATTTTGAAATGCGGAAAATTCATGTTTACACCGTTTGGGAAACATTTTTCAAAAGAATCTTTTTTTCAATGTGCTACCTTCAAAATGGTATTTTTGTGTCCCTTTCCTGTTACATACGTGCAATATCAGGATCCATGACAAAAAACAGTTTTCGGTACATTTCATGGCTACAAGAGGATTTGAAAAAGGGACATTTACTTTTACACTGTCTGGAACAGATTTTCCCAAACATTCTTTTTTTTTCAATGTTCTACCTTTAAAGTGCTATTTTCGTGTTGTATTGATGTTACATACGTACAATATAAGGACCTGTGACTAAAAACCCATTTTCTGGTACGTTTTATGGCTTAAACTAATTTTGAAATACGGAAAATTCATGTTTACACCGTGTGGGAAACATTTTTCAAAAGAATTTTTTTTCAATACGCTACCTTTTAAAATGGTATTTTTGTGTCGTTTTATTGTTACATACGTGCAATATCAGGATCAATGACCAAAGAAACAATTTTCGGTACATTTTATGGCTTAAAGAGGATTTGAAAAAGGGACAATTACTTTTACACTGTCTGGGACAGATTTTCCCAAACATTCTTTTTTTCAATGTTCTACCTTTAAAGTGCTATTTTCGTGTTGTATTGATGTTACATACGTACAATATAAGGACCTGTGACTAAAAACCCATTTTCTGGTACGTCTTATAGCTAAAACTAATTTTGAAATACCGAAAATTCAAGTTTACACCGTATAGGAAACATTTTTCAAAAGAATCTTTTTTTCAATGTGCTACCTTTAAAATGGTATTTTTGTATAGTTTTTCTGTTACATGCGTGCAATATCAGGATCAATGACCAAAGAAACGATTTTCGGTACATTTCATGGCTAAAAGCGGATTTGAAAAAGGGACAATTACTTTTACACTGTCTGGGACAGATTTTCCCAAACATTCTTTTTTTCAATGTTCTACCTTTAAAGTGCTATTGTCGTGTTGTATTGATGTTACATACGTACAATATAAGGACCTGTGACTAAAATCCCATTTTCTGGTATGTCTTATAGCTAAAACTAATTTTGAAATACGGAAAATTCATGTTTACGCCGTGTGGGAAACATTTTTTAAAAGATTCTTTTTTTTTCAATATGCTACCTTTAAAATGGTATTTTTTGTTTCGTTTTACTGTTACATACGTGCAATATCAGGATCAATGAACAAAGAAACCATTTTCGGTACATTTCATGGCTAAAAGAGTATTTGAAAAAGGGACAATTACTTTTACACTGTCTGGGACAGATTTTCCCAAAAATTCTTCTTTTCATTGTTCTACCTTTAAAGTGCTATTTTCGTGTTGTATTGATGTTACATTCGTACAATATAAGGACCTGTGACTAAAATCCCATTTTCTGGTACGTCTTATAGCTAAAACTAATTTTGAAATACGGAAAATTCATGTTTACACCGTGTGGGAAACATTTTTCAAAATAATCTTTTTTTCAATGTGCTACCTTTAAAATGGTATTTTTGTATCGTTTTATTGTTACATACGTGCAATATCAGGATCAATAACCAGAAAAACAATGTTCGGTACATTTCATGGCTAAAAGAGAATTTGAAATAGGGACAATTACTTTTACACTTTCTGGGACAGATTTTCCTAAAAATTCTTTTTTTTCAATGTTCTACCTTTAAAGTGCTAATTTCGTGTTGTATTGATGTTACATACGTACAATATAAGGACCTGTGACTAAAATCCCATTTTCTGGTACGTCTTATAGCTAAAACTAATTTTGAAATACCGAAAATTCATGTTTACACCGTGTGGGAAACATTTTTCAAAAGAATCTTTTCTTCAATGTGCTACCTTTAAAATGGTATTTTTGTATAGTTTTTCTGTTACATACGTGCAATATCAGGATCAATGACCGAAGAAACAATTTTTAGTACATTTCATGGCTAAAAGAGGATTTGAAAAAGGGACAATTACTTTTACACTGTCTGGGACAGATTTTCCCAAAATTCTTTTTTCAATGTTCTACCTTTAAAGTGCTATTTTCGTGTTGTATTGATGTAACATACGTACAATATAAGGACCTGTGACTAAAAGCCATTTTCTGGTACTTCTTATAACTAAAACTAAGTTTGAAATACGGAAAATTCATGTTTACACCGTTTGGGACACATTTTTCAAAAGTATCTTTTTTTCAATGTGCTACATTTAAAATGGTATTTTTGTGTCGTTTTACTGTTACATACGTGCAATATCAGGATTAATGACCAAAGAAACAATTTTCGGTACATTTTATGGCTAAAAGAGGTTTTAAAAAAGGGACAATTACTTTTACACTGTCTGGGACAGATTTTCCCAAAAATTCTTTTTTTAAATGTTTTACCTTTAATGTGTTATTTTCGTGTTGTATTGATGATAAATACGTACACAATAAGGACCTGTGACTAAAAGCCATTTTCTGGTACTTCTTATAGCTAAAACTAATTTTGAAATACGGAAAATTCATGTTTACACCGTTTGGGAAACATTTTTCAAAAGAAACTTTTTTTTCAATGTGCTACCTTTAAAATGGTATTTTGTGTCGTTTTACTGTAACATACGTGCAATATCAGGATCAATGACCAAAGAAACAATTTTCGGTATATTTTTTATGGTTAGAAGAGGATTTGAAAAGGGTACAATTACTTTTACACTGTCTGGGACAGATTTTCCCAAGAAATCTTTTTTTCAATGTTCTTCCTTTAAAGTGCAATTTTCGTGTTGAATTGATGTTACATTCGTACAATATAAGGACATGTGAGGAAAAATCCATTTTCTGGTACGTCTTATAGCTAAAACTAAGTTTGAAATACGGAAAATTCATGTTTACACCGTTTGGGAAACATTTTTCAAAAGATTTTTTTTAATGCGCTACCTTTAAAATGGTATTTTTTTGTCGTTTTACTGTTACATACGTGCAATATCAGGATCAATGACCAAAGAAACAATTTTCGGTACATTTCATGGCTAATAGAGGATTTGAAAAAGGGACAATTACTTTTACACTGCCTGGGACAGATTTTCCCAAACAATTTTTTCAATGTTCTACCTTTAAAGTGCTTTTTTCGTGTTGTATTGATGTTACATACGTACAATATAAGGACCTGTGACTAAAAACCCATTTTCTAGTATGTCTTATAGCTAAAACTAATTTTGAAATACAGAAAATTCATGTTTACATTCGTACAATATAAGGACCTGTGACTAAAAACCCATTTTCTGGTACGTCTTATAGCTAAACCTAATTTTGAAATACGGAAAATTCATTTTTACACCGTTTGGCAAACATTTTTCAAAAGAATCTTTTTTTTAATGTGCTACCTTTAAAATGGTATTTTTGTGTATAGTTTTACTGTTACATACGTGCAATATCAGGATCAATGACCAAAGAAACAATTTTCGGTACATTTCATGGCTTAAAGAGGATTTGAAAAAGGGACAATTACTTTTACACTGTCTGGGACAGATTTTCCCAAAAATTCTTTTTTTCAATGTTCTACCTTTAAAGTGCTATTTTCGTGTTGTATTGATGTTACATACGTACACTATAAGGACCTGTGACTAAAATCCCATTTTCTGGTACGTCTTATAGCTAAACCTAATTTTGAAATACAGAAAATTCATGTTTACACCGTTTGGGAAACATTTTTCAAAAGAATATTTTTTTCGATGTGCTACCTTTAAAATGGTATTTTTGTGTCGTTTTACTGTTACATACGTGCAATATCAAGATCAATGACCAAAGAAACAATTTTCGGTACATTTCATGGCTAAAAGAGGATATGAAAAAGGGACAATTACTTTTACACTGTCTGGGACAGATTTTCCCCCAAAAAAAATTTTTCAATGTTTTACCTTTAATGTGTTATTTTCGTGTTGTATTGATGTTACATACGTACACTATAAGGACCTGTGACTAAAACCCCATTTTCTCGTACGTCTTATAGCTATTACTAATTTTGAAATACCAGAAATTCATGTTTACACCATTTGGGAAACATTTTTCAAAAGAATCTTTTTTTCAATGTGTTACCTTTAAAATGGTATTTTGTGTCGTTTTACTGTAACATACGTCCAATATCAGGATCAATGACCAAAGAAACAATTTTCGGTATATTTCTTGGTTAGAAGAGGATTTGAAAAGGGGACAATTACTTTTACACTGTCTGGGATAGATTTTCCCAAAAGATCTTTTTTTTCATTGTTCTTCCTTTAAAGTGCAATTTTCGTGTTGTATTGATGTTACATACGTACAATATAAGAACCTGTGACTAAAACCCATTTTCTGGTACGTCTTATAGCTAAAACTAAGTTTGAAATACGGAAAATTCATGTTTACACCGTTTGGGAAACATTTTTCAAAAGAATCCTTTTTTTCTAATGCGCTACCTTTAAAATGGTATTTTTGTGTCGTTTTACTGTTACATATGTGCAATATCAGGATCAATGACCAAAGAAACAATTTTCGGTACATTTCATGGCTAAAAGAGGATTTGAAACAGGGACAATTACTTTTACACTGCCTGGGACAGATTTTCCCAAACATTCTTTTTTCAATGTTCTACCTTTAAAGTGCTTTTTTCGTGTTGTATTGATGTAACATACGTACAATATAAGGACCTGTGACTAAAAACCCATTTTCTGGTATGTCTTATAGCTAAAACTAATTTTGAAATACGGAAAATTCATGTTTACACCGTTTGGGAAACATTTTTCAAAATAATGACAATTATTTTAGAATTAGAATAATTGAATTTATTAAATTTGAGATATCGTCTGCTAATTTTGACTGTAGTACAAGTATTACGTGTTTTATTTGACATGGCTATGACCTTTATGCAAATTATATTCACAATTTGGGAATACTCTTTTTACACATAAAATTGCCTTAAAAATCTTACAATATGTAGATTTAAAGAATGCGAGAAAGTGTGACTGCAATTTCACTATGAAAGGTCCCTAACGTGTAAGTTAGGATAATAAAAGATAATTTGTGCCATGTCAATAAATCATGTAATACATGTAACATACCATTCGTGTTACGCACGAGTGGTCTTTTTTCCCGCTCTTAGTCGGGGTATATAAACCACAGGCGCACGCCGATACGATCTTCTTTCACTGACCATTTGGACGCATATAAGTATTTCGCTGTATTGTTTCAAGTTCTTGTTTTTCGATTGATAATGCCACGCGGGCGACGGGTACAGACCAGAGCCGTGAGCTCAGCCGGTCCCTCTGCTGGGACGCGAGGCCAGAAGCGGAGACTGGAAGAGAGTGTAGAGGACACTGTGGCGGAGGCGGTGGTACAGACAGACGGAGGTATGCCCATGTCAAATGTAATCGATTTCGAAAATATTTTAAAGACAAATGGTGTTGTCACATCTCAAGCGTCGGAAACGGTCACCACAGCGTCGGTCCAAAATGCAACTCAACCATTAAATTTGGAACGCAATAATTCCACTTTGGCGACAGAACACTCAAATGTTTAAGCTTGGGAAAGGGCGTCGTCATGCATTCGCTTAGCAGACGACGATATTTCGGCTCATGTACCGACTGCTATTAAATTAAAAATTTGCCGTGGCGAGTTCGTCAATCTCGCACTGTTGTTAAAGGGCGCAGCAGAATTATCAGACTATTGCAAGGGTTCGGTGTTCAAGCTGAATGCGGAGGGGCAAATTGAGTCTGTGCCGATGGAATGTAAAGATAGGATTATGGACATAGAGAAGTGGACCAATGCGTTCATAATTTTTATGTCCATTTATCTCTCTAGCCATTCCGATAAGAGTTATGAGTTACTACATTACCTGTATAACATTCGTGACTGTGCCGCTCGCCAGGGCGATAACTCATGGAGAACATATGATGAACAATTCCGCCTTCGTCAAGCAATTACACCCGCCCCTTGGTCCAGAATTAATTCCGATTTATGGTGGCGTTGTGTGCAGGTAAGGCCGGCTACCCGACCGCACACACCCACGGTTAGGCCTAGATACACTTGTAATTATTTCAATGCTGGGGGGGGGGGGGTGCTCATGGAACAATTGTAAATTTGCTCATTCATGTTCCAAATGTGCCGGTTCTCACCCGCAGATATATTGTCCGGACCTAAGACCCCAAACGCCGTCATTTTTCGCTAATCAATCATCAAACCAATCTTTTCGAGGCAGAAATGGCCAATCCCGAGGGCGTGGAAATTTCAGAGGAAATAGGAACTAAGCTAAGTTTCTCACAAGCGTCTAACACGTACGAGTCTATTCATACTATGGCAAAAACACCGGTTAATATAGATAGCTTGAAAAAATATTCGGTTAATTATGATCAACGTGAATCTGATTTTCTTTTAAACGGCTTCCAGTACGGATTTCCTATTCAATACTCGGGCCCTCGTATAGCTCGCGATTCAAAAAATTTAAGGTCTACCAATTTAAACCCCGAAATAATTAAAGGCCAAATACAAAAAGAACTTTCGGCTGGTAGGATAGCCGGACCTTTTACAACGCGACCCCTTCCAAATCTTATCGTTTCTCCCATCGGCCTTGTTCCGAAGAAAACACTGGGCGAATATAGAATGATTCACCATTTGTCGTACCCCACGGGCGAGTCAATAAACGATTATATCGACCCAGAGGCATGCTCTGTACAGTATACAAGTTTTGATGACGCGGTTAAAATGGTTCAACAATTAGGACGAAACTGTAAGTTATTCAAGGCCGACGTTAAAAGCGCGTATCGTCTAGTTCCTATCAACCCGTCTGATTTTGAGCTTCTTGGTTTTCGATTTGAGGATAAATGGTACTTTGACAAGGCGTTGCCATTTGGAGCTTCCATAAGTTGCATTACCTTCGAGCGATTTGCTAGGTTTCTCGAGTATTGCGTTAAACTTAATTCAAAGTCTTCTAACCTTTTACACTATTTGGACGATTTTCTAGGCGGAGAAAGCTCTATAAACGGGTGCGTAGAGACAATGACCATATTTCAAAAAACAATGGCTGAACTGGGAGTACCTTTGGCCGACGAAAAAACGGAAGGCCCGACCGAGGTCCTTATTTTCCTCGGTCTGGAGCTAGATTCGAAGAAATTAGTAGTACGAATCCCGGTATCAAAAATTTCTGAAGTCTTGGATAAGATCGCCGAAATTTTACAAAAATCGAAATCCACGCTTAAAAAGGTTCAGTCATTGATAGGCTCTCTTCAATTCTGCTGCAAGGCAATAGTCATGGGTAGACCTTTTATTATGCGCTTGATAAACTCAATTTGTGGGCTTACAATGCCATATCACCATGTTCGCATAAAAGGGGGCATAAAGCGGGATTTAGAGATGTGGCAATGTTTTCTGAGAAATTTCAACGGGGTATCTGTGTTCCATGATCAATTCTGGGTTACTAATGAAGATGTACAATTATATTCTGACAGTGCGGCACGCGACGATTTCGGGTTTGGAATATACTTTCAGGGTGACTGGTGCCAATCTAAATGGCCTAAAACATGGCGCGATCAAGGTCACACTAAGGATATTACAGTGCTCGAACTTTTTCCAATATTAGTGGCAATATTTATATGGGGAGATGCACTTCGCAACAAGAAAATCAAGTTTAACTGTGACAACAGCGCAGTGGTAGAGATAATAAACAAATTGTCATCAAAATCTAAAGGATCATGCAAATTATCCGCCTATTTACCATTCAATGTTTAAAGTTAAATATCGTTTTCAAAGCCACCCACCTACCGGGCCATCAAAATAAAATCTGTGACGCTTTATCTCGGTTTCAGGAGAGTCGATTCAGGAGACTAGCACCTCAGGCAGACACCAGGCCGCACTTGGTTCCAGACTGTCTCTGGAACATCTTCGATCACGAGCTGGAAGCCTTTTACAAAATGGATTAGCTCCAAATTCTCGCTTAACCTATAATGTTGCGCTAAACGCATTCACTCGCTTTCGAATCTTAGTCAATTTAACAGACTTGTGGCCAATTCCGTCGAATCATATACTCTTATTCATAGCATTTTTGTTTGAGCAGGGAAAATCGGCTACGACTATAACTACATACATAGCGGGAATTAATTATTTCCATAAATTAAAAGGTTGTTACGATTTATCAAGTATATTTGCCGTAAGCAAATTACTGGAAGGCTGTCGTCGGTGTCGGTCGAACCCTGACGTACGCGCGCCGCTCAGCAGGGAGGCTCTACAGACAATCTGTTGGATTTTACCACGAATTTGCTTTAACGATTACGAAGTCTTGTTATTTTCATCACTGTTTACGATGGCATACTTTGGACTGTTCCGAGCCAGTGAATTGGTCGTCCCGTCAGCGACACAGACTAGCCGGGTGGTTAGCTCGGCAGATCTTGTAGTAGAAAAAGATTATCTTTTTATTACTATCCGTCATTTTAAAACAAATCAATATGGAAAACCGATAACGATAAAGTTACCTACAGAGCAGGGCCCATGTTGCCCAGTTAAGTCAATTGATAGATTTTTAAGTGTTCGGCCTGCTATATCTGGTCCGCTATTCGTCCATAAAGACTGTTGTCCCGTCACTAGGTGTCAGTTTGCGGCAGTATTGAAGAAATGTGTAGTTACTGCAAATTTCCCCCTTTTACAACGTTTTAAAACGCATAGTTTCCGCATCGGTAGAGCAACAGATTTGGCAAAACAGGGTTTGTCGTCAGAATCAATTATGAGGCTCGGTCGCTGGTCGTCTAATTGTTACAAAACGTATATACGTATGTAATATCGTAATTCATCGGTGTAAGGCAAAACCTCGTATGTCGTTTCTTGCAATTTTCAAAGTACAGGCTTGTGTGGACAGTAGAGTTGGACATTGACTCGCAGGTTTTGAGATATTTTTACCGATCAGTATCAATGATACATTATTTATATGAGCAATATGTCCAAATTTCAAGTAAAACGTTTCAGCTTGGGAAGAGTTATAACACTGTTTTTCCATCCCTTTAAAATTTACCCAAAACGAGATACGATTGTCTGTTTTTAAGAGGTTTGGATCTTGGGAGACTCCATCCCGTATTGGGCAGGACAACGTGCCATAGAGAAAGGGCAGCCGAACCTGGGCTTGCAGACGACCATTGACTGGCTGGGCGTGAGAGGCCTAGGGTGGGAAAAACTTCGAAGAACTGTTGAAGTGAAAGTTTTATTTTCTCCTCCCCCTAAAGTAATCCTTTTTCATTTGGGTGGCAATGATCTGGTCAAGATGTCGTTACTAGAAATAAAGGATGCAATACGCTCGGAGGTCGCGTATCTGCGGGAGGCCTTTCCCGATGCTGTCTTTGTATGGGTAGACATTCTGCAGAGACAGGTTTGGCGGGGGGCCTTCGGCGGGTGCGTGGCCATCGAGCGTAAAAGGCAAAGACTGAATCGAATTGGAAGACAGTTGATTTTGTCGTCTGGAAAAGGTGATGCATTAAAACCGGACATTGACGCAAAAACAGCCTTCTTTAGACCAGACGGCGTCCATTTGAATTTAGTAGGTCTTGAATTTCTACTTGATTATTTCAAGGACACAATCAGCAAATTTCTTTAAACATTAATGGTTACCAATTAACAACAGGAACTACAATTAGGCCCACATCTGAATTTAATTACGATAGTAAATATTTTTAATTCTAACAATTAGTTAATTTCAATTTTTGGGGGGATAAATTGTCCCAATTTATTGTGGCGGAAAAAATTGTTGAAGGTCGCTGTATGGAGGTCGGTCTCATTCAAGGGAACCCGGAAGAGACCGCACTTCTATACGGTGTACGCTTCGTGTCTAAATAGTTTTGGTATACGTATATAACGACAGTGTCTCATTGCCACTTGACGCCACAGGAGTTACCCTGTGTCGTCTGCTGAGCGGCCATTTGTGCCACCATTCACTTAACTGTTGCCATAATATCTGTAACTCTGCCTCTGGTATTCGTGTTTATTAAAATTCATTTGTGTAGATGAAGTGTTGTTTCTTACTCGCGAATAATTGAATAATGACAATTTTTTTAGAATTAGAGTAATTGAATTTATTAAATTTGAGATATCGTCTGCTAATTTTGACTTTAGTACAAGTATTACGTGTTTTATTTGACATGGCTATGACCTTTATGCAAATTATATTCACAATTTGGGAATACTCTTTTTATACACATAAAATTGACTTAAAAATCTTACAATAATTATGTAGATTTAAAGAATGCGAGAAAGTGTGACTGCAATTTCACTATGAAAGGTCCCTAACGTGTAAGTTAGGATAATAAAAGATAATGTGTGCCATGTCAATAAATCATGTAATACATGTAGCATACCATTCGTGTTACGCACGAGTGGTCTTCTTTCCCGCTCTTAGTCGGGGTATATAAACCACAGGCGCACGCCGATACGATCTTCTTTCACTGACCATTTGGACGCATATAAGTATTTTATCCCAGCCACCCTCCCTTGCAGCTAACATGAAGTGGATTCTGTCAAGGTCAAAAAGGTTATCCCCCCTCGTTGTTGGGCTATGGTTTTACATTTTGTGAAGCAGTCTTTCTACTATTTTTCAGGATGCATTGGCGAGCCAGAGGAGAGATACAGCATGTTATGGCAGCAGTTCACCAACAATCGCAAGGATTGACGTCGATTCGATAGACATTTGCCGACGCTAGAAATGTGCAGGCTGTGTTAATTTAGGACATTTATAACTTGTGATGTATTAATTTTTTCTTTGAAAGTGGTCAATGAAACCCTGTCGCTTAGCCGATGGAAGGTGTGCTGCATTGCTATAGTACGTTTACATGTTAAGTATGTAAATCGTCAGGGTGGCCGTGCTATTTAGGGACAACCATTTAGCTCGGTCGTTTTGAGGATTCCTGGGAATCGGACAAATTGGGGTTAAAGTTTTGTGTTGGTATACAAAGGTTTCGCTCTAGTACTCGGTGATTCCTTTGTGTGTTGTTAGTAATTTGTATGGTGAAGTATTTGTTGCAATGTATCCTTGATTGTTGGTATAATACAATGTGTGTGATAGCCTTGTGCGCTGTTAGGCTGTGTTAACGGCGCGGGTAGTAATTACTTATTGGTAATAGGGATGGGCGGAAAAAATTGTTGAAGGTCGCTGTATGGAGGTCGGTCTCATTCAAGGGAACCCGGAAGAGACCGCACTTCTATACGGTGTACGCTTCGTGTCTAAATAGTTTTGGTATACGTATATAACGACAGTGTCTCATTGCCACTTAACGCCACAGGAGTTACCCTGTGTCGTCTGCTGAGCGGCCATTTGTGCCACCATTCACTTAACTGTTGCCATAATATCTGTAACTCTGCCTCTGGTATTCGTGTTTATTAAAATTCATTTGTGTAGATGAAGTCTTGTTTCTTACTCGCGAATAATTGAATAATCTTTTTTTCAATGTGCTACCTTTAAAATGATATTTTTGTGTCGATTTACTGTTACATACGTGCAATTTCAGGATCAATGACCAAAGAAACAATTTTCGGTACATTTCATGGCTAAAAGCGGATTTGAAAAAGAGGCAATTACTTTAACACTGTCTGGGACAGATTTTCCCAAAAATTCTTTTTTTCAATATTTTATCTTTAATGTGTTATTTTCGTGTTGTATTGATGTTACATACGTACACTATAAGGACCTGTGACTTAAAACCCATTTTCTGGTACGTCTTATAGCTAAAACTAAGTTTGAAATACGGAAAATTCATGTTTACACCGTTTGGGAAACATTTTTCAAAAGAATCTTTTTTCAATGTGCTACGTTTAAAATGGTATTTTTGTGTAGTTTTACTGTTACATACGTGCAATATCAAGATCAATGACCAAAGAAACAATGTTCGGTACATTTCATGGCTAAAAGTGGATTTGAAAAAGGGACAATTACTTTTACACTGTCTGGCACAGATTATCCCAAAAATTCTTTTTTTCAATGTTTTACCTTTAAAGTGCTGTTATCGTGTTGTATTGATGTTACATACGTACAATATAAGGACCTGTGACTAAAAGCCATTTTCTGGTACTTCTTATAACTAAAACTAAGTTTGAAATACGGAAAATTCATGTTTACACCGTTTGGGAAACATTTTTCAAAAGAATCTATTTTTCAATGTGCTACCTTTAAAATGGTATTTTTGTGTCGTTTTACTGTTACATACGTGCAATATCAGGATCAATGGCAAAAAAAACAATTTTCGGTACATTTCATGGCTAAAAGAGGATTTGAAAAAGGGACAATTACTTTTACACTGTCTGTGACAGATTTTCCAAAAAAATCTTTTTTTCAATGTTCTACCTTTAAAGTGCTATTTTCGTGTTGTATTGATGTTACATACGTACAATATAAGGACCTGTGACTAAAACCCCATTTTCTGGTACGTCTTTTAGCTATAACTAATTTTGAAATACGGAAAATTCATGTTTACATCGTTTGGGAAACATTTTCAAAAGCATCTTTTTTTCAATGTGCTACCTTTAAAATGGTATTTTTGTGTCGTTTTACTGTTACATACGTGCAATATCAAGATCAATGACCAAAGAAACAATTTTCGGTACATTTCATGGCTAAAAGAGGATTTGAAAAAGGGGCAATTACTTTTACACTGTCTGGGACAGATTATCCGAAAAAATCTTTTTTTCAATGTTCTACCTTTAAAGTGCTATTTTCGTGTTGTATTGATGTTACATACGTACAATATAAGGACCTGTGACTAAAAGCCATTTTCTGGTACTTCTTATAACTAAAACTAATTTTGAAATACGGAAAATTCATGTTTACACCGTTTGTGAAACATTTTTCAAAAGAATCTTTTTTTCAATGTGCTACCTTTAAAATGGTATTTTGTGTCGTTTTCCTGTTACATACGTGCAATATCACGATCGATGGCCAAAGAATTAATTTTCGGTACATTTCATGGCTCAAAGAGGATTTGAAAAAGGGACAAATTCTTTTACACTGTCTGGGACAGATTTTCCGAAAAAATCTTTTTTTCAATGTTCTACCTTTAAAGTGCTATTTTCGTGTTGTATTGATGTTACATACGTACAATATAAGGACCCGTGACTAAAACCCCATTTTCTGGTACGTCTTATAGCTAAAACTAAGTTTGAAATACGGGAAATTCATGTTTACACCGTTTGGGAAACATTTTTCAAAAGAATCTTTTTTTCAATGTGCTACCTTTAAAATGGTATTTTTGTGTCGTTTTACTGTGACATACGTGCAATATCGGGATCAATGACCAAAGAAACAATTTTCGGTACATTTCAAGGCTAAAAGAGAATAAGAAAAAGGGACAATTACTTTTCCGTATTTCAAACTTAGTTTTAGCTATAACACGTACCAAAAAATGGTTGTTTAGTCACAGGTCCTTATATTGTACGTATGTAACATCAATACAACACGAAAATAGCACTTTAAAGGTAAAACATTTAAGAGGATTTGAAAAAAAGACATTTACTTTTACACTGTCTGGAACAGATTTTCCCAAAAAATCTTTTTTTCAATGTTCTACCTTTAAAGTGCTTTTTTCGTGTTGTATTGATGTTACATACGTACAATATAAGGACCTGTGACTAAAAGCCATTTTCTGGTACTTCTTATAACTAAAACTAAGTTTGAAATACGGAATATTCATGTTTACACCGTTTGGGACACATTTTTCAAAATAATCTTTTTTTCAATGTGCTACCTTTAAAATGGTATGTTTGTGTCATTTTACTGTAACATACGTGCAATATCAGGATCAATGACCAAAGAAACATTTTTCGGTACATTTCATGGCTAAAAGAGGATATGAAAAAGCGACAAATTCTTTTACACTGTCTGGGACAGATTTTCCCAAAAATTCTTTTTTTCAATGTTTTACCTTTAATGTGTTATTTTCGTGTTGTATTGATGTTACATACGTACAATATAAGGACCTGTGACTAAAAGCCATTTTCTGGTACTTCTTATAACTAAAACTAAGTTTGAAATACGGAAAATTCATGTTTACACCGTCTGGGAAACATTTTTCAAAATAATATTTTTTCAATGTGCTACCTTTAAAATGGTATTTTTGTGTCGTTTTACTGTTACATACGTGCAATATCAGGATCAATGACCAAAGAAACAATTTTCGGTACATTTCATGGCTAAAAGAGGATTTGAAAAAGGGCCAATTACTTTTACACTGTCTGGGACAGATTTCCCCAAAAATTCTTTTTTTCAATGTTCTACCTTTAAAGTGCTATTTTCGTGTTGTATTGATGTTACATACGTACAATATAAGGACCTGTGACTAGAAGCCATTTTCTGGTACTTCTTATAACTAAAACTAATTTTGAAATACGGAAAATTCATGTTTACACCGTTTGTGAAACATTTTTCAAAAGAATCTTTTTTTCAATGTGCTACCTTTAAAATGGTATTTTGTGTCGTTTTCCTGTTACATACGTGCAATATCACGATCGATGGCCAAAGAATTATTTGTCGGTACATTTCATGACTAAAAGAGGATTTAAAAAAGAGGCAATTACTTTTACACTGTCTGGGACAGATTTTCCCAAAAATTCTTTTTTTCAATGTTCTACCTTTAAAGTGTCATTTTCGTGTTGTATTGATGTTACATACGTACAATATAAGGACCTGTGACTAAAAGCCATTGTCTGGTACTTCTTATGACAAAAACTAATTTTGAAATACGGAAAATGCATGTTTACACCGTTTGGCAAACATTTTTCAAAAGACTCTTTTTTCAATGTGCTACCTTTAAAATGGTATTTTTCTGTCGTTTTACTGTTACATACGTGCAATATCAGGATCAATGACCAAAGAAACAATTTTCGGTACATTTCATGGCTAAAAGAGGATATGAAAAAGGGACAATTACTTTTACACTGTCTGGGACAGATTTTCCCAAACATTCTTTTTTTCAATGTTCTACCTTTAAAGTGCTAATTTCGTGTTGTATTGATGTTACATACGTATAATATAAGGACCTGTGACTAAAACCCATTTTCTTGTACGTCTTATAGCTAAAACTAATTTTGAAATACGGAAAATTCATGTTTACACCGTTTGGGAAACATTTTTGAAAAGAATCTTTTTTCAATGTGCTACCTTTAAAATGGTATTTTTGTGTAGTTTTACTGTTACATACGTGCACAATCAAGATCAATGACCAAAGAAACAATGTTCGGTACATTTCATGGCTAAAAGTGGATTTGAAAAAGGGACGATTACTTTTACACTGTCTGGCACAGATTATCCCAAAAATTCTTTTTTTCAATGTTCTACCTTTAAAGGGCTATTTTCGTGTTGTATTGATGTTACATACGTACAATATAAGGACCTGTGACTAAAATCCCATTTTCTGGTACGTCTTATAGCTAAAACAAAGTTTGAAATACGGAAAATTCATGCTTACACCGTTTGGGAAACATTTTTCAAAAGAATCTTTTTTTCAATGCCCTACCTTTAAAATGGTATTTTTGTGTCGTTTTACTGTTACATAAGTGCAATATCAGGATCAATGACCAAAGAAACAATTTTCGGTACATTTTAAGGCTAAAAGAGGATGTGAAAAAGGGACAATTACTTTTACACTGTCTGGGACAGATTTTCCCAAACATTCTTTTTTTCAATGTTCTACCTTTAAAGTGCTATTTTCGTGTTGTATTGATGTTACATACGTACAATATAAGGACCCGTGACTAAAAACCCATTTTCTGGTACGTCTTATAGCTAAAACTAATTTTGAAATACGGAAAATTCATGTTTACACCGTGTGGGAAACATTTTTCAAAAGACTCTTTTTTCAATGTGCTACCTTTAAAATGGTATTTTTGTGTCGTTTTACTTTTACATACGTGCAATATCAGGATCAATGACCAAAGAAACAATTTTCGGTACATTTCATGGCTAAAAGAGGATTTGAAAAAGGGACAATTACTTTTACACTGTCTGGGACAGATTCTCCCAAAAAATTCTTTTTTTCAATGTTCTACCTTTAAAGTGCTATTTTCGTGTTGTATTGATGTTACATACGTACAATATAAGGATCTGTGACTAAACCCCATTTTCCGGAACGTCTTTTAGCTAAAACTAAGTTTGAAATACGGAAAATTCATGTTTACACCGTTTGGGAAACATTTTTCAAAAGAATCATTTTTTCCATATGCTACCTTTGAAATGGAATGTTTGTGTCGTTTTACTGTTACATACGTGCAATATCAGGATCAATGACCAAAGAAACAATTTTCGGTACATTTCATGGCTAAAAGAGGATATGAAAAAGGGACAATTACTTTTACACTGTCTGGGACAGATTTTCCCAAACATTCTTTTTTTCAATGTTCTACCTTTAAAGTGCTAATTTCGTGTTGTATTGATGTTACATACGTATAATATAAGGACCTGTGACTAAAACCCATTTTCTTGTACGTCTTATAGCTAAAACTAATTTTGAAATACGGAAAATTCATGTTTACACCGTTTGGGAAACATTTTTGAAAAGAATCTTTTTTCAATGTGCTACCTTTAAAATGGTATTTTTGTGTAGTTTTACTGTTACATACGTGCACAATCAAGATCAATGACCAAAGAAACAATGTTCGGTACATTTCATGGCTAAAAGTGGATTTGAAAAAGGGACGATTACTTTTACACTGTCTGGCACAGATTATCCCAAAAATTCTTTTTTTCAATGTTCTACCTTTAAAGGGCTATTTTCGTGTTGTATTGATGTTACATACGTACAATATAAGGACCTGTGACTAAAAACCCATTTTCTGGTACGTCTTATAGCTAAAACAAAGTTTGAAATACGGAAAATTCATGCTTACACCGTTTGGGAAACATTTTTCAAAAGAATCTTTTTTTCAATGCCCTACCTTTAAAATGGTATTTTTGTGTCGTTTTACTGTTACATAAGTGCAATATCAGGATCAATGACCAAAGAAACAATTTTCGGTACATTTTAAGGCTAAAAGAGGATGTGAAAAAGGGACAATTACTTTTACACTGTCTGGGACAGATTTTCCCAAACATTCTTTTTTTCAATGTTCTACCTTTAAAGTGCTATTTTCGTGTTGTATTGATGTTACATACGTACAATATAAGGACCCGTGACTAAAAACCCATTTTCTGGTACGTCTTATAGCTAAAACTAATTTTGAAATACGGAAAATTCATGTTTACACCGTGTGGGAAACATTTTTCAAAAGACTCTTTTTTCAATGTGCTACCTTTAAAATGGTATTTTTGTGTCGTTTTACTTTTACATACGTGCAATATCAGGATCAATGACCAAAGAAACAATTTTCGGTACATTTCATGGCTAAAAGAGGATTTGAAAAAGGGACAATTACTTTTACACTGTCTGGGACAGATTCTCCCAAAAAATTCTTTTTTTCAATGTTCTACCTTTAAAGTGCTATTTTCGTGTTGTATTGATGTTACATACGTACAATATAAGGACCTGTGACTAAAACCCATTTTCTGGTACGTCTTATAGCTAAAACTAATTTTGAAATACGGAAAATTCATGTTTACACCGTTTGGGAAACATTTTTCAAAAGAATCTTTTTTTCGATGTGCTACCTTTAAAATGGAATGTTTGTCTCGTTTTACTGTTACATACGTGCAATATCAGGATCAATGACCAAAGAAACAATGTTCGGTACATTTCATGGCTAAAAGAAGATTTGAAAAAGGGACAATTACTTTTACACTGTCTGGGACAGATTTTCCCAAATTTCTTTTTTTCAATGTTCTACGTTTAAAGTGCTATTTTCATGTTGTATTGATCTTACATACGTGCAATATAAGGACATGTGACTAAAAACCCATTTTCTGGTACGTCTTATAGCTAAAAATAAGTTTGAAATTCGGAAAATTCATGTTTACACCGTTTGGGAAACATTTTTCAAAATAATCTTTTTTTCAATGTGCTGCATTTAAAATGATATTTTTGTGTCGTTTTATTGTTACATACGTGCAATGTCAGGATCGATGGCCAAAGAAAGAATTTTTGGTACATTTCATGGCTAAAAGAGGATTCAAAAAAGGGACAATTACTTTTACGCTGTCTGGGACAGATTTTCCCAACAAATTCTTTTTTCAATGTTCTACCTTTAAAGTGCTATTATCGTGTTGTATTGATGTTACATACGTACAATATAAGGACCTGTGACTAAAAACCCATTTTCTGGTACGTCTTATAGCTTAAACTAATTTTGAAATACGGAAAATTCATGTTTACACCGTTTGGGAAACATTTTTCAAAATAATCTTTTTTTCAATGCCCTACCTTTAAAATGGTATTTTTGTGTCGTTTTACTGTTACATACGTGCAATATCAGGATCAATGACCAAAGAAACAATTTTCGGTACATTTCATGGCTAAAAGAGGATATGAAAAAGGGACAATTACTTTTACACTTTCTGGGACAGATTTTTCCAAAAAAAATTTTTTTCAATGTTCTACATTTAAAGTGCTATTTTCGTGTTGTATTGATGTTACATACGTACAATGTAAGGACATGTGACTAAAATCCCATTTTCTGGTACTTCTTATAGCTAAAACTAATTTTTAAATACGGAAAATTCATGTTTACACCGTTTGGGAAACATTTTTCAAAATAATCTTTTTTTCAAAGTGCTACCTTTAAAATGGTATTTTTGTGTCGTTTTACTGTTACATACGTGCAATATCAGGATCAATGACCAAAGAAACAATTTTCGGTACATTTCATGGCTAAAAGAGGATTTGAAAAAGGGACAATTACTTTTTCATTGTCCAGGACAGATTTTCCCAAAATTCTTTTTTTCAATGTTCTACCTTTAAAGTGCTATTTTCGTGTTGTATTGATGTTACATACGTACAATATAAGGACATGTGACTAAAAACCCATTTTCTGGTACGTCTTATAGCTAAAACTAATTGTGAAATACGGAAAATTCATTTTTACACCGTTTGGGAAACATTTTTTAAAAAAAAATCCTTTTTTCAATGTGCTACCTTTAAAATCGTATTTTTTGTCATTTCACTGTTATATGCCTGCAATATCAGGATCCATGACAAAAAAAAAATCGGTACATTTCATGGCTTAAAGAGGATTTGAAAAAGGGACAATTACTTTTACACTGTCTGGGACAGATTCTCCCAAAAAATTCTTTTTTTCAATGTTCTACCTTTAAAGTGCTATTTTCGTGTTGTATTGATGTTACATACGTACAATATAAGGACCTGTGACTAAAACCCATTTTCTGGTACGTCTTATAGCTAAAACTAATTTTGAAATACGGAAAATTCATGTTTACACCGCTTGGGAAACATTTTTCAAAAGAATCTTTTTTTTAATGTGCTACCTTTAAAATGGTATTTTTGTGTCGTTTTACTGTTACATACGTGCAATATCAGGATCAATGACCAAAGAAACAATTTTCGGTACATTCATGGTTAAAAGAGGATTTGAAAACGGGCCAATTACTTTTACACTGTCTGTGTCAGATTTTCTCAAAAATTCTTTTTTTCAATAAACTAACTTTAAAGTGCTATTTTCGTGTTGTATTGATGTTACATACGTACAATATAAGGACCTGTGACTAAATACCCATTTTCTTGTACGTCTTATAGCTAATACTAATTTTGAAATACAGAAAATTCATGTTTACACCGTGTGGGAAACATTTTTCAAAAGAATCTTTTTTTCAATGTGCTACCTTTAAAATGGTATTTTTGTGTCGTTTTACTGTTACATACGTGCAATATCAGGATCCATGACAAAGAAAGTTTTCGGTACATTTCATGGCTAAAAGAGGATTTGAAAAAGGGACAATTACATTTACACTGTCAGGGGCAGATTTTCCCAAATATTGTTTTTTTTCAATGTTCTACCTTTATAATGCTATTTTCGTGTTGTATTGATGTTACATACGTACAATATAAGGACCCGTGACTAAAATCCCATTTTCTAGTACGTCTTATAGCTAAAACTAATTTTGAAATACGGAAAATTCATGTTCACACCGTTTGGGAAATATTTTTTCAAAAAAAAAATCCTTTTTTCAATGTGCTACCTTTAAAAAACGTATTTTTTGTCATTTCACTGTTATATGCCTGCAATATCAGGATCCATGACAAAAAAATCGGTACATTTCATGGCTTAAAGAGGATTTGAAAAAGGGACAATTACTTTTACACTGTCTGGGACAGATTTTCCCAAATATGCTTTTTTTCAATGTTCTACCTTTAAAGTGCTATTTTCGTGTTGTATTGATGTTACATACGTACAATATAAGGACCTGTGACTAAAAACCCATTTTCTGGTACGTCTTATAGCTAAAACTAAGTTTGAAATACGGAAAATTCATGTTTACACCGTTTGGGAAACATTTTTCAAAAGAATCTTTTTTTTAATGTGCTACCTTTAAAATGGTATTTTTGTGTCGTTTTACTGTTACATACGTGCAATATCAGGATCAATGACCAAAGAAACAATTTTCGGTACATTTCATGGCTAAAAGAGGATATGAAAAAGGGACAATTACTTTTACACTGTCTGGGACAGATTTTCCCAAACATTCTTTTTTTCAATGTTCTACCTTTAAAGTGCTAATTTCGTGTTGTATTGATGTTACATACGTATAATATAAGGACCTGTGACTAAAACCCATTTTCTGGTACGTCTTATAGCTAAAACTAATTTTGAAATACGGAAAATTCATGTTTACACCGTTTGGGAAACATTTTTGAAAAGAATCTTTTTTCAATGTGCTACCTTTAAAATGGTATTTTTGTGTAGTTTTACTGTTACATACGTGCACAATCAAGATCAATGACCAAAGAAACAATGTTCGGTACATTTCATGGCTAAAAGTGGATTTGAAAAAGGGACGATTACTTTTACACTGTCTGGCACAGATTATCCCAAAAATTCCTTTTTTCAATGTTCTACCTTTAAAGGGCTATTTTCGTGTTGTATTGATGTTACATACGTACAATATAAGGACCTGTGACTAAAAACCCATTTTCTGGTACGTCTTATAGCTAAAACAAAGTTTGAAATACGGAAAATTCATGCTTACACCGTTTGGGAAACATTTTTCAAAAGAATCTTTTTTTCAATGCCCTACCTTTAAAATGGTATTTTTGTGTCGTTTTACTGTTACATAAGTGCAATATCAGGATCAATGACCAAAGAAACAATTTTCGGTACATTTTAAGGCTAAAAGAGGATGTGAAAAAGGGACAATTACTTTTACACTGTCTGGGACAGATTTTCCCAAACATTCTTTTTTTCAATGTTCTACCTTTAAAGTGCTATTTTCGTGTTGTATTGATGTTACATACGTACAATATAAGGACCTGTGACTAAAACCAATTTTCTGGTACGTCTTATAGCTAAAACTAATTTTGAAATACGGAAAATTCATGTTTACACCGCTTGGGAAACATTTTTCAAAAGAATCTTTTTTTTAATGTGCTACCTTTAAAATGGTATTTTTGTGTCGTTTTACTGTTACATACGTGCAATATCAGGATCAATGACCAAAGAAACAATTTTCGGTACATTTCATGGTTAAAAGAGGATTTGAAAAAGGGCCAATTACTTTTACACTGTCTGTGTCAGATTTTCTCAAAAATTCTTTTTTTCAATAAACTAACTTTAAAGTGCTATTTTCGTGTTGTATTGATGTTACATACGTACAATATAAGGACCTGTGACTAAATACCCATTTTCTTGTACGTCTTATAGCTAATACTAATTTTGAAATACAGAAAATTCATGTTTACACCGTGTGGGAAACATTTTTCAAAAGAATCTTTTTTTCAATGTGCTACCTTTAAAATGGTATTTTTGTGTCGTTTTACTGTTACATACGTGCAATATCAGGATCCATGACAAAGAAAGTTTTCGGTACATTTCATGGCTAAAAGAGGATTTGAAAAAGGGACAATTACATTTACACTGTCAGGGGCAGATTTTCCCAAATATTGTTTTTTTCAATGTTCTACCTTTATAATGCTATTTTCGTGTTGTATTGATGTTACATACGTACAATATAAGGACCCGTGACTAAAATCCCATTTTCTAGTACGTCTTATAGCTAAAACTAATTTTGAAATACGGAAAATTCATGTTCACACCGTTTGGGAAATATTTTTTCAAAAAAAAAATCCTTTTTTCAATGTGCTACCTTTAAAAAAACGTATTTTTGTCATTTCACTGTTATATGCCTGCAATATCAGGATCCACGACAAAAAAAATCGGTACATTTCATGGCTTAAAGAGGATTTGAAAAAGGGACAATTACTTTTACACTGTCTGGGACAGATTTTCCCAAATATGCTTTTTTTCAATGTTCTACCTTTAAAGTGGTATTTTCGTGTTGTATTGATGTTACATACGTACAATATAAGGACCTGTGACTAAAAACCCATTTTCTGGTACGTCTTATAGCTAAAACTAAGTTTGAAATACGGAAAATTCATGTTTACACCGTTTGGGAAACATTTTTCAAAAGAATCTTTTTTTTAATGTGCTACCTTTAAAATGGTATTTTTGTGTCGTTTTATTGTTACATACGTGCAATATTAGAATCAATGACCAAAGAAACAATTTTCGGTACATTTCATGGTTAAAAGAGGATTTGAAAAAGGGCCAATTACTTTTACACTGCCTGGGTCAGATTTTCTCAAAAATTCTTTTTTTCAATATAATAACTTTAAAGTGCTATTTTCGTGTTGTATTGATGTTAAATACATACAATATAAGGACCTGTGACTAAAATCCCATTTTCTGGTACTTCTTACAGCTAAAACTAATTTTGAAATACGGAAAAGTCATGTTTACACCGTTTGGCAAACATTTTTCAAAAGATTTTTTTTTCAATGTGCTACCTTTAAAATGGTATTTTTCTGTCGTTTTACTGTTACATACGTGCAATATCAGGATCCATGACAAAGAAAGTTTTCGGTACATTTCATGGCTAAAAGAGGATTTGAAAAAGGGACAATTACTTTTACACTGTCTGTGACAGATTTTCCCAAATATTCTTTTTTTCTCAATGCTCTGCCATTAAAGTGCTATTTTCGTGTTGTATTGATGTTACATACGTACAATATAGGGACCTGTGACTAAACCCCAATTTTCTGGTACGTCTTATAGCTAAAACTAATTTTGAAATACTGTTAATTCATGTTAACACCGCTTGGGAAACATTTTTCAAAAGAATCTTTTTTTTTCAATTAGCTACCTTTAAAATGGTATTTTTGTGTCGTTTTACTGTTACATACGTGCAATATCAGGATCAATGACCTAATACAATGTTCGATACATTTCATGGTTAAAAGAGGATTTGAAAAAGGGACAGTTGTTTTTAAACTGCCTTGGACAGATTTTCCCAAAAATTCTTTTTTTCAATGTTCTACCTTTAAAGTGCTATTTTCGTGTTGTATTGATGTTACATACGTACAATATAAGGACCTGTGACTAAAAACCCATTTTCTGGTACGTCTTATAGCTAAACCCAATTTTGAAATACGGAAAATTCATGTTTACACCGTTTGGGAAACATTTTTCAAAAGAATCTTTTTTTCAGTGTGCTACCTTTAAAATGGTATGTTTGTGTCGCTTTACTGTTACATACGCGCAATATCAGGATCCATGACAAAAAAAAATCGGTACATTTCATGGCTAAAAGAGGATTTGAAAAAGGGACAATTACTTTTAAACTGTCTGGGACAGATTTTCCCAAATATTCTTTTTTTCAATGTACTACCTTTAAAGTGCTATTTTCGTGTTGTATTGATGTTAAATATGTACAATATAAGGGCCTGTGACTAAAAACCCATTTTCTGGTACGTCTTATAGCTAAAACTAATTTTGAAATACGGAAAATTCATGTTTACGCCGTTTGGCAAACATTTTTCAAAAGAATCTTTTTTTCAATGTGCTACATTTAAAATGGTATTTTGTGTCTTTTCACTGTTGCATACGTGCAATATCAGGATCAATGACCAAAGAAACAATTTTCGGTACATTTCATGGCTAAAAGAGGATTTGAAAAAGGGACAATTACTTTTACACTGTCTGGGACAGATTTTCCCAAATATTGTTTTTTTCAATGTCCTACCTTTATAGTGCTATTTTCGTGTTGTATTGATGTTACATACGTACAATATAAGGACCTGTGACTAAAAACCCATTTCCTGGTACGTCTTATAGCTAAAACTAATTTTGAAATACGGAAAATTCATGTTTACACCGTTTGGGAAACATTTTTCAAAAGATTTTTTTTCAATGTGCTACCTTTTAAATGGTATGTTTGTGTCGCTTTACTGTTACATACGCACAATATCAGGATCAATGACAAAAAAACAGTTTTCGGTACATTTCATGGCTAAAAGAGGATTTGAAAAAGGGACATTTACTTTTTCACTGTCTGGGACAGATTTTCCCAAACATTCTGTTTTTTTTTTCAATGTTCTACCTTTAAAGTGCTTCATGTTGTATTGATGTTACATACGTACAATATAAGGATCTGTGACTAAAACCCATTTTCTGGTACGTCTTATAGCTAAAACTAATTTTGAAATACGGAAAATTCATGTTTACACCATTTGGGAAACATTTTTCAAAAGAATCTTTTTTTCAATGTGCTACCTTTAAAATGGTATTTTTGTGTCGTTTTACTGTTACATACGTGCAATATTAGGATCAATGACTAAAGAAACAATTTTCGGTACATTTCATTGCTAAAAGAGAATTTGAAAAGGGACAATTACTTTTACACTGTCTGGGACAGATTTTCCCAAAAAAATTCTTTTTTTCAATGTTCTACCTTTAAAGTGCTATTTTCGTGTTGTATTGATGTTACATACGTACAATATAAGGACCTGTGACTAAAAACCCATTTTCTGGTACGTCTTATGGCTAAAACTAATTTTGAAATACGGAAAATTCATGTTTACACCGTGTGGGAAACATTTTTTAAAAGAATTTATTTTTTTAATATGCTACATTTAAAATGGTATTTTTGTGTCGTTTTACTGTTACATACGTGTAATATCAGGATCAATGACCAAAGAAACAATTTTCGGTACATTTTATGGCTTAAAGAGGATTTGAAAAAGGGACAATTACGTTTACACTGTCTGGGACAGATTTTCCCAAAAATTCTTTTTTTCAATGTTCTACCTTTAAAGTGGTATTTTCGTGTTGTATTGATGTTACATACGTACAATATAAGGACCTGTGACTAAAAACCCATTTTCTGGTACGTCTTATAGCTAAAACTAATTTTGAAATACGGAAAATTCATGTTTACACCGTTTGGGAAACATTTTTCAAAAGAATCTTTTTTTCAATGTGCTACCTTTAAAATGGTATTTTTGTGTCGTTTTACTGTTACATACGTGTAATATCAGGATCAATGACCAAAGAAACAATTTTCGGTACATTTCATGGCTAAACGAGTATTTGAAAAGGGGACAATTACTCTTACACTCTCTAGACAGATTTTCCCAAAAGTTCTTTTTTCCAATGTTCTACCTTTAAAGTTGTATTTTCGTGTTGTATTGATGTTACATACATACAATATAAGGTCCTGTGACTAAAATCCCATTTTCTGGTACGTCTTATAGCTAAAACTAATTTTGAAATACGGAAAATTCATGTTTACACCGTTTGGGAAACATTTTTCAAAAGAATCTTTTTTTCAATGTGCTACCTTTAAAATGGTATGTTTGTGTCGCTTTACTGTTACATACGTGCAATATCAGGATCCATGACAAAAAAAAAAACAGTTTTCGGTACATTTCATGGCTAAAAGAGGATATGAAAAAGGGGCATTTACTTTTACCCTGTCTGGGACAGATTTTCCCAAACATTCTTTTTTTTCAATGCTCTACCTTTAAAGTGCTATTTTCGTGTTGTATTGATGTTACATACATACAATATAAGATCCTGTGACTAAAATCCCATTTTCTGGTACGTCTTATGGCTAAAACTTATTTTGAAATACGGAAAATTCATGTTTACACCGTGTGGGAAACATTTATCAAAGGAATCTTTTTTTTTTCAATATGCTACCTTTAAAATGGTATTTTTGTGTCGCTTTACTGTTACATACGTGAAATATCAGGATCAATGACCAAAGAAACAATTTTCGGTACATTTTATGGCTTAAAGAGGATTTGAAAAAGGGACAATTACTTCTACACTGTCTGGGACAGATTTTCCCAAATATTCTTTTTTTCAATGTTCTACCTTTAAAGTGCTATTTTCGTGTTGTATTGATGTTACATACGTACAACATAAGGACCTGTGACTAAAAACCCATTTTCTGGTACGTCTTATAGCTAAAACTAATTTTGAAATACGGAAAATTCATGTTTACACCGTATGGGAAACAATTTTCAAAAGAATCCTTTTTTCAATGTGCTACCTTTAAAATGGTATTTTTGTGTCGTTTTTCTGTTACATACGTGCAATATCAGGATCAATGACCAAAGAAACAATTTTCGGTACATTTCATGGTTAAAAGAGGATTTGAAAAAGGGACAATTACTTTTACACTGTCTGGACAGATTTTCCCAAAAATTCTTTTTTTTTCAATGTTCTACCTTTAAAGTGCTATTTTCGTGTTGTATTGATGTTACATACGTACAATATAAGGACCTGTGACTAAAAACCCATTTTCTGGTACGTCTTATAGCTAAAACTAAGTTTGAAATACGGAAAATGCATGTTTACACCGTTTGGAAAACATTTTTCAAAAAAATCTTTTTTTTTTTCAATGTGCTACCTTTTAAATGGTATGTTTGTGTCGCTTTACTGTTACATACGCGCAATATCAGGATCCATGACAAAAAAAAACAGTTTTCGGTACATTTCATGGCTAAAAGAGGATTTGAAAAAGGGACATTTACTTTTTCACTGTCTGGGACATATTTTCCCAAACATTCTTTTTTTTCAATGTTCTACCTTTAAAGTGCTATTTTCATGTTGTATTGATGTTACATACGTACAATATAAGGACCTGTGACTAAAAACCCATTTTCTGGTACGTCTTATGGTTAAAACTAATTTTGAAATACGGAAAATTCATGTTTACACTGTGTGGGAAACATTTTTCAAAATAATCTTTCTTTTTTTCAATATGCTACCTTTAAAATGGTATTTTTGTGTCGTTTTACTGTTGCATACGTGTAATATCAGGATTAATGACGAAAGAAACAATTTTCGGTACATTTTAAGGCTTAAAGAGGATGTGAAAAAGGGACAATTACTTTTACACTGTCTGGGACAGATTTTCCCAAACATTCTTTTTTTCAATGTTTTACCTTTAAAGTGCTATTTTCGTGTTGTATTGATGTTACATACGTACAATATAAGGACCTGTGACTACAATCCCATTTTCTGGTACGTCTTATAGCTAAAACTAATTTTGAAATACGGAAAATTCATGTTTACACCATTTGGGAAACATTTTTCAAAAGAATCTTTTTTTCAATGTGCTACCTTTAAAATGGTATTTTTGTGTCGTTTTACTTTTACATACGTGCAATATCAGGATCCATGACAAAAAAACAATTTTCGGTACATTTCATTTCTAAAAGAGGATTTGAAAAGGGACATTTACTTTTACACTGTCTGGGACAGATTTTCCCAAACATTCTTTTTTTTTCAATTTTCTACCTTTAAAGTGGTATTTTCGTGTTGTATTGATGTTACATACGTACAATATAAGGACCTGTGACTAAAAACCCATTTTCTGGTACGTCTTATGGCTAAAACTAATTTTGAAATACGGAAAACTCATGTTTACACTGTTTGGAAACTATTTTTTCAAAAGAATCTATTTTTTAATGTACTACCTTTTAAATGGTATTTTTGTGTCGTTTTACTGTTACATACGTGCAATATCAGGATCAATGACCAAAAAACAATGTTCGGTACATTTCATGGCTAAAAGAGGATTTGAAAAAGGGACAATTACTCTTACACTCTCTGGGACAGATTTTCCCAAACATTCTTTTTTTTCAATTTTCTACCTTTAAAGTGGTATTTTCGTGTTGTATTGATGTTACATACGTACAATATAAGGACCTGTGACTAAAAAGCCATTTTCTGGTACGTCTTATAGCTAAAACTAATTTTGAAATACGGAAAATGCATGTTTACACCGTTTGGAAAACATTTTTCAAAAGAATCTTTTTTTTTTCAATGTGCTACCTTTTAAATGGTATGTTTGTGTCGCTTTACTGTTACATACGCGCAATATCAGGATCCATGACAAAAAAACAGTTTTCGGTACATTTCATGGCTAAAAGAGGATTTGAAAAAGGGACATTTACTTTTTCACTGTCTGGGACAGATTTTCCCAAACATTCTTTTTTTTCAATGTTCTACCTTTAAAGTGCTATTTTCATGTTGTATTGATGTTACATACGTACAATATAAGGACCTGTGACTAAACACCCATTTTCTGGTACGTCTTATGGTTAAAACTAATTTTGAAATACGGAAAATTCATGTTTACACTGTGTGGGAAACATTTTTCAAAATAATCTTTTTTTTTTTTCAATATGCTACCTTTAATATGGTATTTTTGTGTCGTTTTACTGTTACATACGTGTAATATCAGGATTAATGACGAAAGAAACAATTTTCGGTACATTTTAAGGCTTAAAGAGGATGTGAAAAAGGGACAATTACTTTTACACTGTCTGGGACAGATTTTCGCAAACATTCTTTTTTTCAATGTTCTACCTTTAAAGTGCTATTTTCGTGTTGTATTGATGTTACATACGTACAATATAAGGACCTGTGACTACAATCCCATTTTCTGGTACGTCTTATAGCTAAAACTAATTTTGAAATACGGAAAATTCATGTTTACACCATTTGGGAAACATTTTTCAAAAGAATCTTTTTTTCAATGTGCTACCTTTAAAATGGTATTTTTGTGTCGTTTTACTGTTACATACGTGCAATATCAGGATCCATGACAAAAAAACAATTTTCGGCACATTTCATGTCTAAAAGAGGATTTGAAAAGGGACATTTATTTTTACACTGTCTGGGACAGATTTTCCCAAACATTCTTTTTTTTCAATTTTCTACCTTTAAAGTGGTATTTTCGTGTTGTTTTGATGTTACATACGTACAATATAAGGACCTGTGACTAAAAACCCATTTTCTGGTACGTCTTATGGCTAAAACTAATTTTGAAATACGGAAAACTCATGTTTACACTGTTTGGAAACTATTTTTTCAAAAGAATCTATTTTTTAATGTACTACCTTTTAAATGGTATTTTTGTGTCGTTTTACTGTTACATACGTGCAATATCAGGATCAATGACCAAAAAACAATGTTCGGTACATTTCATGGCTAAAAGAGGATTTGAAAAAGGGACAATTACTCTTACACTCTCTGGGACAGATTTTCCCAAACATTCTTTTTTTTTCAATTTTCTACCTTTAAAGTGGTATTTTCGTGTTGTATTGATGTTACATACGTACAATATAAGGACCTGTGACTAAAAACCCATTTCCTGGTAGGTCTTATAGCTAAAACTAATTTTGAAATACGGAAAATTCATGTTTACACCGTTTGGGAAACATTTTTCAAAAGAATCATTTTTTCAATGTGCTACCTTTAAAATGGTATTTTGCCTCGTTTTACGGTTACATACGTGCAATATCAGGATCAATGACCAAAGAAACAATTTTCAGTACATTTTATTGCTTAAAGAGGATTTGAAAAAGGGACAATTACTTTTACACTCTCTGGAACAGATTTTCCCAAAAATTCTTTTTTTCAATGTTCTACCTTTAAAGTGCTATTTTCGTGTTGTATTGATGTTACATACGTACAATATAAGGACCTGTGACTAAAATCCCATTTTCTGGTACGTCTAATAGCTAAAACTTTTTTTGAAATACGGAAAATTCATGTTTACACCGTATGTGAAACATTTTTCAAAAGAATCTTTTTTTTCAATGTGCTTCCTTTAAAATGGTATTTTGTGTCGTTTTATTGTTACATACGTGCAATATCAGGATCAATGACCAAAGAAACAATTTTCGGTACTTTTCATGGTTAAAAGAGGATTTGAAAAAGGGACAATTACTTTTACACTGTCTGGGACAGATTTTCCCAAAAATTCTTTTTTCAATGTTCTACCTTTAAAGTGCTATTTTCGTGTTGTATTGATGTTACATACGTACAATATAAGGACATGTGACTAAAAAGCCATTTTCTGGTACGTCTTATAGCTAAAAGTAATTTTGAAATACGGAAAATTCATGTTTACACCGTTTGGGAAACATTTTTCAAAAGAATCTTTTTTTCAATGTGCTACCTTTAAAATGGTATTTTTGTGTCGCTTTACGGTTACATATGTGCAATATCAGGATCAATGACCAAAGAAACAATTTTCGGTAAATTTCATGGCTAAAAGAGGATTTGAAAAAGGGACAATCAATTTAACACTGTCTGGGACAGATTTTCCAAAATATTCTTTTTTTTTTTCAATGTTCTACCTTTAAAGTGCTACTTTCGTGTTGTATTGATGTTACATGCGTACAATATAAGGACCTGTGACTAAAAACCCATTTTCTGGTACGTCTTATAGCTAAAACTAATTTTGAAATACGGAAAATGCATGTTTACACCATTTGGGAAACATTTTTCAAAAGAATCTTTTTTTTTCAATGTGCTACCTTTAAAATGGTATTTTTGTGTTGTATTGATGTTACATACGTACAATATAAGGACCTGTGACTAAAAACCCATTTTCTGGTACGTCTTATAGCTAAAACAAAGTTTGAAATACGGATAATTCATGTTTACACCGTAAGGGAAACAATTTTCAAAAGAATCTTTTTTTCAATGTGCTACCTTTAAAATGGTTTTTTTTTGTGTCGTTTTTCTGTTACATACGTGTAATATCAGGATCAATGACCAAAGAAACTATTTTCGGTACATTTCATGGCTAAAAGAGGATTTGAACAAGAGTTATCCGCGGACAACGTAGCTCGCCTATACGAGAGCTTGTCACGAAAACACCAAGTTTTTAAAAGTAGGTCAAACTCAAAGGTCAAGGTCATAAGGTCAAAGGCCATGGTCTCAAATGAAAGGTCATGTCGAGATGTATCTATGCATGAAATATCAAGGCTGTATCTTTAATAGTGCCTGAGATATAGGCCAGGTTAAAAAATTTTCAAAAGTAGTTCAAACTCCAAGGTCAAGGTCACAAGGTCAAAGGTCATGGTCCCAAATGAAAGGTCTTGTCAAGATGTATCTATGTATGAAATATCAAGGCTGTATCTCTAATAGTGCCTGAGATATAGGCCAGGTTAAAGTTTTTCAAAAGTAGGTCAAACTCCAAGGTCAAGGTCAGAAGGTCGAAGGTCATGGTTTCAAATGAAAGGTCTTGTCGAGATGTATCTATGTATGAAATATCAAGGCTGTATCTCTTATAGTGCCTGAGATATAGACCAGGTTAAAGTTTTTCAAGTGAAGACGCGACGGGACGGGACGCGACGCCGACGCCGACACTAGGGCTGTGACATTAGCTCCCCGGACATAAAGTCCCGGTGTAACAGTGTATCTTGGCCCCCCTGGGCAGCTTGGCCCCCGGGGGCTAAGCTACCCGCGGGTAGCTTGGCCCCCACCCTGGGTAGCTTGGCCCCCACCTAAAATCTTTTTCCAGAGTCCCCCAAAATACAAAACAATGTCTGTAAATGTTACGCCTACTGTTAAATGAAAAGAAAAACCAAAGTTTAATGTGTTTTGGTCAAATTAATTTTTGCCTTTTTTTGGCATAGAATAGGGGCGGGGGCCAAGCTACCCAGGCCTTGGTAGCTTGGCCCCCGCCTTAAATCTTTTTCCAGAGTCCCCCAAAATACAAAACAATGACTGTAAATGTTACGCCTACTGTTAAATGAAAAGAAAAACCAAAGTTTAATGTGTTTTGGTCAAATTAATTTTTCGCCTTTTTTGGCATAGAATAGGGGCGGGGGCCAAGCTACCCAGGCCTGGGTAGCTTGGCCCCCACCTAAAATCTTTTTCCAGAGTCCCCCAAAATACAAAACAATGTCTGTAAATGTTACGCCTACTGTTAAATGAAAAGAAAAACCAAAGTTTAATGTGTTTTGGTCAAATTAATTTTTCGCCTTTTTTGGCATAGAATAGGGGCGGGGGCCAAGCTACCCAGGCCTGGGTAGCTTGGCCCCCACCTAAAATCTTTTTCCAGAGTCCCCCAAAATACAAAACAATGTCTGTAAATGTTACGCCTACTGTTAAATGAAAAGAAAAACCAAAGTTTAATGTGTTTTGGTCAAATTAATTTTTCGCCTTTTTTTGGCATAGAATAGGGGCGGGGGACAAGCTACCCAGGCCTGGGTAGCTTGGCCCCCGCCTAAAATCTTTTTCCAGAGTCCCCCAAAATACAAAACAATGACTGTAAATGTTACGCCTACTGTTAAATGAAAAGAAAAACCAAAGTTTAATGTGTTTTGGTCAAATTAATTTTTCGCCTTTTTTGGCATAGAATAGGGGCGGGGGCCAAGCTACCCAGGCCTGGGTAGCTTGGCCCCCACCTAAAATCTTTTTCCAGAGTCCCCCAAAATACAAAACAATGTCTGTAAATGTTACGCCTACTGTTAAATGAAAAGAAAAACCAAAGTTTAATGTGTTTTGGTCAAATTAATTTTTCGCCTTTTTTTGGCATAGAATAGGGGCGGGGGCCAAGCTACCCAGGCCTGGGTAGCTTGGCCCCCACCTAAAATCTTTTTCCAGAGTCCCCCAAAATACAAACAATGTCTGTAAATGTTACGCCTACTGTTAAATGAAAAGAAAAACCAAAGTTTAATGTGTTTTGGTCAAATTAATTTTTCGCCTTTTTTTGGCATAGAATAGGGGCGGGGGCCAAGCTACCCAGGCCTGGGTAGCTTGGCCCCCACCTAAAATCTTTTTCCAGAGTCCCCCAAAATACAAACAATGTCTGTAAATGTTACGCCTACTGTTAAATGAAAAGAAAAACCAAAGTTTAATGTGTTTTGGTCAAATTAATTTTTCGCCTTTTTTTGGCATAGAATAGGGGCGGGGGCCAAGCTACCCAGGCCTGGGTAGCTTGGCCCCCGCCTAAAATCTTTTTCCAGAGTCCCCCAAAATACAAAACAATGACTGTAAATGTTACGCCTACTGTTATATGAAAAGAAAAACCAAAGTTTAATGTGTTTTGGTCAAATTAATTTTTCGCCTTTTTTGGCATAGAATAGGGGCGGGGGCCAAGCTACCCAGGCCTGGGTAGCTTGGCCCCCACCTAAAATCTTTTTCCAGAGTCCCCCAAAATACAAAACAATGTCTGTAAATGTTACGCCTACTGTTAAATGAAAAGAAAAACCAAAGTTTAATGTGTTTTGGTCAAATTAATTTTTCGCCTTTTTTTGGCATAGAATAGGGGCGGGGGCCAAGCTACCCAGGCCTGGGTAGCTTGGCCCCCGCCTAAAATCTTTTTCCAGAGTCCCCCAAAATACAAAACAATGACTGTAAAGGTTACGCCTACTGTTAAATGAAAAGAAAAACCAAAGTTTAATGTGTTTTGGTCAAATTAATTTTTCGCCTTTTTTTGGCATAGAATAGGGGCGGGGGCCAAGCTACCCAGGCCTGGGTAGCTTGGCCCCCGCCTAAAATCTTTTTCCAGAGTCCCCCAAAATACAAAACAATGACTGTAAAGGTTACGCCTACTGTTAAATGAAAAGAAAAACCAAAGTTTAATGTGTTTTGGTCAAATTAATTTTTCGCCTTTTTTGGCATAGAATAGGGGCGGGGTCCAAGCTACCCAGGCCTGGGTAGCTTGGCCCCCACCTAAAATCTTTTTCCAGAGTCCCCCAAAATACAAAACAATGTCTGTAAATGTTACGCCTACTGTTAAATGAAAAGAAAAACCAAAGTTTAATGTGTTTTGGTCAAATTAATTTTTCGCCTTTTTTTGGCATAGAATAGGGGCGGGGGCCAAGCTACCCAGGCCTGGGTAGCTTGGCCCCCACCTAAAATCTTTTTCCAGAGTCCCTCAAATTACAAAACAATGTCTGTAAATGTTACACCTACTGTTAAATGAAAAGAAAAACCAAAGTTTAATGTGTTTTGGTCAAATTAATTTTTCGCCTTTTTTGGTGTAGAATAGGGGCGGGGGCCAAGCTACCCAGGCCTGGGTAGCTTGGCCCCCGCCCCTATTCTACACCAAAAAAGGCGAAAAAGGCCTGGGTAGCTTGGCCCCCGCCCCTATTCTACACCAAAAAAGGCGAAAAATTAATTTGACCAAAACACATTAAACTTTGGTTTTTCTTTTCATTTAACAGTAGGCGTAACATTTACAGTCATTGTTTTGTATTTTGGGGGACTCTGGAAAAAGATTTTAGGCGGGGGCCAAGCTACCCAGGCCTGGGTAGCTTGGCCCCCGCCCCTGTTCTATGCCAAAAAAGGCGAAAAATTAATTTGACCAAAACACATTAAACTTTGGTTTTTCTTTTCATTTAACAATAGGCGTAACATTTACAGACATTGTGTTGTAATTTGGGGGACTCTGGAAAAAGATTTTAGGTTAGGGCCAAGCTACCCAGGCCTGGGTAGCTTGGCCCCCGCCCCTATTCTGCGCCAAAAAAGGCGAAAAATTAATTTGACCAAAACACATTAAACTTTGTTTTTTCTTTTCATTTAACAGTAGGCGTAACATTTACAGACATTGTTTTGTATTTTAGGGGACTCTGGAAAAAGATTTTAGGTGGGGGCCAGGCTACCCAGGGTGGGGGCTAAGATACCCCGGGGTAGCTTGGCCCCCGGGGGCCAAGCTGCCCGCGGGTAGCTTAGCCCCCGGGGGCCAAGCTGCCCAGGGGCCAAGATAAACTGATACACCGGCTCGCTAAAAAGGGACAATTACTTTTACACTGTCTGGGACAGATTTTCCCAAAAAATTCTTTTTTCAATGTTCTACCTTTAAAGTGCTATTTTCGTGTTGTATTGATGTTACATACGTACAATATAGGGACCTGTGACTAAAAACCCATTTTCTGGTACGTCTTATAGCTAAAACTAATTTTGAAATACGGAAAATGCATTTTTACACCATTTGGGAAACATTTTTCAAAAGAATCTTTTTTTTTCAATGTGCTACCTTTAAAATGGTATTTTTGTGTCGTTTTACTGTTACATACGTGCAATATCAGGATCAATGACCAAAGAAACAATTTTTGGTAAATTTTATGGCTTAAAGAGGATTTGAAAAAGGGACAATTACGTTTACACTGTCTGGGACAGATTTTCCCAAAAATTCTTTTTTTCAATGTTCTACCTTTAAAGTGCTATTTTCGTGTTGTATTGATGTTACATACGTACAATATAAGGACCTTTGACTAAAATCCCATTTTCTGGTACGTCTTATAGCTAAAACTAATTTTGAAATACGGAAAATTCATGTTTAAAACGTAAGGGAAACATTTTTCAAAAGAATCTTTTTTTTCAATGCCCTACCTTTAAAATGGTATTTTGTGTCGTTTTTCTGTTACATACGTGCAATATCAGGATCAATGACCAAAGAAACAATTTTCGGTACATTTCATGGTTAAAAGAGGATTTGAAAAAGGGACAATTACTTTTACACTGTCTGGGACAGATTTTCCTAAAAATTCTTTTTTTTCAATATTCTACCTTTAAAGTGCTATTTTCGTGTTGTATTGATGTTACATACGTACAATATAAGGACCTGTGACTAAAAACCCATTTTCTGGTACGTCTTATAGCTAAAACTAATTTTGAAATACGGAAAATTCATGTTTACACCGTTTGGGAAACATTTTTCAAAAGAATCTTTTTTTCAATGTGCTACCTTTAAAATGGTATTTTGTGTCGTATTACTGTTACATACGTGCAATATCAGGATCAATGAAAAAAAAACAATTTTCGGTACATTTCATGGCTAAAAGAGGATTTGAAAAAGGAACAATTACTTGTACACTGTCTGTGACAGATTTTCCAAAAAATTCTTTTTTTCAATGTTCTACCTTTAAAGTGCTATTTTCGTATTGTATTGATGTTACATACGTACAATATAAGGACCTGTGACTAAAAACCCATTTTCTGGTACGTCTTTTAGCTATAACTAATTTTGAAATACGGAAAATTCATGTTTACACCGTCTGGGAAACATTTTTCAAAATAATATTTTTTTCAATGTGCTACCTTTAAAATGGTATTTTTGTGTCGTTTTACTGTTACATACGTGCAATATCAGGATCAATGACCAAAGAAACAATTTTCGGTACATTTCATGGCTAAAAGCGGATTTGAAAAAGGGACAATTACTTTTACACTGTCTGGGACAGATTTTCCCAAACATTCTTTTTTTCAATGTTCTACCTTTAAAGTGCTATTTTCGTGTTGTATTGATATTTCATACGTACAATATAGGGACCTGTGACTAAAAACCCATTTTCTGGTACGTCTTATAGCTAAAACTAATTTTGAAATACAGAAAATTCATGCTTACACCGTTTGGGAAACATTTTTCAAAAGATTTTTTTTTTCAATGCCCTACCTTTAAAATGGTATTTTTTGACATTTCACTGTTATATGCGTGCAATATCACGATCCATGACAAAAAAATGTTTTCGGTACATTTCATGGCTAAAAGAGGATTTGAAAAAGGGACAATTACTTTTACACTGTTTGGGACAGATTTTCTCAAAAATTCTTTTTTTCAATGTTCAACCTTTAAAGTGCTATTTTCGTGTTGTATTGATGTTACATACGTACAATATAAGGACCTGTGACTAAAAACCCATTTTCTGGTACGTCTTATAGCTAAAACTAATTTTGAAATACGGAAAATTCATGTTTACACCGTTTGGGAAACATTTTTTCCAAAAAATCTTTTTTAACATGTGCTACCTTTAAAATTGTATTTTTTGTCATTTCACTGTTATATGCGTGCAATATCAGGATCCATGACAAAAAAATGTTTTCGGTACATTTCATGACTAAAAGAGGATTTGAAAAGGGGACAATTACTTTTACACTGTTTGGGACAGATTTTCTCAAAAATTCTTTTTTTCTTACAAGGTTCTACCTTTAAAGTGCTATTTTCGTGTTGTATTGATGTTACATACGTACAATATAAGGACCTGTGACTAAAAACCCCATTTTCTGGTACGTCTTATAGCTAAAACTAATTTTGAAATACGGAAAATTCATGTTCACACCGTGTCGGAAACATTTTTCAAAAGAATCTTTTTTTCAATGTGCTACCTTTGAAATGGTATTTTGTGTCGTTTTACTGTTACATACGTGCAATATCAGGATCCATGACAAAGAAAGTTTTCGGTACATTTCATGGCTAAAGGTGGATTTGAGAAAGGGACAATTACATTTACACTGTCTGGGACAGATTTTCCCAAATATTCTTTTTTTCAATGTTCTACCTTTAAAGTGCTATTTTCGTGTTGTATTGATGTTCGTACAATATAGGGACCTGTGACTAAAAACCCATTTTCTGGTACGTCTTATAGCTAAAACTAATTTTGAAATACGGAAAATTCATGTTTACACCGTGTGGGAAACATTTTTCAAAAGAATCTTTTTTTCAATGTGCTACCTTTAAAATGGTATTTTGTGTCGTTTTACTGTTACATACGTGCAATATCAGGATCCATGACAAAGAAAGTTTTCGGTACATTTCATGGCTAAAAGAGGATTTGAAAAAGGGACAATTACATTTACACTGTCTGGGACAGATTTTCCCAAATATTCTTTTTTTCAATGTTCTACCTTTAAAGTGCTATTTTCGTGTTGTATTGATGTTACATACGTACAATAGAAGGACCTGTGACTAAAAACCCATTTTCTGGTACGTCTTATAGTTAAAACTAATTTTGAAATACGAAAAATTCATGTTTACACCGTTTGGGAAACATTTTTCAAAAGAATCTTTTTTTTTTCAATGTGCTACCTTTAAAATGGTATTTTTGTGTCGTTTTACTGTTACATACGTGCAATATCAGGATCAATGACCTAAAAACAAAGTTCGGTACATTTCATGGTTAAAAGAGGATTTGAAAAAGGGACAGTTGTTTTTAAACTGCCTTGGACAGATTTTCCAAAAATTCTTTTTTTCAATGTTCTACCTTTAAAGTGCTATTTTCGTGTTGTATTGATGTTACATACTTACAATATAAGGACCTGTGACTAAAACCCCATTTTCTGGTACGTCTTTTAGCTAAAACTAATTTTGAAATACGGAAAATTCATGTTTACAACGTTTGGGAAACATTTTTCAAAAGAATCTTTTTTTCAATGTGCTACCTTTAAAATTGTATTTTTGTGTCGTTTTACTGTTACATACGTGCAATATCAGGATCAATGACCAAAGAAACAATTTTCGTTACATTTCATGGCTAAAAGAGGATTTGAAAAAGGGACAATTACTTTTACACTGTCTGGGACAGATTTTCCCAAATATTGTTTTTTTTTTTCAATGTTCTACCTTTATAGTGCTATTTTCGTGTTGTATTGATGTTACATACGTACAATATAAGGACCTGTGACTAAAAACCCATTTTCTGGTACTTCTTAAGCTATATAACTAATTTTGAAATACGGAAAATTCATGTTTACACCGTTTGGGAAACATTTTTCAAAAGATTTTTTTTTCAATGTGCTACCTTTAAAATGGTATGTTTGCCTCGCTTTACTGTTACATACGTGCAATATCAGGATCCATGACAAAAAAAATTCGGTACATTTCATGGCTAAAAGAGGATTTGAAAATGGGACAATTACTTTTACACTGTCTGGGACAGATTTTCCCAAATATTCTTTTTTTCAATGTTCTACCTTTAAAGTGCTATTATCGTGTTGTATTGATGTTACATACGTACAATATAACGACCTGTGACTAAAATCCTATTTTCTGGTACGTCTTATAGCTAAAACTAATTTTGAAATACGGAAAATTCATGTTTACACCGTTTGGGAAACATTTTTCAAAAGAATCTTTTTTTCAATGTGCTACCTTTGAAATGGTATTTTTGTGTCGTTTTACTGTTACATACGTGCAATATCAGGATCAATGACCAAAGAAACAATTTTCGGTACATTTCATGGCTTAAAGAGGATTTGAAAAGGGGACGATTACTTTTACACTGTCTGGGACAGATTTTCCCAAAAATTCTTTTTTTCAACGTTCTACCTTTAAAGTGCTATTTTCGTGTTGTATTGATGTTACATACGTACAATAAAAGGACCTGTGACTAAAATCCCATTTTCTGGTACTTCTTATAGCTAAAACTAATTTTGAAATACGGAAAATTCATGTTTACACCGTTTGGGAAACATTTTTCAAAAGAATCTTTTTTTCCAATGTGCTACCTTTAAAATGTTTTTTTTTGTGTCGTTTTACTGTTACATACGTGCAATATCAGGATCCATGACAAAAAAAACAGTTTTCGGTACATTTCATGGCTAAAAGAGGATTTGAAAAAGGGACAATTACTTTTACACTGTCTGGGACAAATTTTCCCAAATACTTTTTTTCCCAATGTTCTATCTTTATAGTGCTATTTTCGTGTTGTATTGATGTTACATACGTACAATATAAGGACCTGTGACAAAATCTCATTTTCTGGTACTTCTTATAGCTATATAACTAATTTTGAAATACGGAAAATTCATGTTTACACCGTTTGGGAAACATTTTTCAAAAGAATCTTTTTTTTCAATGTGCGACATTTAAAATGGTATCTTTGCGTCGCTTTACTGTTACATACGTGCAATATCAGGATCCATGAGAAAAAAAATCGGTACATTTCATGGCTAAAAGAGAATTTGAAAAAGGGACAATTACTTTTACACTGTGATAGATTTTCCCAAATATTCTTTTTTTCAATGTTCTACATTGAAAGTGCTATTATCGTGTTGTATTGATGTTACATACGTACAATATAAGGACATGTGACTAAATCCGAGTTTCTGGTAGGTCTTAAAGCTAAAACTAATTTTGAAATACGGAAAATTCGTGTTTACACTGTTTGGGAAACATTTTTCAAAAGAATCTTTTTTTCAATGTGCTACCTTTAAAATGTTATTTTTGTGTCGTTTTACTGTTACATACGTGCAATATCAGGATCAATGACCAAAGAAACAATTTTCGGTACATTTCATGGCTTAAAGAGGATTTGAAAAAGGGACAATTACTTTTACACTGTCTGGGACAGATTTTCCCAAATATTCTTTTATTCAATGTTCTACCTTTAAAGTACCGCTATTTTCGTGTTGTATTGATGTTACATACGTACAATATAAGGACCTGTGACTAAAATCCCATTTTCTGGTACTTCTTATAGCTAAAACTAATTTTGAAATACAGAAAATTCATGTTTACACCGTTTGGGAAACATTTTTTCAAAAGAATCCTTTTTTCAATGTGCTACCTTTAAAATCGTATTTTTTGTCATTTCGCTGTTATATGCCTGCAATATCAGGATCCATGACAAAAAAAAATTCGGTACATTTCATGGCTTAAAGAGGATTTGAAAAAGGGACAATTACTTTTACACTGTCTGGGACAGATTTTCCCAAAAATTCTTCTTTTCATTGTTCTACCTTTAAAGTGCTATTTTCGTGTTGTATTGATGTTACATACGTACAATATAAGGACCTGTGACTAAAATCCCATTTTCTGGTACGTCTTATAGCTAAAACTAATTTTGAAATACGGAAAATTCATGTTTACACCGTTTGGGAAACATTTTTCAAAAGAATCTTTTTTTTTCAATGTGCTACCTTTTAAATGGTATGTTTGTGTCGCTTTACTGTTACATACGTGCAATATCAGGATCCATGACAAAAAAAAACACAGTTTTCGGTACATTTCATGGCTAAAAGAGGATTTGAAAAAGGGACATTTACTTTTTCACTGTCTGGGACAGATTTTCCCAAACATTCTTTTTTTTAATGTTCTACCTTTAAAGTGCAATTTTCATGTTGTATTGATGTTACATACGTACAATATAATGACCTGTGACTAAAAACCCATTTTCTGGTACGTCTTATGGCTAAAACTAATTTTGAAATACGGAAAATTCATGTTTACACCGTGTGGGAAACATTTTTCAAAAGAATCTTTTTTTTTCAATATGCTACCTTTAAAATGGTATTTTTGTGTCGTTTTACTGTTACATACGTGTGACGGTGTAATATCAGGATCAATGACCAAAGAAACAATTTTCGGTACATTTTATGGCTTAAAGAGGATTTGAAAAAGGGACAATTACTTTTACACTGTCTGGGACAGATTTTCCCAAAAATTCTTTTTTTCAATGTTCTACCTTTAAAGTGCAATTTTCGTGTTGTATTGATGTTACATACGTACAATATAAGGACCTGTGACTAAAATCCCATTTTCTGGTACGTCTTATAGCTAAAACTAATTTTGAAATACGGAAAATTCATGTTTACACCGTTTGGGAAACATTTTTCAAAAGAATCTTTTTTTCAATGTGCTACCTTTAACCCATTACAACTCAGCCAGCATCAAGGGTGAATGGTTTGAACAAACAGATGTTGATAAGAATTATTGGTTTTTTACCCTTTCTGTACCTGATCTTAAAACAACTGTAAAAAAGATGCATAATTAATTATTTTACACATTTTTGATATCTGTATAGTTTTTAAAGAATTTAAATACCTTTTCAATGATATAACTTTGAAGCATATGAAATAAGCCCTTTTAACAAAAAATGACTTTGCAGAACAGTATCCTTTCGTGTTTGGTGTTGAATTTTAATTTTCTTCAAACAGAAATAAAACAACTATTTTATATATTTTTAAGATTCTTTTTTGTTATTCTAAGGAAATACAATATTAAAGAAATGAATAATGTAAAAATATTTTAATTAGATGTATTTCCATAGTAACTTTCAAGCAAGTTTGAAAAAGTTATCAGACCCCAGTCATGTTTAATTGCAAATTACTCTTTTTTTTAAAGAACAAAGTGCATATTTTTTAATGGTCTTAAAAGGTAATAAATCAAACTTACTAATCATATAAAAGAAAAGTTTAAATTTCAAAGGATTGCCATACTTTTTCAAGCTTGAAAATGATAGGAGTTAAAAAGAGTTACTGTTTGTTCAAGACCAAGGAGTTAAAAAGAGCTACTGAGTGGTAATGAGTTAAAATGGTATTTTTTTGTCATTTTACTGTTACATGTATACGTGCAATATCAGGATCAATGACCAAAGAAACAATTTTCGGTACATTTCATGGCTAAAAGAGGATTTGAAAAAGGTGTCGGGAAAATGTTACTGTAAACCAGCCCTGCGTTCAGTAAGACAAAACAGAGCTCACAGAGCTACCGATACGTAACAGTTTTCTACTGAACGACATGTTTACTTTTAACGTTCGCACCATTTAGCTCACAGATTTGAAGGTGGTGTGCCAAAGCAAACAAAAATGGCGGCTAGTTTGGTTCCCTACTTTCCATACTGCGAAAAGAAGGAGGGAACCCAGACTATGGGGGCGGCCATATTTATTCAGTTAACGTTAGCAGAGCGTTCAGTAAGACTATTTAGAGAAAAATCCGTTAGGAGTAAACGTTTTTTCTTACTGAACGCAGGGCAGGATAAGTTCACGTCAAGAAATGTTCGCGTTTTCATGTACTCGGGCTTGTTCGCGGCATTTTAAGTTCGCGGATCAATGCTGTCCGCGAATCGCGCGAAACAAAACACGCTATGGTGTAATTGCAAATTGATAATGTTGAATAATATGGGGAATCAGATAACTACATATTGAATTATGACTGTATTTACGATATTTTAGTCGCCATTGACAGTTTGGTCGAAGTAAGTTTCAATCGACCCATTATTTTGTTTCACATTTTATAGTATACTGGATTACAGTTTGTAACACAGTGCATAGAATTTGAGCGTACCATTAACTTCACACCTATTTACCTATAGCGTCGAGAAGCGATAATGACAGTTTTATTCAATACCATCGAAGGACGATTCAAACCTGTTAACTGTGGCTAATTTCAAACTACAGTTACGAGGTTTTAAACGTCAATCGACGTTTGCTATCACATTCGAATTCCAAACGATCCATTTTCTCCATTTCAAGCAGGTATATCAAGTTGAATAAGCTGGTTTATCTTTCAATGTCGTGTTTTTCAATATGTCACAATATCTATATATTTTTGGATAAAAACGAAAGTAGTCTGAAATGAAGAAAACTTTTCACTTGTCCTGTTATGAAAAAGCTATTTCCCTTGTTTACAAAGTAGTAAATACGTCTAGTGTAAATAAAACATCTCCCCATAGGTTTTCCCGAAACAAAAACTATCAAAGCGATTAAAGTTCGCGTTTTTATTGAAAGTAGCCTATTCGCGGCGTTTTAAGTTCGCGGATCACACTCACCCGCGAAAGACGCTAACTTAAAAAGCGCGAAATAATTTCCTGGTTTACAGGTATACTTCCAACTAACCATATATGCATAACTGTCCTTGTAACATCTCTGCTCGATTTGTCTTTATCCCGAGTGTCGATTGTAGTATGGTGTTTACGATGATTCTTCGTCCGCAGACTATAAAACCCAAAATGATGTTGATGACGCTGAACAGTGCATTGTGACGAAAGAGAAGAACTAAGGACACGCGTAGAATCATAACTAAAGAGGGGTAAAAAGTAGGCCTACTTTTGAAACGCAAAACATTCCCAAATCGTAACTTCCCATTCAATATTGTTGCATATGCTGCCAAACTTTGGTGTAAATATCAATTTTCGATTTTTTTATAGGGAACGGATGGACACAATTATTTTCCTATATTTTCTTCCAATATGAGGTGCAAGTACGTTTTCACCATCATCATGTATTTCATGGAACATCTCTGACCACCTATGGGTATAAACAATGAATTAGCATGGCATTGAGTATATCATACTATACTAAAATCAATCATCAATAAGTTTGTTAATACTTGACCAATCTGAATTTTGTGTTACGCAAAGAAAGTGAATCAAAGTACTGATAGTACTGAATGCCAGGAAAGAAGAGATCAATTTTATGGAATACGACCTTGATAATTGACATTGACCTTGTCAGGTGATCTTGATCTCAGTAGATAGATATCAATAGATAAACCCACATACTCCATTCGAGAAACAGACCTTCAAGACTGAGTAACAGGGAATTTATCTTGGTTAAATTTGGACAGACTGGCCGACAATAGTGAAACAATATACACCTGATTACTCGATGCATAGGCATTAAAAGAGGAAAAACTTTTTTTTTCAGAAAATACTTTATTGAACACCCGGAAAGAAACAATTTAGAGAAAGAAACAGTTGAATCATAACTAAATTAACACTACCTATTTTCTTATCACTGCCCACAGCACTGCCATTTTAAAGATGAATAAGTTTTAACCCTTTTCCGAGCAAGACCTAATCTTGATGATCCTTAAAGAATAGACTTTAGAAAATATTGATGCAAAAGAAAAATATGCTGATGATCAGCGTTTTCTACTTATGTCTCAATATTTTCCATGCTTTAATGTACAACTTCCATTCACTAGATAACACTCATTTTGACGTCTGCAGCTCCTTTCAAAAGGGAGCAGTCCCAAATTTGGCAGTTTGGGAAAGGGTTAATGATCTTGACGGACTAGAATTACACTATACCGACGAAAAATACATCAATTTTTGACCGGACATATTTTGGGATTACGACCCAGGATCACATTTATTTGTGGAGTGACACCAACTGTATCAGGAGCAGTAAATGTCTAATGTGAGAGAATACACACACTCGTTTATCGTTTATCATTAAAGGGTAGTTGTACCTTAAATTGCATTTGCTGATGAAAACTCTAGTCCGAGCCCTACCCGGGGAGATTTGTCCTTAGGCAAGACAGGTAATTGCCAATGGCTCAGTCTCCCCAGCTGTATTGAATGGGTATCAGGGAGGTAAAACTTACTGTATCTGTACTGAGTGTAGGCCCTATACTTCTTATCTCATTTGGAAATAAAACAGAAATGGCTATGAAAATAAACAAAATATGGCCAATACATAGAAGCTTAAAGTAGCTTATAATGTACATAGTACTTAGGCCTACAACTAGCCACGATCTGACTGTATGAAGCGTAAATGAATAGGCATTTCCTTGAGGGGTGTCAAAAAGTGTCACTTTTTGGGACTGGATTAAAACACAAGAGTTGACAGGGAAGGAAATCAAATATTGCTAACAGTCAGGTAATAGGGAATATATTGTCTAGCAACCATTTTAAGGCAATGTACATTATAAGCTACTATAATTGGTTACTGAAAATGCCCGTCGGACATGGACATGGAATATATGCTTGGTTGCTTAGGAGAATGTGTTGCCTAGCAACAGTTGCTATGTGTATTGAAATGGGTAAAGTGTTGTGTGACCATAAAGAATAAAGCTGTAGATATTGAAACTCAATAAAAGTCCTAAGTAAAATAAGCCTTTGTGTATGTTATATGACGGTTGCTATGGAGAATGTGTTACCTAGCAACCGTTGCTAAGCTATGTACTGTTCACACAAGTTTACTGCATGGCCGGTGTAGTGAAGTAGAGTGACCCCCTATAGTAGAGTGACTCCCCGGTCATTCTACTATATAGTAGACCGACTCCCCGGTCAGAGTGCTATATAGTAGAGTGACTCCCCGGTCATAGTATTATATAGCAGAGTGACTCCCCGGTCACTTTACTATAAAAAATCACATTCATGCTATAGTAGAATGACTACCCTATATAGTAAACTGACTCCCCTCTTTTTTGCATTTAAAAAGAATCGTCATCAAGTTAAGTAGGTGATGATATTGTGTAATGATATGTTAGTGTGATATCGCATCTTCTCCCTCTTTTTCATTTTTCATCTTTTTCTATTTTTGCATATATATTAGGCCTTACTTATTACTTTTAATAATGACGAATTAAATTTGAAGCGTGTTTGGCTACTAGCTTTAATCATAAATGTTTAAGTAGAAATTGAAATTGAATGAACCCAGTCAACAAAGAGATGATCATGAAAATGTAACATTTGTAGGTGATTACTATTCCTGTTTTCTACGTACATGGCGAATCAAGCTGGGGGCTCTGTGCCCCACCCTTGAATTTGAAAAAAAAATATCTGTGCGATTTTTTTCGAGTTTTTTCATGCGCTTACACAGAGCAACACGTATATGTATCATATTTTCATATTCCTTAACCCATTACCACACAATGACTCTTTTTGGCTCCACACACGATAATGGCTTTGGAAAACATTGTGGAAAATGAAGATATTGCTTGTGACAAGCAATTTCTCCATTTCCAATAATAAAGTCTAAAATACATGTATTGTCGTTTTGGTAATGGGTAAATGTAAATGATGTTATGCTTCTATAGACTGACACCAGTCTAGGCCCCCTGGGGAAATGTCTTGATCTGAGCGTGTTGTTGGTCCATCAATATCGTTTATAATCGCGTAGCTACATCTGGGTTTAAGCTGTGTTTACGAGGTTTTGAAGAAAAGCGATGACATACAGATCTCGGCCGCGTCACAAATTTTTGGCATTCAAGACCTTTTTGGAATGTTCAAAGGTCTCTGTTTTGTTTTTTATTTCAAACGTATCGCTGATTTTCAACAAAAACCTTGTAACTGTAACTTATAAAATAAGCTTCAGTAACGAGGTTTTTGTTGAAAAGCGACGATATGGCTCCGTACGTGTTACTAACAATTTTCTTACGGCCAGTGACTGATTTTCTGTATTGGAAAGGGTAGAGCCTGATCACTTAACCAATAAGATCGCTAATCAAGTATCTACACTGTATAAATAAAGCTAAAATCCTTGAACGTCGTAGACCTATAGGTCTATTGTCCAGCAAGATTAACCAAGGAACATCTGCATATGTAGTGACTCCACTTCGGCAATGTTTTGTTGATACGCTCAACTAACGGACTTTGCACACGAAAATTAAGTTGTCCCGGGTTAATTTGGGTGGACAATATTCACGATACTTGCGTTATAACGCACTATGCCAAAAGTGTGGCGTATTCAATGAAACGTAAACCATTTCCTTTGTTGGAATAAAAGTTATTGTCAAAAGGAGATGCTTGATTCTTTGAATCGAGATATGATTGGCTTATGAGAAAGGAGAGCAAATACGGTCCTTCCACTTGCACATTTACCTCTGACATCACGGTAGGTTGTAAATTCTGACCCCGTGCTGGGTTAGTCTAATTGTTAACACATTAGAGGACTATTTATTACCATACTTACCCATTAGTGTAGAACTGGATGATAAACTGTTATCCCAATACTGCAAAGTGACACCTTTTGACCCCCTCAAAGGAAAATGCCTGGAATAACATTGAGGAAAATGAAGAAATTGCATGTGATAAGCAATTTTGTCATTTCACACAATGTAAAATCTACTCAAAAAGACCAAAAGATGTAACATTTTATTCACTTAAAATTGTCGTCTGCAGCGTCTTTGAATTTGGACCAGTCTTAACATGTTCTGTCTGGTAATGGGTTAACCGATCTGTGGCAAAGGTTGTTCTTTGGAAAAGGTTAAAAACAATGACAATAAAAATAAAATGTTGCTAACCCCTGCCAGGGAAGTCCAGACACCAATAAAATAATTATGGAGAAAAAATGACGCTGTCATGGCCGATATGATTTCCCAGCTTTAAAATGAGAATGTTAGTTGTAGAAAAAACATTTTAGGTTGACTTAATCATTTTTAAGTAACTACTTGCGACCATAGGTGGCAGTCAGCGCAGATTGACTAGGTTCAAAACTACCCAGATGGTCTCTTTTTCGAGATCGGACACGCAAAATTATATCATATATACTATAAGCATACCATTATGTTCCCTATTTGGGGAGTCATTTTGCTATAGGGGGTCAGTCTGCAATATGAGGGGTCACTTTGCTTCACGTAAGGGGGAGTCACTCTGCTATATAGTAGAATGACCGGGGAGTCGTTCTACTATAGGGGGTCACTTTACTTCATTACACCGGCCACCTCTGAAAATGCTGAGGACGATGTGACCTACATGTGAACAAAGTTTCATGCTTTCTTCATTATCTGAGCAATTTTAGTCATATTTTGCATACATCGCCTAGACTTACTATATAGATAATGACTCGGGCCTCTGTAGTTACTAGATCTAGTTAGTCTAGATCTAGAGAGTAGGCCTAAGTTAGATCTAACTAGTAGCAAAGGGTTTGAAGAATGTTGCTCGGCAAAAGAAGAAAATGCCGATAACCAGGATCTTCTCCTTTCTGTCTCAATTACTAGTAATATTTTCGTAGCTTTTCAACGAAAACCTCGTAACTGCAGCTTAAGCCTCTCTTACAACCCGTCGTGCGTCTTTCTAAATCGTACGTTTTTAAACGCTGCTAAATCGCACGATTTATAAAGACGCACGACGGGTTGTCAATTGGATCACCAAGGACAACTCTATATATGATTCGATAGAGTTGTCCTTGGTGATCCAACTGGACGGGTTGTAAGAGCGCCTCATAAGAATTGTCCGGTCAATTCTTTGCGGCGTACAGTCTGCGTCGTGGTTGCGTCCACAAAAATCGTACGTTGCACGTGCGTGCATCGCACGACTAAACGTACGTTTTAGACGCAGACCGCACGCAGGAGCGTAGTTGCAAATGTAACCGAAACCTTTTTAAATTTTGTTCTGGGTTTCGGTTACAATTCCTTCCTATTCGTTGCAATGGAGCAGGTGCTGGAATGATTCATTCCAGCAAGTTTAGCATAGTCAAACTTCAAAATAAAGCTATGGAATGTAGTAAGAATGTTATCTGACAACAGGTTAACTATTTTTCTGTCAATCCAGCATAGTTTTATGTTGAAATCACTTTTAAATAAAGTTCAATTCAATTTTGAAGCGGAGTACCCACCCATTTTATTCTACTGGGACTTCAATTTTCTGTTGGAAGAAATAATTGATAACGATTCTTGTTTATACTTTTTAACTGAATTTGTGCCATGGAATATCTTTTTATGGGATACACAACTGATTAGATATGTTGGTATTCAAAAATCTATGCAAGAAAATGTGTTTTCCACTCTTTTGTCTTGCTCCACAAGAAGGAATAGCTAGCAGGAGCGCGTACGACCGGTTGTAAGAGAGGCTTTAACAAGCTGCAATATTTAAAGAGTTTTTTGTTGGAAAGGATCGATTTGTTGTTCCCTATTTCACAACAAGAATTATGGTCATTTCGTACCATATCTATTTCGTACCAGTCATTTCGTACCATAATTGGTCATTTCGTACCATAATTTTGGTCGTTTCGTACCATAATTTTGGTCATTTCGTACCATAAGTTTACCATTACGTACCATATATTTACAGACTTTGTATCATAGATGTTTTCTGTGAAATGATAAAGATGGTGAATACTTATCGAAAGATAGATAGATTTCAAAACAGTTGATATGCAATTTTGATAATTAAGATAAATTCTTATTCACGAGAATCAGACAAATTTAGATATACTTCATGTGCAGTGTATATTCACAAATACGTGTATGTTGTTCGGATACCATTGTTAAGCCAATTGCCTGCAATGCCAACAAGAAAAGTTGAACATGTTTAAAATGAATTTGTTCAAGACGTAGAGCTTGTAATCAGCGAGTTCTTCATTTGCCTAAACATTTACAAAAGCCTTTCTGTTAAATATGTCAAAACCTATCCAAAAGCTACCTTCGTCAACCCATTCTCAACCAGTGACGGCATTTGACGCTTCTCAAGGTAGCCTAATGACTTTGGAAAACCTAGCAGAGGATGGAGAAATTCTTTATTTCCCACGATGTTTTCTACAAAAAAAAAAAAAAAAAAAAAAAAAAAAAAAAAAAAAAAAAAAAAAAAAAACACGAAAAATGTAAAAGTTCATGCAACTGAAAATGTTGTACAGAACCTTTGACTTTGGAACAGTCTAAAATCTCGCCGCCTGGTAATGGGCTTACCATTTCCCAACCTAGACCTGGTTTGCACGGCCTTGATAGAACGGCATTAGAAAACATTGAGGCAATAGAAGAAAATATTGATTATCCACTATTTCGTAGTTCTAAGTTATTGAAACCTCTCGTAACTAAATCTTTATAGAATCGATCTATCACATCTGTAGAGTTTTTGCAATAACGATTCCCTCCTTTTATCTCAATATTTTCTACGCTAAAAATCAATCCACGTGGACTTTATCGATTGCAACAGCTTTCAAATCTGGCAATTCATTTTTTTTGTCATTTGGGAATGGTTAAGTTAAGCCTAATAATCATACTTACAAATGTTATGTTCATTGTTAAATGTTTGTATTGTATGTTGCTATAACATTGTATTTATATGTTAAGCAGTAAAGAATAAAAAAAAAAAAAAAAAAAAAAAAAAAAATGATAATACCTCGTTTGCGAGTAGACTTTAATTGGTAATAGATCGGTTCAGTAATTCACATATAAAGGTGTGACAATCATTAATTGGCAACAAACAACCAATTAATCCAAAAGTCTCGTTTTTTTATACATTCGTTGATTAAAAGCATGTTATATGGTTAAACGATGTCTTATATATTCATATTTTTCAATTCTTTATGAAGTATACTTCTTTTGTCGGCATCTTTTAAAATAAAATGTGATTCGAAATTATAAAAGAATATGGTACGAAATCATGGAACGAAATGACCAAGCTATGGTACGAAACGACCAAACTATGGTACGAAATGACCAATTATATTATGGTACGAAATGGTTATGGTACGAAATGACTGTATACCCACATCAACATCACGATATTGTAATGACAAAAAACAAACATGGAATCAATTTATTCATTTATTGCATTACTCAAATTGGTTTTGAACAAACAGAAATTTAAGGTGTCGAGACTATCGGAAGTGACCTTGAACTTGACTCAGGCTCTCGTGATGCCATTGACTAAGCAGCCAGTCTACAATATTTCCAGTCTATTTTTTTTTTCTTTTTGGACTGACTAATTTGACGCATCACTTTATCCATTTTTGGATAAAAATCACTACGCGGTGCGCATAACTCCAAAATCCTGTCGCCAAAAAGTAGCAAGCAGAAAATTGCAACTACAAATATTTTTGCAACAAAATAAAGTTTGATTTTCGTCTCAATTTTATCTAATAAAATAATTAATTCAAATTAGATTATTCATTTTACTCTATGCAAGCATATGAAGCAAATATGCCGCGTGACAGGAAGTCATGAGGAAGTACCACGTGTATGCATTTTATGGGCGCTGACATCTTGAAAGTAGTTAACCCAGAATGCCCACCAGAGATAGATGGTAACCGACAGGTGGCGACATCTATTGATAGATATTGCTCGTGATGCTGGACAACAAAACAATCGATTGAACTGTTCAATATCCGGGAATACGTCATCTAAACAGAATAATGACCATGCCACAAGCTACACTGAAGGTGAGAGATGTATTAATAATGCATTTCTACTCAATTTATGCAATGACAATGCTTCTGTTAATCATTATATTCGATTTTAGTGGGACGTTATCATTAGGATGTTTTTGTAAAGTTTACATGTATTCGGATAACTCTAATATCCGGATATTTGGTAATAATGGGAGAGATAAACGGGTTCATCCGCTAGGAGCGCTGCAGTTACACCGGTCATAACAGAACCAGCTGACTCTCAATACACATGTTTTACAATGGATTCTAATAGGAAATCTGTTTATAGTGGATGGGGTGCTCCGAAATTCAATGCTGTAATTGCATAATACAGGTACATTAAGAAAGAGGGTGAAAGGGAAATCAATGTATAGAAAATTAACAAAAGTATTAATATAAAATTCTCTACTGGCCAATCACCAGAAAACCAGTAAAACGAATTTTTATCTTCATTCATCCCTTGCTATGATGTACAATTGTAATGATAGGCAAACTGACTAAGGAAAGAAAATCAAATTTTGTTTTCATTGATGTGTTTTCTGATTTTGTTTTCTGATCTTGTCTGCACTGCAATGTTCCCTTACCATGTTTTACAAATGGTTGGTTAAAAGTGTGATGTCTTACCTGGGCATTCATGAAGCCTTTCAAATGATGGAATGTCTGTCAAAATAGTCTACATGTAGTTTCATTGAAATCAGGTGTTGAAAATTAAATTTAAATCAAAATATCCTTGTTACTGTTTTTTTTCTAATTTCAAAAGCGAAATATTCCTATTTTGTAATTTGTAAATGTCATGTATGAATTAATTTTCTGTCTAATGCATTGCAAGCATCTATTGGAAATATTTTGAAAAAAAAATATTATTGTCATTAAAAAGCTTAAGTAGGGTGGGGAGAGGTAAGATAATGTGTTGCAGACGACAATTTCAAGCAACTGAAATACCAGATTTGAAGGAATGTCTTTGTAGAGAACATTGTGGGAAAGGAAGAAATTGCTTTCTACTAGCGTGTTTTCCCATTTGGCACAATGATTTCCAAAGCCTTTGTCTTGTCGGGCATAAAAATCACTATGTGGCAATTGTGGTGAAAATAAACAACAAAAAAAAAATGTTCTGCCCACTGAAAGTCTGATTTCTTTTCATTTTAGATAGATGGGCATAACATTTCTACATACAAAAACCATTATCTTGGTTGCCTATCTTGATTTTTCGAAATATACATTATAATAGCCATGTCTGGTTTTGAACTGTTGATGACAGACGATTATTTATCATAAGGCAATGAATCTTATACTTCATTCTTGTCGCACTGCGTTTTCTTTAAATACCGTATTTCACCTAATAGACGCGCCCCGGCGCGATGCGAAACACCAAGGGGGCGCGCTTATTTTGTACCACTTTTCCTGAATTTTGAAGTGCTTCGCTGAATGTAAATAAGAAAGGGTAAATCAACAATACAATCCCGCAATGCAATGCAGGGTAGAGAAGATTAGTGTTGATCTGAAAGTGCTTTGAGTATCTTAAAATACATATCGTAACACACACCGGGTACACGTATAAATCAGCGGAGACGAAGCGATATCCCATCACGTAAGGTCATCCAGTCTACAATTATCTGCTAGTCTATAGTCTATATCGCTTCGTCTCCGCTGATTTATACATATACCCGGTGTGTGTTACGATATGTATTTTAAGATTCTCAAAGCACTATCAGATCAACACTAATCTTCTCTACCCTGCATTGCATTATGGCAATATCTACCAATAGATGTCTCCACCTGTCGATTACCATCTATCTCTGGTGGGCATTCTGGGTTAACTACTTTCAAGATGTCAGCGCCCATAAAATGCATACACGTGGTACTTCCTCATGACTTCCTGTCACGCGGCATATTTGCTTCATATGCTTGCATAGAGTAAAATGAATAATCTAATTTGAATTAATTATTTTATTAGATGAAATTGAGACGAAAATCAAACTTTATTTTGTTGCAAATGTATTTGTAGCTGCAATTTTCTGCTTGCTACTTTTTGGCGACAGGATTTTGGAGTTATGCGCACTTCGTAGTGATTTTTATCCAAAAATGGATAAAGTGATGCGTCAAATGAGTCAGTCCGAAAATAAAAAAAATAAACTGGAAATATTGTAGACTGGCTGCTTAGTCAATGTGCATTATGGTCCTTTGTCTCGAAAAGGCGGGTGTGTTCTACTTTCGTTTTCGGAATGTTTTGATTTCTTCTTCTTCTTCACTTTACAAAATAATAAAACATACTTCCCGTGATATCTGTCCACATTCATTAATTCATTTTCGGCAAAAATGATTTATTTTTCATTTGTGTGGGTACTATCAATTCGCTTTCCACTTCTTAATTTACAAATCAAACGCGACCTCTTACGGGGCTTTGAAATAAACTGCATAAACGGTCACTCTGCAAGGGGAATGATAAAGGAAAGTTTATCAATGTTCGTACCGGGGCCGGATGAATTTCAATTCTACCTAGAGAGGGATAACCATAATTGAATTATTCAATCAATTACCCGAGCCGTATACCCTATTATAAGACGCTTTACTTGTTGAGATAAAGCATTTTTCCACAAGTATGATCATCACAAAGATGAAGTTTGGTGGAGTTTGAGTTTGGAATTTGTCATTACCGTCTACTCTACGGTCTACTCTACAGTCAAGGTAAGGTCGGGTGAAGGTGGGAGGGGTGTTCCATGGCTTCCGAGATTGTAAATATAGTGGGGGCGCGTCTATTAGGGAGGGCGCGTCTATAAGGTGAAATACGGTACATCATTCCGTTATTCTTTCAAAACAAGGCTGCACCATTGATGTTGCTGGGTTAAAAGTTAATATCAAATTGAATACATGTATTGTTAACCCATAACCATAATTGATATGGCCACTTTGTGATGCCCCACAAGTTAAAGAATGCTTTAGAAAACATTAAGGAAAATGAATAAATTGCTTGTGGTAACTTCATCTTCCACACATTTCTAACAGAAAAAAAATGCAAAATTTCATCACTTGCACTTTACATTGTCATCTGCAACACATTTATTTTTGGACCAATCTGAAATTTTGCCGTCTGGTAATGGGTTAAACCATGGAATTTGGATACCTAATGATCTTGAGTAAATTAATGATCAAATGAATGGTTTATAAGCATTACAATGATACGGATCTTGCTTGTGTATTAGTAAAATTAACCACTGGTATAACCGATAGTACACAAGCGCCACCTAGCAGAGTACTGTATCTGTTATCTCTCCCATTATAAGATCAGCGTCTCTGGTATCGAGGAATTTAATTTTAAAGGTTGCTGCGTACAATATGATAAATTAATTGTTAACTTGCTTTAGTTTCAGTTACATGTACTTTGTTAACTTTAACCCTTTTCCTAACACGACCTTAGCTGCGATATCGTAGCCACAAAATTGATAATGGGTATTGGTTTGTGGCTACGAGTCCAGAGCTCCAGATAATTTTTCGGGGCAAGGGGTATTTACCCCTCGGAATTTTTTCCAATGCGTATTTCCAGATAATTTTTTGAGGTAGGGCGTATTTACCTTCTTGATCGGGAAAGGACTAAAACAAACAGGAACACCCCCGGAACGACCCACTTTCGTTTTCGGGTTCGAGGACATCTAACCGCGGTATGTTTCCGACCATCGAGTCTTTTTCTGAACAAGATTACTTTCGTGTGCTATCTTTGCCTGTAGGGCCACTTTAGAAAGAATATCGGCAAAAATCGCGTTACGATCTGCTCAGCATTGGATTTATTCGTTTGCCGGTTTGAAAAGAAAACAAACACCTTCGAGTTGTCATTTCCGATTTACGGATTGATGCAATGGTCTGTTAAATTGGGTAACGATTTGCTTTCATGGAGATAACCGATTGATTGAAATTCAAACAAAATGCAACACTCGGCATCATTCTGTAGATCTACGGAATAGCCGATTGTCGCTCGGCTGGTCACAGTGGTGACGTAATTGGTATTTCCCAATTATTCAAGGCTGTGATTGGCTGATTAAAGTCGTAATAGATATCGGATAGCTGACTGCCGTAACCTATTTTTTACAGACAAAAAGTTTGTGTTAATTTTTGAATTTCCTAGTGTATGTTTTTTCTCGACATTTTCCGATCTTGATACGCTAACTGGCAATTATCAAATGCGTTTTCATTATTTTGAATGCGTATTTGTACGCATTTTTATAAAAGTTAATGCATATTCAGACCAAATCAAAGGGTATTTTACGCAAATACGCATCCTATCTGGAGCTCTGCGAGTCCATCCTATTCCTTTTTGTGGAGCAAGACAAAAGAGTGGAAAACACATTTTCTTGCATAAATTTTTGAATACTAACATATCTAATCAGTTGTTTATCCCATAAAAAGATACATGTATTCAATGGCACAAATTCAGTTAAAAAGTATAAACAAGAATATTGTTATCAATTATTTCTTCCAACGGAAAATTCAAGTCTCAGTAGAATAAAATGGGTGGGTACTCCACTTCAAAATTGAATTGAACTTTATTTCATTTTGAATGTGATTTCAAAATAAAACTATGCTGGATTGACAGAAAAATAGTTAACCTGTTGTCAGGTAACATTCTTACTACATTCCATAGCTTTATTTTTTAAGTTTGACTATGCTAAACTTGCTGGAATGAATCATTCCAGCACCTGCTCCATTGCAACGAATAGGAAGGAATTGTAACCGAAACCCAGAACAAAATTAAAAAAGCTTTCGGTTACATTATTGCAACTAACACGACCTGTTTTTGACATTTTTTGCTATTTAAGGAAAGGGGTTTAACTAATCCGAGTCTTCTCTGATGTAAATACGCTCTTTGATATTTTGATTTTTCGCTATTTACATCAGAGAGTGTTGCTCTTTGAAAACAGCGGAAAGTTCGGTAACATTACAAGTAGTGAAGCTTTGTTTTTGTGTATCATATCGAATCACTCGGTAAAAACACTGTAGGGTATAGATCAATAAATCATTTTTTGTCATACCTGACCAAAAATTTCATTTCAAATCGGCCTGCTGGAAGAGTATAACCTTTGGTTTTGAATGGAAGGTCAAGGTAAACAAAAGCTGCTCAGGTGAGGGTTGTTGCAAAACATTGCCTATAAACCTTTAAGAAATACTTTTTGGTCGTAAATTTTTCAACATGTATGACAATAAATGGTTCATTGATCGATATCATCAGGGGTTTTAACGATAGCGTTTAAGATCGGACGGTGAACGATGCGCAACAATTTGTTGAGAACTTCTTGATTTTTAGCTCCACTGGCCGAAGGCCAGCGGGGCTTATGTCATGGCCCTGTGTCCGTCGTCCGTCCGTCCATCTGTGCGACCGTCCGTGCGTAAATGAATCACTACCAAATTCCTTCAAAAGAATAAAATCCACGCAGAACTTGAATTTTAATTAATTTAATTGAATTAAATTTTCGAAAAATCTTTAAAATTTCTTCTTCTCCAAAACTACTGGACCAATTTCAACCAAACTTCACAGAAATCTTCCTTGCATGAATCTCTACCAAATTCTTTTCAAAAGAATAAAATCCGCGCAGAACTTGAATTTTAGATAATTTAATTGATTTAAATTTTCGAAAAATCTTTAAAAAAAATTCTTCTCCAAAACAACTGAACCAATTTCACCCAAACTTTACAGAAATGTTCCTTGCATTAATCTCTTCTTAATTCCTTCAAAAAAATAAATTCTATGTAGAACTTAAATTTTAATTAATTTAATTAAATCAAATTTTCGAAAAATCTTTAAAAATTCTTCTTCTCCAAAACTACTGAATCAATTTTAACCAAATTTTACAGAAATGTTCCTTGCATTAATCTCTTCTTAATTCATTAAAAAAAAAATTAATTCTATGTAGAATTTAAATTTTGATTGATTAAATTAAATTTTCGAAAAATCTTCTTTTCCAAAACTACTGGACCATTTTTAACCAAACTTCACACGAATCTTCCTTGCATTTGTCTCCTCTAAATTCTTTAAAAAAATAATTTCTGAGAAGAACTTAAATTTTGATAAATTTGATTAAATTGAATTTTCGAAAAATTGTTAATCTTCTTCTCCAAAACTACAGGACCAATTTCAACCGAACTTCACAGGAATCTTCCTTGCATGAATCTCTTTCAGATTCCTTCACGATCGGATGAAAAGCATGGCCGTTGTGGGCTAGGATTTTTTATCGCTATATGAAACAGTGTAATTTTAAGAAAATTTTAAAAACATTTCTGCTACTTTTAAAATCACTTATTAGTTTCATTCTGGTGTAGCATGAATCTTCTTTGAATAGACCTCTATTGTATTCCTTGAAGAAGTTAGTAGTCTAAATGTCTAAAAGCCAGTGGAGCGATACAGGGCCATCTTGGCCCTCTTGTTTCAAAGAGCAACGCTCTCTGATGTAAATAGCGAAAATCAAAATATCAAAGAGCGTATTTACATCAGAGAAGACTCGGATTAGGGTTTAACCAATAATCTGTATCTTTTGTGTTGCTGTGTTTAATTCTGGCTTAAATGTTTACAATGATAATTATTACTGCACAGTGACACATTTTAACTCCCTCATAAGAAAATGCTTTGGAAAACATTGTGGAAAATGAAGAAATTGATTTGATTAGAAATTCTTCATTTCCTTCAATATTTCTAACAAAAAGATCCAAAACGTAGCATTTCATTCACTTTTAACATATTCCCAAACAGTGATGCTTTTTGACACCTGATAAGATACAGACTTTGTAAAATATTGTGGTAAAAAATAAGAAATTGCTTGTGAAAAGAAATTGCTTGTGACAAGCAATTTCTTCATTTCCCACAATGTTTTCTACCCACAAGGACAGAAAAATGTAAAAACCAATTTACTTGAAAATGTCATCTGCAACATCTTGGAATTTTCTTTAATGTTGCTGTCTGGTAATGGGTCTGCAACATTATGCGAATTAGGACCCGTTTTAAATTTTGCCATCTAGTAATGCAGGGATGAAGTCAAGACTAAGTTACAGGGATTTTTTTTTGCAATTTTGGGAAGGGGCACTGGGGCTTTTTCAATTGGGAAAATTAGCAGCATAAACCCTAAAATTGGGAAATTTCAAACATTATACACTTACCTCATACAAGGTGTTAGATTAAGTAAAATTCATTTTTAGCTCGACTTTTCGAAGAAAATGAGAGCTTATACTGTCACCCGGGCGTCGGCGTTGGCGTTGGCGTTGGTGTCGGCGTTGGCGTTGCAACCAAGGTTAAAGTTTTTTCAAACATCAATAACTTCCATACTATCAAAGGGATTCAACCCAAACTTGGAATACTTATTCACCATCACACCCTCTACCTTACTATCAGGGCACATGACCCTGGGACCACTCTATTTGGAGTTATGCCCCCTTTATACTAAAGCCGAGCCCGGATAGCTCAGTCGGTTACGTCGGAGCCTGTCAATCCAGGGGTCTCGAGTTCGAACCCCGGCTCGGCCAGTATCCATTCTGACATTTGACAAAAGTCATTTGTCTCTCACCAATGGGTGTGAATCATCTATGTGAGAGAGCAGCTGGAGGCTCGGTTTGGATATTGTGGTTGTACTGGTGCGAGAAATACCAGGAACCCACGGTTAGGTGCTCCAGCCGCCGCGATATGACCCTGGTAGTTGAAAACGGCGTAAAACCCCAATAAACTCAAACCCTTTATACTAAGCAACTTAGAAAGTCGAGCGCGCTGTCTTCGGACAGCTCTTGTTTTTACTAAATAAATGAATATATCAGAGGTCCAGATAAGGTGCGTGATTGCGTTATTACGCATTCAAATATGTAAAAAACGCATTTCAAAGTCAACTGTGTGCGTTGCCAGACGCATTCAATTTCCAAGTAACGCATTCCTAACAAGCGAGAGCGAGTGAAAGTTACTGGTTTTGTACGCATTCAAATTATTTCTAAGCGTTGAAGAAAAATTCCGGTTATCTGTCACCGGATGTTTACAAATCACAGACATACCGATACCGGTGCCGTGTAGAATGATATAGAATAGAATTAAGCAAATCTTACAGGTTGCCGAATCTAACGAAGTCTTAATTATACGACACTGTATCTTTGTACTTTACGAATGCAAGGTCTGTTGCGTCTCAAAGTTAACCATGCCCAGAGGCAGACGGAAATCGTGAGAGAGGGTGGCCTCTTTCCGCCTGTGATTAGTGACACTTACTGTTTTTTTATGGAAAGCTCATTGTGTTTCACTACCTTGTTTAGAATTCAAACATTTTTTTTAAAGTTCCACAGTGGGAAACTGCCTATAAATATACAGTTTTGTATTTTCAACAGTAAGAAACTGACTGTGAAAAGCGAAATCACTCATTTAAAATACTTTGTTGTATTTTTAGGTCACCTGACCGAAGGTCATGGTGACCTATTGCGATCGTGTTTCGTGCGTCGTCCGTCGTCCGTCGTGCGTTAACTTTTAACATTTTCGACTTCTTCTTGAGAACCATTGGACGGATTACAACCAAACTTGGTAGGGAGCATCCCCATGGGAAGCCGCTTCAGATTTGTACGAATCATGGAGTTATCTCCCTTTGGGGCCCCATAAAGGGCCAAAAAGGGGTTAAATAGGGTACATCTTAAAAAATCTTCTTCTCATGAACCGGCTGTTGGATTTGATTTACATTTGTATTAAGAGTCTTTAGGGCAAGGACAACAAAGTTTGTACAAGAGAAAAATATCTGCCAGAAATGGCCGTGCTGGGGATGGGGGATGGGAGGGGAGGTTCGCGTTATTAGTTAACTTAACATTTTCGACTTCTTCTTGAGAACTATTGGACGGATTACAACCAAACTTGGCAGGGAGCATCCCCATGGGAAGCCGCTTCAGATTTGTACGAATCATGGAGTTATCTCCCTTTGGGGGCCCCTTAAAGGGCCAAAAAGGGGTTAAATAGGATACATCTTAAAAAATCTTCTTCTCATGAACCGGCTGTTGGATTTGATTTACAGGGGTAAAAGTTTTCAGGCATATGCCTGAAGTTCAGGTTTTTGAGTATTCCAAAATGCCCCATTTTCTCGATTTTTATACCCCCCACAACAAAGTTATGGGGGGGTATACTGGAATCAGGTTGTCCGTCCGTCCGTCCGTCTGTCCGTCCGTCCGTCTGTCCGTCCGTCTGTCCGTCCGTCCGTGGACATAATCTTGTGTCCTCTTCTCCTCCCACAGTTTTTTGACCAATTCTTCTGAAATTTTACCAGGATGTACCCTATCACATGAAGTTGTGCACCTGCAATTTTGATCTTGTCCAGTCACTAGTTTCAGAGTTATGCCACTTTGAAGTTTTTAAGGGGGGGGGGGGGGGGGTGTGGACATAATCTTGTGTCCTCTTCTCCTCCCACAGTTTTTGACCAATTTTTCTGAATTTTTTTCAGGATGTTTCCTATCATATGAAGTTGTGCACCTGCAATTTTCATCTTGATCCAGTCATTAGTTTTAGAGTTATGCCATTTTGAAGTTTTTAATAAGGGGGGGGGGGGGGGGGGGGGGGGGGGGGGAGTAGTCAAAATTTACAATTTCGTTTCCGTGTTCTAACTTGAGAACCGTTTGACCTAGGATCATGAAACTTTACACAGTTGTTGCCCATGACCATTCAAGGTGCCCTATTGTTTTGGGGTCACCAAGGTCAAAGGTCAAGGTCACAGTTGGACTTTGTATAAAATCCGTTTCCATGCTCTAAGTCAAGAACATTTGGCCGATAGCACTTTTTCAGTGACAAGGCCCTAGTGGGGGGTATTCGTCCGCTTTGCGACAGTTCTAGTTACTATATAAATACAGACTTTTCCAGTTTTTCAGGTTTTTCAGTATTTTGAACTTTTACCCCTGGATTTACATTGGTATTTAGAGTCTTTAGGGCAAGGACAACAAAGTTTGTACAAGAGAAAAAAATCCGCCCAGAAATGGCCGTGCTGGGGATTGGGGATAGGAGGGGGGGTCGCGTTATTAGTTAACTTAACATTTTCGACTTCTTCTTGAGAACCATTGGACGGATTACAACCAAACTTAGCAGGGAGCATCCCCATGGGAAGCCGCTTCAGATCTGTACGTATCATGGAGTAATCTCCCTTTGGGGCTCCATAAGGGGCCAAAAAGGGGTTAAAGAGGTACATGAGACCAAAAGCATTCTACCAGTATCAGAATATTTACAATTTTCAAAGACAATCACAATAAATTGTTTTGCTGAATGTTATCTTGTAAGCGAGTAATTGGCCAAAATCTGATTTTCTTACCTGTGGGAGATTTGCAAATAGTAGATAAAGCCAGTGTGACATCACAAGTGTGCAATGCTTACTGAAATCCTTTGTCTCTACATTGTTTAATGGACTTTTTTGTGGATTTTCTGTTCATGTATACAATTAACCAATTTGTAAATAAAGCTTTTGTCTGAGACTTAACTAAATGTAGCGATCATAGATACTACATACAGAATAAAATGGATCGTCATCAGTCCTAAATTTAATAGCTATTCATTCTTTTGAATGATATAGAACATCGACTGTTGCCACATAAGAATCAGGGCTTTTGTTTTTTTTTTTTTCATTTTTGGGGAAGGGGCCTGGACTTTCAGGTGGGGAAAAAAAGCTTAAAATAACTTGCATGCAAAGAAGAAGTTTTAAAAGGTTTCTCTGTTCTTTGAGTTTTTAAAGGGTATGAAGTCCTACCGTTTCTATTGATTGATAAATTGAATATTATTTTTATTTAGGCGTTTCAAATCGGTAAGGTCGGAGCTACATGTAAGAGCAAAAAATAATGGAATTAATGATGATTTGTTACCAGAATCATACAATGAATAGTTCCCGTTGTGACATGTTTCTGGCGTCTCTGATGTTTCAGATGCAATTCAAAAGTCTTGTCCTTTGGAAAAGGAAATATTTTTCGACAACTAATATTCTGTCATTGGAAAAAAATCGTGCTAATTAAGAAATATTTACACATGTATATGAAATACGGGAAATGTGGAGACAAAATGAATATTCAATATACATGCATTCTATGCAATACAATAATTTTGTTTTCTCTTTGCAAAAAAGGCTGCAATACGGATCATGAATGTAATTTAAATATATTCTACTTTATTGGTTTAACATTTCTTCAATGCAAAAAGTTAGGGAATAAATAAAGATAGTTTCTATATTCTAAACAATTGGTGCGAGAAAATTCAAATTGCATAGGGAATTGAAAGCAGTTTCATTATATTTTCACAAACTGTACTAAAATGCAGTTACAAAGAAAAATATACTGAGAGGCAAAAATAAGTATACGTACACCCTAGTTCTCCACGTTTTCTGATAAAATGATTTAAATACTATGTACGATTTTTAAACTCCACCAAAGCTGGTCATTTATTGATGTCACCTTCTCTGTCTATCCTTCTGTATGTCATTCCTTCCGCAGCAAAGGTCTTTTCATATCGCATAGCGCCATCGAAAAAGGAGACTTAATCAATTAATTAATGCAATCATTCACGTTCACACAACCGATACATTTATGAAGGGACTTGGATAGAATTTTCACAGAAAGTGCCTAGTTACCTAGTACCATGCGTAAATTGTTAGTGCTTTTCCATATCACAATGTGTCATGGCAAAAGGGGGATTGATGCAAAAAAAGTTTCTGACATGACACCTTCTAAGCTTATTTACGGATTCTGATTGAATTTGCACAGAATGTTCATTAGTCAACTCTAATTGTTTAAAGTGCCACGTTTCTTTCATATTATGCTGCGTCATAGAAAAATGGGCCCTAATACAAAAAAAGTGGCATGTTGATCGATTTATACCAGCCACCAAAACTTGTGTTATAATGTTTCAGGAAATTTAAGCTTGTGATTTATTGTAAAAAGAAATAAAGAAATCAAATACAGATTAACAGCAAAATCTGATGCTCCACTAAGTCACATGTGCAAAGTTTGCAGAATCAGCATGTAGCAAGGTTAAGGATAGTCGAGCAACTTCAGTTGGAATCTATCAACACTGAATTATTTGTCTATGCTTAGAAACAAATTATACAAAATTTCGAGTCGATATGATGAAAATTAAGAGAGATATTGACAATAGAAAAGTGTATACTTTCTTTTGTGTCTCAGTATATAATGTTTTAAAGAAAGTGACTATGTGCATCGATGGATTACATACTACAATGTACATAACTATTCTTATCACAATCATATAGCCTAATGCACAATTTATTACCTCTCTTAGATTTCTGAATATAGAATAATAATTCTAAGAATTTCATATCTGCTTGAAAAACAGGGTGGAATGACTTCTGTAATGTATTACAAAACATCTATCTTATTGCTTTTTTGACATTTCTATTGAATTGTTACTTGAACATCTCGTGTTAAGCCCGAACATGCTATTGTTTCCCATCTAAACCATAAAAACCTTTGAATGTCTACTTATTTTCTGTACAAACAGATTGACTGCAATCTATGTTTGCACATTTATTACGTCACAGGCACACAGTCTTATTTACAGGATGTTGGCAAATCCTTAATTACATAGATTTATACAGGTAAATATTGGCTACTTTAGCAGCTTATATCTCTTTAAGTAAGATGTGTATTAGAATGGGACTTTTTTCATTGCATTTGAATTGTAGAAGACTTTTGAATAAGGTGGGTGATGAAAAGCGTTCAAGCCCCTCTTTAAATAGGGTACATCTTAAAAAATCTTCTTCTCATGAACCAGCTGTCAGATTTGATTTACATTTGGTATTTAGAGTCTTTAGGGCAAGGACAACAAAGTTTGTACAAGAAAAAAAAAATCCGCCCAGAAATGGCCGTGCTGGGTATGGGGGATGGGAGGGGGGTCACGGTATTAGCTAACTTAACATTTTCGACTTCTCATTAAGAACCATTGGACGGATTTCAACCAAACTTGGCAGGAAGCATCCTAATAGGAAGCCGCTTCTGATTTTGTACAAATTATGGAGTTATCTGCCTTTGGGGCCCCTTAAAGGGCCAAAAAGGGGTTAAATGGGATACATCTTAAAAAATCTTCTTCTCATGAACCGGCTGTTGGATTTGATTTACATTTGGTATTTAGAGTCTTTAGGGCAAGGACAACAAAGTTTGTACAAGAAAAAAAATCCGCCCAGAAATGGCCGTGCTGGGTATGGGGGATGGGAGGGGGGTCACGGTATTAGCTAACTTAACATTTTCGACTTCTTATTAAGAACCATTGGACGGATTTCAACCAAACTTGGCAGGAAGCATCCTAATAGGAAGCCGCTTCAGATTTTGTACAAATCATGGAGTTATCTCCCTTTGGGGTCCCATAAACGGCCAAAAAGGGGGTAAATTGGGTACATCTTAAAAAATCTTACTTAACTTTGAACATTTTCTACTTCTTTTTAAGAACCATTGGACAGATTTCTACCAGACTTGGCTGGAAGAATTCCAATGGGAAGTCGCTTCAGATTTTCACAAATCATGGAGTTATCTCCCTTTGGGGCCCCAAAAGGGGCCAAAAGGGGGTGAATAGGGTATATATTAAGAAATGTTCTATTGTTGGATTGAATTCACATTTGGTATTTGAGTCTTTAAATAAGTTTGTACAAGAGAAAAAAAGACTGTCAAGAAATGGTGGTGCTGGGGGTTGCGCTTTTTGTTAACTTAACATTTTCCTTAAATGTTTCTGCTCTTTTGATTCAGGTGACCGATAAGGCCCTCTGGGCCTCTTGTATTACCTTATTGTGCCCTGTGAATCAAAGAAGTACCAATTCAAGGAAAGGAAATCCCATGATTAAGGATTAAGTTTTCCCCCGTGAACCTTTTTTGTTGGTTTTCTCCAAAAAGGGATTAGACCTACTGGGTTGAGAGTGAATCACTCTTTTGATGCTCAAAGTAGGGAGTGATCACTCTTTTACCCTAAAAATTATCTGGAGCTCTGAATATATTGATATGGATATTGAGTAGAGAGCTTTAGTTTGTTCTCAATTGACTTGTAAAAGCAATTTTACTGGTGTTTTGATAATTCGCTCACCTGAGCACGAAGTGCTCAAGGTGAGCTATTGTGGTCGCTTTTTGTCCGCCGTCCGTCCGTCCGTCCGTCCGTTTCTTTAAACATCTTTTCCTCCTATATCAATGGGCCAATTTTCACCAAACTTGGCAGGAATGTTCCTTGGGTGACCCTTCTCAAAACTTGGTCGCAGATTTTTGATTCGTCAAAAAATGTGGGCGTGGCAGGGCGGGGCTTATCAGACTAAGAGAAATCATAAGAAAATTCTTTAAAAATCAACCATTGGGCCAATTTGAACCAAACTTGGCAGGAATGTGCCTTGAGTCACTCTTCTCAAAATTTATTCACAAATTTTTAGATTTGTCAAAAAATGTGGCAGTGGCAGGGAGAAAGGGGCTTATTGGCTTAGAGAAAGCATAAGAAAATTCTTTAAAAATCAACCATAGGGCCGAATTGAACCAGACTTTGCAGGAATGTTCCTGAGTCACTCTTTACAAAATTTGTTCACAAATTTTTACATTTGTCAAAAAATGTGGCTGTGGCAGGGAGAAAGGGGCTTATTGGACTTAGAGAAATCAGAAGAAAATTCTTTAAAAATCAACCATTGGGACCAATTGAAGAGGACTTGGTAGGAATGTGCCTTGAGTCACTGTTTTCAAATTTATTCACAATTTTTTACATTTGTCAAAAAATATGGCCGTGGCAGGGAGAAAGTTGCTTATCAGACTTGGAGATATCATAAGAAAATTCTTTTAAAATCAACCATAGGGTCAAATTGAACCAGACTTTGAAAGAATGTTCCTTTAGTCACTCTTTTCAAAATTTGTTCACAAATTTTTTACATTTGTCAAAAATTGTGGCAGTGGCAGGGAGAAAGGGGCTTATCAGACTTAGATAAATCAGAAGAAAATTCTTTAAAAATCAACCATTGGGCCCAATTGAAGCAGACTTGGTAGGAATGTGTTTTGAGTCACTTTTTTTCGAATTTATTCACATTTTTTTACATTTGTCAAAAAATATGGCCGTGGCAGGGAGGAAGGGGCTTATCAGACTTTGAGAAATCATAAGAAAATTCTTTAAAAATCAACCATATGGCCAATTTTAATCAAACTTGGAAGGAATGTTCCTTGCATCTCTCTTCTCAAAGTTTGTTCACAAATTTTTACATTTGTCAAAAAATGTGGGCGTGTTGGGGAGGAAGAGTCTTATCGAAAAAGAGAAATCATAAGAAAATTCTTTAAAAATCAACCATTGGGCCAATTTGAAAGAAACCTGGCTGGAAAGTTCCTTGAGTGATTTGTTTCAAAATTGTATCTTGTAATTTTTATTTCCTTAAAAAGTATTTTGGTATGGCAGGGTAAGGGAAATTCCATGCATTGAAAATTATACTGTACTGTGGGTTGTAATGGAGATACTTAGTTTTCTTCTAAACTGTTTGGCCTAGAACCTTGAAATTTTGTGTAAGACCTAATTTCATGAATGGCTTCAAGAATACAAGAAGCTGAAGATAAGAGGAGATAATTGCTTTTCAAAAAGCAATATTTTGTTTCAATATTCATGAAACCCTATGTTGTTGGTGATCATTACAATCATCTGCTCGAAAAAAATAAAATATTCTACATAGGGTTTTGATATAAGTAATAAATTTGGAAAGCTTTTACTATTTCTCTTATCTATTTCTGTTATCAATATCTCTGGCTGGCCCCATTTTTAATTGGACGTCCGAAAGGACGTACAATTCTTATAACCACTTTTGGACAGGCGAAATGGGTTTTCATTACCAAAAAACCCTTTCTCAGACTCAATTGCCAGTTGACCAAAATTCAAAATAGATTTTGCGACCATACAGGAAAACTGTCGTATCTTTTCCTACTTTCTATGTGTTCTCTAACAAATACTATAAGATTCATTGGCCGATTCAATTCATGCCACGTCTTAACCAACTTTACGATCTTTTTTCGATTTAATCATTTTCTTGTAGTTTTTTGACTTTCGTAATATTTATTGTGTAAAGGGTACGATCTTTAGAAAGCGATACATGCATACACTATGGTTATAATGTAAACAGACACCCTATATCATCAGCAGCAGCGATAGCTCAAACGGGAAAGGATTAACCTCGCAACCTTTTTTCAGTTTGAAATTTGGAACGCCGTTGGTTCAAAACCAGTTCGGATTATTTCTTCTGTAAAACGTTTGTTTTTCTTGATGTGTTTACTGAAAACACACATTTTAGAATGATTACAAAATTTAATGCACGTATTGTGTATGATAGGTTCCCTGTTTTTGATCATTGTTGTTTAAGTCTTTGACATTTTTAAAGGAACGGGGTTTCCACGAGACATACTTTGGAACCAGGGTTTTGAAATTGATTATCGGGAAGTGAGTTCATTTCGCAACTCGGGTTCGACTCAATGACAAATCGGGGTTCCATCTGAACAGCCTCAGATGAGACACTAGTGAAATCCACCTATTCAGAAAAATAGTTGCTCTTACGAGTTTTTTTTTTCTCCAGCATCTGTATCACTGATATTCGACAGTATCATGACCTATTTACATACTGATCGATGATCATGACAACAATGATTATTACTAGTATAAGACTAAGTGACAGCGATCTGTATTTATTTCGTTTAAGAGACCCGTTTACGTGTATTGAGCTAAGAAGATGAAGCAATGGGTCTGCAACAGATGGTACCTGGATGATCGTATGAATATGTTTACAGATAGGGACATTGCTATTCTCAAATTTTCGTTGATAATGATATGAAGATTTAAATTGCTTATTGTACTCCACTGCCATTTTCCCGACGGCACGTTCCCAATTTCTTCTTTTTATGCACATCTGTAGATGTAAGGATGCTGCGGTAGTACTTGTATGAGGAATCCATGGTTAGGTGCTCCAATTCATCTGGTATTTTGTTTCAGGAAAAGTATGTATTGAATTTGTTTTGTAACCACAACCAGGAAAAACTGCTACCGTGTTTTTTTTCTTTTTTTACTCTAAACAGGAATAAAAATCAAAGTGCTTGGAGCACTATATTTAGACGCCTCTCATTGATTGAGCGGAATTGTATGTAAATGATCGGCGTTTCATTACTTTATTTCGTTGAATTTGTGTTAAGATCGATTCTAAATCACTGCGGTCGTTTTTTCGCCAACGATGGTGGAGATAGAAGTCGAACAAGAGTGCCATGGTCACAATATACGCCGCCACTTATAAAACTTGAGACAAAAAAAATGACATTGACAAGGATTTATAAATATTCACACAAAAACCTGTAAAAAGTTGTGTTCACAAAAAGGTTTTTATAAATATCCAGTCAAAAACCTGGAAGGAATTGCGTTCACGAGACTGAAAAATCATTAAGCCCTAGAGACTAAGATTGAAGGGGGCATAACTCAGGCAAAAATCAATGAACCATAAAATCCTTACTTCATGCACTTCTACCAATTAAGGTTATAACATCCACCAAGTTTCATAAGGATCCAGTCAGAATCTTAGAAGAAGTTGTGTTGACAAGGCTGCAATTTCAATCAGCCCCAGAGACTAAGTTTTAAGGGGGCATAACTCTAGAAAAAATCAATGAACCATAAAATCCTTCCTTCATGCAAATCTACCAATTGAGGTGATTGACCAAGTGTCATTAATATCCAGCCATAAACGTAGGAGGACTTGCGTTGACAAGGCTGCAATTTCAATAAGCCCCACAGACTAAGTTTTAAGGGGGCATAACTCTGGCAAAAATCAATGAACCATAAAATTCTTCCTTCATGCACATCTACCAATTGAGGTGATAACATTGACCAAGTTTCAGTAAGATCTAGCCAGAAACTTGGGAGGAGTTGTGTTGACAAGGCTGCAATTTCAATAAGCCCCAGAGACTAAGTTTTTAAGGGGCATAACTCAGGCAAAAATCAACGAACCATAAAATCCTTCCTTCATGCACATCTACCAATTGAGGTGATAACATTGACCAAGTTTCATTAAGATCCAGCTAGAAACTTAGGAGGAGTTGCGTTGACAAGGCTGCAATTTCAATAAGCCCCAGAGACTAAGTTTTTAAGGGGCATAACTCTGGCAAAAATCAACGAACCATAAAATCCTTCCTTCATGCACATCTACCAAATTGAGGTGATAACATTGACCAAGTTTCAAGAAGATCCAGCCAGAAACTTAGGAGGAGTTGCGTTGACAAGAAAAGTGGACGGACGGACGGACGGATGGACGGACGGACAGACGGAGAAGATGACGCCAATATACGTCCGCCTCCGGTGGCGTATAAAAAAAGATGATTAAAAAGAACAATGTCTGAGTAGAATTCGAACCCAGGGCATTCCGGATATAACATGTGTAAAGAGTACAAGGTGAGTGCTCTGCTAAGTGAGCTATCGCGGCTTTCATTTATGTAGCGCGTTGGCTTACATTTTAAATAAATTGCTTTGTAGCATACTTTATAAAATCAATGAAAAGTATAACTGACGACAATACTCATAGTAAACCGAAACAAGAAGACAAAAGTGCTAATCGCATGGCCTTAATTGAATTTGGTAATCAAATTAATAGTGATTATTCATAGCGACAAATCAATTGTCTTGAAACGGCAATCAAATCAATTTGAAGCCTGAGAAGGGTTTTCTGGTATTAAAGCCGATTTCGTATGTCCGAAACCGATCTTATAGAATTAAACACAGAAGAATGAATAAAATATCTTTCGTTTATGTACAATCCCGCTCAATTAATCAGAGACGTCCAATTACAGTGCTCGCAGCACTTTGATTATCTTATGTAAACAAATAAGAAGGGATTAGCCTAGCTTATCAGATGGTTTGTCCTCATTTACTATATACTTTCAAATCACATACCAAATCTTGCTTATAATATCATAAATAATCAATTTTAACAGATCAGTATGCTTTGAAAATTAGCCCTATATTGTATATTGAAAAATAATGAAATAATTGTTGAAAAAAACTCAACCATTACAGTGAATAATCTAGAATTTGAAACCATGAGTCCTGGGGACGCATGGCTCTGAAAACAACTCAAAATGTATGAGTCCCAACTTTTCACTTTCATTAAATTGTAGATCTACGCCAATTGATATTTACATGTATGTAGGCCTGTGTCATTGCCGTTGTTGGGAAAAATGAATAAACACTGTTATGTTATTGTAATACTTTATTTTCATTGTGGTTTTGTTGGACAATGTTTGAACACTGACCAACACAACACAATGCAGAGGTTCACTTTATCCTCTTGATCTTGACAGTGCAGGGCCTGTTTATGAAAAAGAGATTTGGGAGAGAACTCAGAACCCACTCTAGGAAAATTTCGCATGACATTTGTTCAAATTGGAAAAGGTTCTGAAACAAATTTAAGAATGTTGATAACCAAACACCAAGAAGTTGCAAAAACAGTTTGGACATTCCATCTATCTTACAAGTTTAGATTGCTCTCACAAAGTCCCGGAGACAGGGTAAGGTAATGGACAGAATTTGTAATGGGATGACATTGAGATGATGTCACATGAGTAGTTTCACTGTCAACGACAATTTGATTTTGGACTTGGTCTGAAGTCGCCAATGTCTGTGACATAATTGGCAACCCCCTATTCTCCATCGGTTTCAATCTACCAATTTCAGACGGAAGAATTTGATCGCCAATGAAAGAACATGGTTTTACTTCACAAATAAATAAACTTTCTCAAATTTGTTGCCCAAACTGGCACAAACCTTTATGACAGAATGCTTTGTAGTAAATCTGTTTTTATCATGAATAGTAATTTGTGTCTGTCGTTTCGGTGAGATTAAACGATTTGCTCTCTTAACAAATATGTACGTAAAAAAATGATGGGAATAATGTTCTTTCAAATATTTTATCTTTTTATGCTTTAATCATTAGCCAGATAAAGTAAAACAGACTAAACAATACTTTGTAATAAAATAAAATGAATATTTTAGAATCTCGATTGTTGTGATCAATTCATTTAAAAGTCGATGTTGATGTTCGATTGAATATGAGTAAAGTACTAATAAAACAGACCACCAATCAAGTTATCGTGACCGCATTATTTTCCGAGATTTGTCTTCTACTTTCACTTTGCAATGGCTTTTGTATTGAGATCGAGAATTTTTGTAACTAGAGATTGATGTCAAAGAAAATGCCATTCTAGATTGATGCGTCCTACAGGACGCGCATCATTCAAAATTATGCGTCCCCAGCCAATTTTATGCGTACAGGACGCAGGACGCAGAGGTAGATTAATTACTGCCATTATGCTAATTCATACCCGACTTTTACAGGATCGATTGGAACAAAATTACTACTTAATTGTTTCCAAACAGAAAGTCCTTATAAGTTTCATGCTTTTGAATTTGACAAAATTGCCATTATCACTCTTGTCATCTTGATTCAGGTGAGCGATTTAGGACCATCATGGTCCTCTTATTTTGATATTTTTATGCTCCCCGAAAAAATTTCGGGGGAGCATATAGTGGCCATGCTGTCCGTCCGTGCATCCGTGTGTCTGTGCGTCTGTCCGTCTGTCCACAGCCATATCTCAGCAACCCTTGGACCAAATTCAATGAAACTTCACATGTGAACTCCCTGGGTCAATACCTAGGGACCTTTTTCTCCGTTTGTAAATTTAAGGCTGCGTCATGGAAAAAGGGGCCTTAGTGTAAAAATTAGTTTTTCTCTTATTTCTCTTCATCTAATGGGCAGAATTTAATGAAATTTTGTGCTTATGTGATAAATGAGATGTTCTAGACCATATTCTATTAATAATGTGTGTACAAAAAATCTGTCATGGGAAAAGGGGGCTTAATGTATGATAGTTTTTATTTTGTGACAAACACTTGTTCGGGGAGCATAATCCGTCTATGACGGCTCTTGTTTCTAAATTGTGATTGGGAATTTTTTCTTCAGATTGGAAAAAAAGTAGGCTAAATTCCATTGGGAAAGGGGTCGAATTTCTGCCCCTGAGACACCCTAAAAAAATCCCTGAGTTAACAATTTTGATCTAGCGGCCCAGATTGGCTAACATCCAACAATTAACATTAGGTATATGGGCAATTTCTTCAGAGATTCAGGGGCCCAGCCCAAAAATTAGGGGCCATGGGCGACTGGGCCCCTGTTAGTCTTTATCCCTGTAATGGGTTGATTAGTAATAATAATTCTGTCTGTTGCAGGTGGTGGTGTTTATCCACTTTATCTTCACAGTTTGGTGAGTACTGCATCTGCCTCTCATTCAAATCGTTGGCTATACACATTACACAACAAAACAATTGAAAAAATCTGATACAAACTTTCATTGGCTGACGCTTCAAATTACCGGCTTGAGCCAAAAATAGAAGCAATGTAATGTATACGTAACCAAACAAGATAAAACTGAATGATTTTGATTCGATAATTTTAATGTTACCGGCTTCAGCCAAAAATAGAAGCGACGTAATGAATACGTAAAGATCATGCAAGATAAAACTGAATTATTTTGATTTGATCATTCAAATGATGTGCTATAATTAGATTATGACGACTAAAAAGGTTGTTGGTGTATCAAAAAAAGGCAGAGGTCATATTTGATGGTTAATCAATAGACCTCGGCTTTGGAGAGTAGGATCATCCTAAATCTTTGTTGTTTGGGAAAGGGTTAATCATAAGATGGATGAGAGAAGTTGTCAACTTGGCTTTTTGTTTATATTAAGGTAGAATACCCCTTATGAGATTTGCACGATGTCGGAATTATTTTGGCAACATTGAAAACATTTGGCTGTGGAACTCTCCATCGCTGAATGTTTACGACGGCACACAATAGGTTCAGATACTTAATGTTGCTGCTCAAAAAAAGCTGATGTTTTATGAATCTCAAAATGGCCACATTACGGGTATTGTACTTGAATTAACACTTTCCCAAATGACAAAATTTTAGGGCGGTTCAATTTGAAAGCTGCTGCAGATGACTAAATAGTCTTTAAGGTAGAATTTGTGAATATCGTAGCATAGAAAACATTAAGGCAAAAGGAGAAACTGCTGGTAATCAGCAGTTTCTTCTTTTGTCTCAATGTTTTCCCAAACCATATTTACTAGGGACGTCAAAACAAGGTCTTGTTTGGGAAATGGTTAATGATCAGTTTCTTTTGAAAATCGTTTCAGGGGTACAATGAATCCATTCCTAGGTTTGTCATACATTTACATGAATCTATTTGTGTTGAGTCTGGGAGTTTGGAGTATTGTTCATCATGAATCATCAGACGCTGTCATTATGGTAAGATCTGTTATGAATTATGATTTTTATCAAGCTTGGACTTTTAAGGTATTCTACCCATCATTAGATGTGTCGCCGCCTTGATTCAGTTGGTATCGCATCTGCCTCTCGTTTGAGAGGTCCTGGGTTGGATATCCGGCCGTGGCAAATACCCTTTCTAACAAAAATGTCACCCATCAATGGTTTGATATTGTGAACCTATGTGGGGAAGCAGCTGGAGGCTCGGAAAGGGTGTTATGGAATACTAGTTTGAGAAACGACAGGAATCCATGGTTAGGTGCTCCAGCCCTGCGATATGACCTTAGTACTTGAAAACGGGTAAAACCCCAAAAAGGTAAACAATCCACCATTAGATACCAAATACTTGTAAACGGGTACATCAATCTGTTGACCAATACATAAAATTCATGAAATTATTATTACCTATTTGTATGTTCGACAACCTAGCCAGTTTAAGTGCAGGTTTACTTAGTTTTTATTTCAAAATAAAAGTGATGTATATTGGAACACCAAAAACAAATATTCAAACAAGTATCATTGTAATTGTTTCCATACCAAGACAAAATCCTATCAAAAATTCACAAACACACTGTGGTGGAACTAGGATTTCTGTGAAGGGAGTTCAAAGATACAAATAGGGGTGTATGTTTTCCTAGTATTACACATTGTTGACTCAATTATTTTATAAGAATTAAATAACAAGGCTACATAGGGGGTTTGTTTGAACACCCCTAACCCCCTCTGGATCCGCTTTTGACACACATTATTTTGTCTTGTATTTCCAGTTTTTGGCGTGTCATGTCTTTTCAATCCTGCAAGACATAATATTGCTAGGAATCAATGAGCCTAGAGGGTATAGAAGTTATGAAGAAAATCCAAACACAGATGGTAAGTATTTCAGGAAAGAATTAACCCATAACCACACAGTGACTCTTTTTGACTTCCCATAAGATAATGGCTTTGGAAAACACCATGTAAAATGAAGAAATTGCTTGTGACAAGCAATTTCTGCATTTTCCACAATGTTATCTGACCAAAAATGGAAATATTTTTTAAAACTTCATCAACTTGAAATTGTCCTCTGCAACATCTTTGAATTTGGAATAGTCCAAAATTTTGTTGTTTGGTAATGGGTTATGACATAGCTATAGGTAACAGGAAAAAGGCTTTTTTGAATTAGAAAATAATATTTACTGAAAGGCAAGCCCTTTAGTTAATTAGTCACTTGCTTTGTCTTTTTGAAAAGAGTAAAATTTTAAAATTTCACCTCTCGTTACTTGGAAATATCATCAGACAATTTTTTTCATTTTGGAGCTTTCTAAAATTTTGTTGTTGAGAAAGAGTTAACCTATTATAGTATGATTACCACACAGTGACTCTTTTTCACTCAAGACAAGATAATGGCTTTGGAAAACATTGTGGAAATGAAGAAATTGCATGAGACAAGCAATTTCTTCATTTGCCACAGTGTTTTCTATGTAAAAAGACCAAGAAATGTAAAATTTCATTCACTTGAAATGGTCGTCTGCATCATCTTTGAATTTGGACTAGTGTAAAATTTTAACATTTGGTAACGGGTTATTGCAACATGTGACATTTATTATACCCCTGCAAACAAAGTTTAGGAGTGAGTATACAGGAATAATTCTAGTTGTTTGGTCTGTCTCTTGTTTGCCGCGGCCATGGCACAGTTGGTAGCACATCTGCCCCTCATTCGAGAGGTCCTGGGTTCAATACCCGGCAGAGGCAAATACCATATCTGACAAAAATGTTGCCCATCTGGCATCAATGGTTTGATATTGTGAACCTACATGTATGTGGGGGAGCAGCTTGAGGCTCTGATAGGGTGTTGTGGTAGCACTGGGGAGAGAAATACCAGGAATCCATGGTTAGGTGCTCCAGCCGCCGCAATATGACCTTAGTAGTTGAAAACGGCCTAAAACACCAATAAACCAAACCAAACTGTCTGTTGGTCGGTCTGTCTGTGAAACTTTGTCCAGACAACTCCCAAAGTTACCGCCTGATTTGCTTCATACTTGGCTTACAAGGGCGAGAAGCAATTTCTCTAAAACCTGATCAATAATTTCTGAGTAAGGGTCCCTTATTTGACAAAAACCCTTGTCTGTACAAATGTAGTAGTGGGGGTATTTTGATCACATTTGGTGATAAATTTATAGTTGTGACTGTAACAGGTTTATATTTGTTCTATTTTTCAGGTACAACATTAAATGAATACAGATTTACATTAGGGTATCCTTTTCCAAAAGACTTAAAATTTTGGTATTTTAGTATTTTCAAAGAATTGTGATATTTGTGCACGTTGTCAAAAGATTAGGGGATATTGTATGGTTATTTGAGGTACAAAGTAAAATGCTTAATGGATAGTGATTCTCAAAATATGAAAATGTAATTTGCTTTTCATGAAACCCTATTTTGTGGTTACTCATTGGAATCTTCTCCTCAATGTGTTTTAAATGAGTACCAACTACGTAGGATTTTGATTTGAAATATGATTAATCCATACCACACAGTGACGCCTTTTGACACCCCACAAGATAAGGCTTTGGAAAACCTTGTGGAAAATGAAGAAATTGCTTGTGACAAGCAATTTCTTCATTTCCCACAAGGTTTTCTACCAAGAAAGAACAAAAAATGTTCAATTCAGTGCATTTGAAATTGTTGTCTGCAACACTTTTGAATGTGGAGCAGTCTAGAATTTTGTCGATGGGGAAAGGGTTGTTTACTATTTGTCATGACCTCCTTCTAATTGTTAGTCTGATGCATGCATTCAATGCTGCCTGCAAAAGAAAATGCTGATGATCAGACTTTTGGTCATTCCTTAACCCTTTCCCAAACGGCAATATTTCAAAAGTTCCATTTCAAAAGCTGCTGCATATGACAAATGGACCTTGTGGTAGAATTTGTGTACAATATAGCACGGAAAATATTGAGACAAAAGGAGAAACTGCTGGTTATCAGCAGTTTCTTCTATTGTTTCAATGTTTTCCCAAGCCATTTCTATAAGGGACATCAAAACCAGGTCTTGTTTGTGAAAGGGTAAATATTTTCAGTGCTACATCGTACACAAATCCTATCTTAATCAAGCCCCATTTTTGTCGTCTTCAGCAGCTTTTAAATCAGGAATTGGGATAGTCAAAATTATTATTATAGAAAGGGTGTAAAAAGTTTCTTCCTTTACAAAACAATGCCTTAACACTTTTACAGTATGAGTATAGTAAATCTAATACTCAAGCCCATCACAGCATTCCTGTTGTTTAGAATCTATAGAGAGAGAGGAGGGAGTTATTCTGAATTTAACATTCCTGGCGTCGGAAATCTTCCAAGTTTTGGTGAGTTTTGTCTCAATTATATATATCTCACTGGAAGAAAATGCCTTAACACATTACCAGACAGCAACATTTTGGATTTTTCCAATTTAAAAGGTGTTGCAGATGACAATTTCAAGTTGATGGAACTCTATAAATCTTTTCATTTTGGTTTAAAAATCATTTTGCAAAATGAAGAAATTGCTTGTCACAAGCAATTTCTTCATTTTCCTCAATGATTTCCCAAGCCATTATATTGTGAGGTGTCAAAAAAGCGTCAAAATTTGGTAATGCCTTAACCTTTATACAGTATGAGTATAGTAAATCTAATACTCAAGCCCATCACAGCATTCCTGTTGTTTAGAATCTATAGAGAGAGAGGAGGGAGTTATTCTGAATTTAACATTCCTGGTGTGGGCAATCTTCCAAGTTTTGGTGAGTTTTTGTCTTCATTATATACACATGGCTGTAGACATGGGTGTGGCAATTTCCGTAGACTTGGCATGCCACAGGAATAATTGTTGTAGTTACGGTATTTTGCTGCACCAATGCAAATAATATGGCTATGCCTATGATACATACAAAATTTCATGGTAGAAAAAGTTAGACAGAAGAAGAAAAAAGTATTTAACCCTTTTCATGCTACCTGCAAAAATGGCTTGAATATTTTATGATGAGCTCGCCATAGAATAGAAGCGCGATGGATAATCACTTGATACAATATTTTCAGAAAATCTTAAATAATTTTGTAAATACTCAACCAATTTGAATTCGGTTTGAAGCAGAGAATGTGGACAGATGTCACACATTAGATGGATGTGGTTGATTTTTTAAAAAAAATAACTGATTAAAAAGTTATTGAAGATAAACTAAAATTTTGGTTTATCTTCAATAACTTTTTTATCAGTTGATTTTTTAAAAATCTACCACCACCATGTTATTCCTGACATATTCCACCTTCTCTGCTTCAAACCGAATTGAAATTTGGTCAAGTATTGACAAATTATTAAAGATTATCGAAAATTCAAAGTCATGTGATTATACACCTTGGTTGTAGTTACTGTATTTTGCTGCAACAATGCAAATAACATGGCTACGCCTATAATACATACAAAATTTCATGGTAGAAAAAGTTAGACAGAAGAAGAAAAAAAGGATTTAACCCTTTTCATGCTACCTGTAAAAATGGCTTGAATAGTTCATGATGAGCTCGCCATAGAATAGAAACACGATGGATAATCACTTGATACAATATTTTCAGAAAATCTTGAATAATTTTGTAAATACTCAACCAATTTGAATTTGGTTTGAAGCAGAGAATGTGGACAGACATCGCGCATTAGATGGATGTGGTTGAATTTTGAAAAATCAACTGATAAAAAAGTAATTGAAGATAAACCAAAATTTTGGTTTATCTTCGATAACTGTTTTATCAGTTGAGTTTTCAAAAATTCAACATCTTCAACTTATTCATGGCATTTTCCCACTTTCTCTGCTTGAAACTGTAATTCAAATTTGTCGAGTATTAAAAAAGATATTGAAGATTATCGGAAATTCTGAGTCACATGATTATACACCGTGAGAAAAGGGGATGTTATTCAACATTCGTGATGTCGGAAATCTTTCAAGTTCTGGTAAGGTTTTCTGATTATTATATGCATACATAGTTTCTCTTAGTAACTATCAGAGACAACAAAGCAGAAAGTGATAGTTCGTCCAAAGACCATTTTTGTCCAGAGCATAACTGAAAAATTGTGCAAGGTCATATCATGAAATTTAACCTTTTCCCAAACAAGACCTGGTTTTGACGTCCCTGATAGAAAAAGCTTAAGAAAACATTGAAACAAAAGAGGAAACTGCTGATAACCAGCAGTTTCTCCTTTTGTCTTAATATTTTCTATGTCATATTTTTAAACAAATCATATCTTTAATAACGTTCATTTCGTCATTAGTAGCACTTTTCGATGTGGATCACCCTAAAATGTTGCCGCTTGGGAAAGGGTTAATAGGTGGATAGATCTCATTATGGAGGAGTGCAGTGTACAAGAGCCATAACTTTACTGATTGTCCTTTACATTGTTTTACAAACATTTATTTTTTGTATTTTAGGTGGTAGCCAGGGAGGTGGTAATTATGAGAATATTGATGAACAAGTGCCTACAAACGTTTTTGTTTGTTTACAATGTGTTTGTTTACAATGTGTTTGTTTACAATGTTTTCTTATATTTAACCCTTTCGTTTGCAAGCGCGCTTTAAAGCGCGGTCAGGAACGCCTATACTGTTTAGGGGGGGCATGGGCTTTTAAAAGCAATTTTTAAGTCGCTGAGCGCTCGCGCTGCGACTTATTGGTGCCGTACGAGTTTTCTGGACAGGTCAAATAAGGTCAAAGACGGACCTCTTAACTTCTTCTGTATTTCTGTTTTGAGACAAAGTAGATCTCTGATTTCTTGTCCACACTTTGATTTAATATTGAAATTCGACTTTCTACAATTTCTAAACTGACATGCCAAATAATCATTGTTGAACGAGGAAATTATACGTTTTATGTAGAACTACTTTTTTGGCGGAGAAAATTTATCGCGCGCAATAATTCCGTTTTCTGAGGTATATTGGTCTAAGGGAAATAACCAGGTTTAAATTAGACAGTTTTCATGAAAGAGTTACTTCCCTTAGATAGTCAATATTCAATACTGTATATCTTCGGCTGTAAGTCAAGGAAAAAAAAACTATTCAGAATGTGGGGGAAATAGACATCGACTTTATGACTCGGCGACAATAAACATACGACAACGACGGAATACTCATTTGCTCGATTCTTTTTATAATAATAAATTCCATTTTAACAAGGTGTCTTGCTTGATATGCATCGTTCTGCCATTTCAAGCGTGTAATCTCGCAATCAATATGCCCTAAATTAACACACGACATAATTGTACACAACAAGCAGTCGTCACTTTTCTTCGAAAACCTCGTAACTGCATATTGTTTTAATCTGCAATTACTTGGTGATGACAATAGTTTAAAAAATCGTGTGATCAAATTTGCCGAAAATTCGAAAAACTGTGCGGCTGAGAGTGATTTCGGCATCAGTGGAAAGCTAGTGAGAGACTGGCGAAAAAACAAGACAAAGATCTGTGATTGTCCAAAATCGCAGAAATGGAGGGTTATTCGGATCAGTCCCTATGAGCCACAGGAAAATGATCTGAATGATTGGATTTTGGAGTTACGGGCAAGTGGCTATGTTGTAAGTAGGATCGGGATTCGCGTCAAGGCCCTTCAACTCGACAAGGACCAAAATACAAAATCCAGGGCGAGTTCAAAGCTTCTTCTGGGTAGTGTTGCAGGTTCATGAATATTTTAGTCAATACCGGGAAGACCAGAAAAAAAAACATTTTATTACACACCTGGACAGCTTATCAATGGGAAAACCTACGGGACCACATCAAAGAAACGAGACTTAACTACTCGGCTGGTTCCGTGATGTTGACGATCCCGAAATATGCAAGATGTGCATATCCGACGATTACTTTAAACAAAGGGTTTTACGTCGCCGGATTTACGGAAATGAAATTGTTGATTTGCAGGGTTGAATCTCGCGACCGGTAGGCGATCATAGACGGCACAAAAGCAGCTTTGCAAGTCACGGGCATTTTGTATGATACGGTTCCCCCGAAAGATCGCAGCTAAAACCTTACCTTCGTTTCAGATCAGAATAAATATTTCAGCCCACACGTTTTGATTTTTGTGTATGTATGGATAATCGTTAGCCCCAAAGTGTAATTCATGGATATTTACATTCATGTTCAATTTTCGTCATTTTGTTTACCCCAAAACAGAAATATTTTTTAGACTGCTCCATTTTGAAAGCTGTTGCATGCATACGACATAACTTCTTAAAAAAGATTGAATTACATCATGGAAAGTATCTCGGGTGAACGGAGAAATGGCTAGTTATCGACAATTTCTTCTTTTCAATGTTTTCCAATCTTTTTGTTCCCATGATTGTCGTCGGAATCAAGTCTTGTTTGTGAAAGGATTTAAGAGAGAGGTTATATAGACGAACGTCGGCAAGTATTACTCTCCAAAGCCGATGTCTATTGATTAGATCATCAAAATACATTACTAATTACATATCATTTCATAAGAGGTAATGTACTGTACTTTGTTTTAAGAGAGTAGCAAGTATAAGCACGAGTCATGTAGATCTACATCTGCAAGAAATTTTCTTTTCACTAAATACACTGAAATAGTCTACCCTTTGAATTTCGTTCTTCTTTTGAAAACTCTTTATGAAGTTAAACTGTCTCTTAAATCTATATACTCTAAAATTTAAAAATGTAGAGGTCAACACTCTAATAAATATTCACTTAAAATGTGACCGATTAAGGGAGAGACTCGGGGTAAAGCTTCTTTTCTGACGATTGCCCTTTAAGTTCTAGATCTTTTATGAAGCAATGCTTGTAAAATTTATAGACCTACAGATTGGTTGAAAAAGAGAATTGTCCCCGCCCATTCATTGACTTACTAGTTGATTGACATGCTTCTCAGATGAATAAGCACGTGATACAGTCGGATCCATTTTGTTAAAAAAAACAATATGACGTCTTGATGACGTAGCGTCTACTCAATCTGGGCTGGAATAGTGACTTCAAAAACACCGCCAACACCTGCTCAGTTATTTCGGAAACTGTTTCAAAATATGTTAGTTGGATTATTACCGGTGAATTTTTGGTTTGGATAGTAGACTAACAGGTATCATTTTCTTCGTATCATCATGACATTATCGCTTGCCGACCAAAAACAAAATAACCTTCTAAACCTAGATGTATAATTTTCTACTTTACATCATAAAATCTGCATGAATTACCATTTAAATTAATTTGTCGAGCGTCCGTCGATTCAGTCGACGTTTCTGCGATTAAATTTCTTATCATTAATCACCGAATAATTAACGTGAAATAAAATAGTTTTTGTGAAGAGAGGGGAAGTTAATTCGTGAATAAACCATTATTGGAGGCTCAAATTATCGATTAATCACGACTTTAGGCTTGCAGCAATAAACAGTTCTAGAGATTATTCATTTCTGTGACTGTAAAATATTGCGTACCTAAATGATATCAATCTTGAGAAATATCACGGTCACCATTGCATACTAGAACGTATAAGTTCTTATTTCGAAATTGAAAAAAAATGATGTAAAAAAGTGCATCATATTGAGTTATAATTTTAAACTGAGTGATAAATGATTTGGAAAACTTGCATCAAAAGATGGTAGAATTTATAGTGTCACGAACGCCTTCCTGAGGGTTGAAAACGCTATTTCTCAAGAGCTCCCGGGTGGCTCTGGCCCCGTGGACCCCTGGCCAGGGCGTTTCCATAGACCCATCGGGGGCCCTGTGGTCCATGGCCCCCCAGCTGTAAAATTCAGTATTTTGAAAGTATCTAACTTTCACCCAGGGTCGATGTTTTAAATGAAATAGTTTGATTTTGAGGGGTTTTAGTTAAGTGAGGAATGCGTTATGAAGTATAGATCTATTTTATTCAATGAATTTCTGTGACATCTTCTGAAATTGGGAAATCTGAATAGAACAAAATGGGTAAATATTTCATTTAAAACATCGTTCTTACCCAGAATTTAGTTTAGTATCAATTCCAGTCAATTTACGGGACATGCAGCCAAAACATCACAACTACAGATTAAAGGGGGACCTGCTAGGCTGTCGAAAATGCAAATGGCACAAAAAGTACAAACCAGATATAAACGTATGAAATTACAAACCTGAAGGGGTCCATTGTTAGCACTCATTGAGCTTTATCAAGTATAAAAATCCAAGTCAATGAATAACGTGCAGATCCGCATTTTATTGTCCTTGGTTTTTGTTTTTAAACGGTTACACATGCCCAACCTTCAAAAGGCAATTACGTCAGAGGTACGTCATCTGTGCTCAGCGAGATTCAACACACCGTACAACCGGCTGCGTCGTCAACGAAGACAGATTCGGCATCTGATGTCAGGTGCATGGTAGGTCAAATTAAGGTTGGAAGGGCCTAATTAGCACCAAAGAGCCAGCGGCGAAATTTGAAAAGTGCCAGTAATTCCTAAATTGTGTTATATTTCCATTCTAAATATAAACATAAGCATTTTGTACGGTTTATAATTTTGAATCAATGCATATTTATGGAAATATTTGACAAAAATGTTCAAAATTACCTCCCTTGCATATGAATATAGAGTAAAATAACATTTGCAAATTATTTTCTTCTTGAAGCATAATCATGAAATCCGGCACGGTGAATCAACTTATGTGAAGTATATTTACAAGTGTGTGAAATTTGAGGCGTTTCGTATGGCTACAAAGTGGTGTTTTTTATTAGGCCCCGAATACCTTAATTTACTTTTATGAATAAACGAAAGGATCTTTGGTATTCTATAGTTGATAAATACGTGTATAAATGTTCAGTGCTAACTGCTTCTACAAAATAAACATTTCCACGCATCCCTCGCAAATAAGGTCACAGTCATCGACGCAGCCGGTTGTACAGTGTGTTAATACTGCTGGGGATGTGTCTCCTTGACCTTGACCTTGTCTCGTTTCGAAGTAAAAATAGAATATGTAAACACGCTTGTAAAGGATTGATCTATAGCAAAGGAAAGATGGATATTCGCCGTGATTGAGGTTTTTATGCATTGCAAATTGTTTTTCCATGTACAAATATGAGTTCCCGAATAGTTCAGAAGCATAAAAACGTAGCATGGGCCCCTTTCAGAAATCTGTAGTTACGATGTTTTTACTCCCAATCACTAAACACCCCAAAATTACCTACAAATTGGACCAATCTAACATTTTGAAAATAGATCTAGCTTCCACTGCTTTTCATATGTAGCATTCATTTTAACGATATAATTATCTATGGATTTGCTGTAGCCTATGGTATTATGAATTTGTATATATAGATATGGATGAAAAATAAAGCTGTGTTTCTCTGTAAATATTCTATAACTTGTTTTGTCTTTCATTTTATTATTGTTTTTTTTTTCAATTTGTTTCTAAAGAATGTGATCTAATCACGAGTTCGGTCATCGTTTATAAACTTTATCGTCATTTTGACAAGATGTATTTTGCGTACTTAAAATGGAGATCTAGGTCTTGTTTACATTGCATAAAACTTCATAGGTAAGAATTGATACTCTGTCAATCATATTTTTGGGTTTTTGCCCTTTGTTGATTTTCATATTTAATTGTTTGTCAAGAGCATTACTAAAAATTATGCGAGGTAGATTCGTGCAACTTCATAGGTGGATGGTGTCATTATGTAGAAGTGTATTGTACAAAAATATAACTCTGCTGATAATGTTCGTGGAGTTATTGCCAATTTTCCCTTTTCATTCTTGATGTAAATTAATACTACAATTGCACTACTTCAATTGTTAAAGGTTTATCCTTGTGGGGGCATACATACATTTCATTCAATACTTCAAAGCATTCTCTGATAGGATCATGAAAAGCAAATCTTGTTTTACAAATAATTCTGTTGTAGCGACTTTCAGGCCCTTCAGGGCTTTGATTACACTGTAAAAGTTATTATGACACCGGCTACATGCTGAAATATTGCGCAATAATGTTTTCTTCTTGTAAAATGTGAAGGAAAACGCAGTTTTTGGGGTTTTATGAGCTGTAACGATGGCCAGGAGGGTTCAATATTCTGCAGAAGAGGTCCGGCGAATCATCATGTCAGTGCCGGACGATGATGATAGCGATTACACTGATTTTTTGGGTGTAAAAAGGTGATTTGAACTTTAGAAATGTTTCTGAGACTTCGAATAGTGACCCTGATAGTGATTCCGATAACCCTCAACCGAATCCAGTCCGAAATTGTAGGGGTGGGGGTGGTCGGGGGTCATGGCAGGGGGCCTAACAGGGGTCATGGGGCTAGAGGTCGAGATTTTGATGAGATGCAAATTTTCTATCAGTTATTCATCATATTGTTAAAGAAAATTGAATAACCTTTCCAATGATATATAGGTTTATGGGTTTTCTGCTAGTAAAATCGATCTATTATGCATTTGTATACATTAAGTGCTTGGAAATAGGGAAAAAGTCATTTCTGGGAAATAATTCTGCAAACGAAAGGGTTAAGGTGGCAGTCAGGGAGGTGGTAATTATGAGAATATTGATGAACAAGTGCCTACAAACGTTTTTAGCTCACCTGAGCACGAAGTGCTCAAGGTGAGCTATTGTGGTCACTTTTTGTCCGTCGTCCGTCTGTCCGTCTGTCCGTCTGTCCGTCCGTCCGTCCACAATTTCGTGTTAACACTCTAGCATCTACAAATATAAGCCAATCTTGACCAAACCTGGTCAAAACATGTATGACCATAAGATCTCGGATGAGTTCGATTATGGGTCAGATCGAACCAGAAAGTCCGGAGTTATCTGCCCTTGAATGCGAAAAATAGTTAGTTTTGACATTGTTAACACTCTAGTATCTACAATTATTTATCAATCAAAACAAAACTTTGACAGAATGTTGGTGACCATAAGATCTCGGATGAGTTTGATTTTCAGTCTGATCGGACTAGAAGGTCTTGAGTTATGTGCCCTTGAAATTGACAAAATTGCCATTTTCGACTGTTTTCGACTTTGTTTACACTCTAACTTCTACAAATACTGACCAATCAAGACAAAACTTTGAGACAATGTTAGGAACCATAAGATCTTGTATGAGTATGATTTTCAGATTGATCAGATCGAAAGGTCATGAGTTATACGCCCTTGAATTTGACAAAATTCCCGTTTTTGAATGTTTTTGACTTTGTTTACACTCTAGCATCTACAATTATTGACCAATCAAGACAAAACTTGGTCACAATCTTAGGGACTATAAGATCATGTATGAGTTTGATTTTCAGATTGATCAGATCGAAAGGTCATGAGTTATACGCCCTTGAATTTGACAAAATTCCCGTTTTTGAATGTTTACGACTTTGTTTACACTCTAGAATCTACAATTATTGACCTATTAAGATGAAACTTTGACACAATGTTGGTGACCATAATTTCTTGGATGAGCTTGAACTTCAGTCTCGTCAGACTAGAAAGTCATGAGTTATATGCCCTTGAATTTGACAAAATTGATGTTTTCGATGATTCGGACTTTGTTTACACTTTAGCATCTACAATTGTTGACCAATCAAGAAGAAATTTGGACACAATGTTGCTGAACATAAGATCTTGCACCAGTTTGAATTAGCTTAATTAGAGTAGAATTTGCTGAGTTTGCTGAGCCCTTCAAATTGACAAATTTGCCGTTTTCGACTGTTTTTACTCTAACAACCACAAATAGCGACAAACCGAGACAAAATTTGGACTCAATGTTGTGAACCATAAGTTTGTTTTCAGTCTTAAAGTCACAAGTAATTGATTTGAACAAATCTGTGGCTCATATCATCTTGGTTCAGGTGAGCGATATAGGACCATCATGGTCCTCTTGTTGTTTGTTTACAATATGTTTGTTTACAATGTGTTTGTTTACAATGTGTTTGTTTACAATGTGTTTGTTTACAATGTTTTCTTGTATTTAACCCTTTCGTTTGCAGAATTATTTCCCAGAAATGACTTTTTCCCTATTTCCAAGCACTTCATGTATACAAATGCATAATAGATAGATTTTACTTGCAGAAATCCCATAAACCTATATATCATTGGAAAGGTTATTCAATTTGCTTTCACAATATGATGAGTAACTGATAGAAAATCTGCATCTCATCAAAATCTCGACCTCTAGCCCCATGACCCCTGTCAGGCCCCCTGCCATGACCCCCGACCACCCCACCCCTACGATTTGGGACTGGATTCGGTTTAGGGTTATCAGAATCACTATCGGGGGTCACTATTTTAAGTCTCCGAAATATTTCTAATGTTCAAATCACCTTTATACACCCAAAAAATCAGTGTAATTGCTATCATCATCGTCCGGCACTGACATGATGCTTCGCCGGACATCTTCTGCAGAATATTGAACCCTCCTGGCCATCGTTACAGCTCATAAAACCCCCAAAACTGCACTTTTCTTCGCATTTTACGATAACAAAACATTATTGCGTAATATTTCAGCATGTAGCCGGTGTCATAATAACTTTAATAGTGTAAAAATTGCTTTTAAAAGCCCATGCCCCCCTAAACAGTATAAGCGTTCCTGACCGCGCTTTAAAGCGCGCTTGCAAACGAAAGGGTTAAGGCGGTAGTCAGGGAGGTGGTAATTATGAGAATATTGATGAACCAGTGCCTACAAACATTTTTGTTTGTTTACAATATGTTTGTTTACAATGTGTTTGTTTGCAATGTGTTTGTTTACAATGTGGCCGCGGCCTTAGCGCAGTTGGTAGCGCATCTGACCCTCAATCGAGAGGTCCCGGGTTCGATACCCGGCCGCGGCTAATACCCTTTCTGACAAAATTGTCACCCACCAATGGGTTTGAAATTGTTAACCTAAGTGGGCGAGCAGCTGGAGGCTCGGTAAGGGTGTTGTGGTAGTACTGGTTTGAGAAACAACAGGAATCCATGGGTAGGTGCTCCAACCCCCGCGATATGACCCTGGTAGTTGAAAACGGCGTAAAACCCCAATAAACTCAAATTGTTTACAATGTGTTTGTTTACAATGTGTTTGTTTTCAATATGTTTGTTTACAATGTGTTTGTTTACAATGTGTTTGTTTACAATATGTTTGTTTACAATGTGTTTGTTTACAATGTGTTTGTTTACAATGTGGTTGTTCACAATGTGGTTGTTTACAATGTGGTTGTTTACAATGTGTTTGTTTACAATGTGTTTGTTTACAATATGTTTGTTTACAATGTGTTTGTTTACAATATGTTTGTTTACAATATGTTTGTTTACAATGTGTTTGTTTACAATGTGTTTGTTTTCAATGTGTTTGTTTACAATGTGTTTGTTTACAATGTGTTTGTTTACAATGTGTTTGTTTACAATGTGTTTGTTTACAATGTGGTTGTTTACAATGTGTTTGTTTACAATGTTTTCTTATATTTAAGGTGGCAGTCAGGGAGGTGGTAATTATGAGAATATTGATGAACCAGTGCCTACAAACGTTTTTGTTTGTTTACAATGTGTTTGTTTACAATGTGTTTGTTTACAATGTGTTTGTTTACAATGTGTTTGTTTACAATGTGTTTGTTTACAATGTTTTCTTATATTTAAGGTGGCAGTCAGGGAGGTGGTAATTATGAGAATATTGATGAACCAGTGCCTACAAACGTTTTTGTTTGTTTACAATGTGTTTGTTTACAATGTTTTTGTTGATAATGTGTTTGTTTACAATCATCATCATCATCATCATCATCCTGTTTATATTATCCAGGCCTTCGATTAGTCCTCTGGTGAGGGTAGGGCCTGGCTGCCCTGTCTCGAACGGAGTGGTCCTCTCCACGTTTGTCAGTCTAGGGGGTTTACGTTGGTTAGTCCAGCAATCTCGCGGTCTCGCCGGACAACTTCTTCCCATGTTAGCTTGGGTCTACCACGAGTTCTATTTGCCTGGATGTTTAGGGATCTCACATTGGTCAGACAGCCAGTGTTTCTTTCTACGTGACCTAGCCATCTTAGTCTGTTTGCCCGCAGGATTTTGGAAAGGTCCTGGATACCCATTTGTGAGAGTAGGCTTTCGAGAGACACCTTGTCTTCAGGCTTGATGCCGCAGATCCACCTGATCATGGCCTTGTCATTTCGCATCAGTTTCTTTTGGGTACCCGATGTTATAGCCCATGTCTCTGACCCGTATAGCATCACGGGACGAATGTAGCTTGAGTACAGTCTGCCTCTGGTTCTGATTGGGAGATTCCTGCTGGTGAGAATTGGAAGGAGTTCCCTGTACTTTTTCCATGCTGACCTGCACCTTGTTGCAGCAGCCAGTTTGCAGCCACCTCTAGCTGACAGGGTGTCACCCAAGTAACAAAATGATTTCTTATATTTAAGGTGGCAGTCAGTGTGGTAGTAACTATGAGAACATTGATGAACCAGTGCCTACAAACAGTCCATACCATAACAAAGCCTCTGCATAAGCCATTAGTCTAGATTTAGCTGTTCCAATTAGCCCATTCCCACACAATGTATTTCATGTTATACAAACATCTCTTGTTTTCTTAAATTTAAGGCGGTAGTCAGGGAGGTGGTAATTATGAGAATATTGATGAACAAGTGCCTACAAACTTTTTTGTTTGTTTACAATATGTTTGTTTACAATGTGTTTGTTTACAATGTGTTTGTTTACAATGTGTTTGTTTACAATGTTTTCTTATATTTAAGGTGGCAGTCAGGGAGGTGGTAATTATGAGAATATTGATGAACCAGTGCCTACAAACGTTTTTGTTTGTTTACAATATGTTTGGTTACAATGTGTTTGGTTACAATGTGTTTGTTTACAATGTGTTTGTTTACAATGTGTTTGTTTACAATGTTTTCTTATATTTAAGGTGGTAGTCAGGGAGGTGGTAATTATGAGAATATTGATGAACCAGTGCCTACAAACAACCCACATCATAATGAAGCCTCGTACAATGAAGAAAAGCCGCCACTGCATTAGTGTAGATTACGCTGATCTTTGTTCTACGCATACTAGAAAAAAATAGTTTGTTTCAATTAAAAACTGCTGCAGATGATATATGGGTTAATAAAGTTAAGATTTGAGTACAAACAACACCATAATGAACCTTCTGATAATGATGAAAAGCTGCTGCTTATTTAAAGTTGTTTGGTATTTTGGAGTAGAAAACATTGTGGGAAATGAAGAAATTGGGTGTGCAGGCAATTTCTTCATTTTCCACAATGTTTTCCAAAGCATTTATCTTTTGGGAGTCAAAAGGCATTTTCATGTTGGAATGGGTTAATTTGCTGGAATGATATGAGCCCTTACAATTTTATTCTTTAGCATATAACTATTGCAAATGAGCCAGAATTCGGAAAAAGGTCCCTTAAAGGTCAACTACGACCTATATTCTAATTTTTATAGCATGAAAAGTCGTTAAAAACAACATTTTTCACGATTCCTGTTTAAAATTTACCCCTCTGATTAATCATAAAGAACATGAAGACAATTGACCTATTTAAAAAACCGACTAGAGTGATTGTTCTTGATAGATTATTCCTCTTTGTCAACACGAGGCGTCATTGGAGTCCGAAAACTATAACAGCATTTGTTGATCGCCGTCTTCATTCATGCCTGTTGCACATGTATTACCCATTTGAACTCGAAAAATATTAAATATGCTGATCAAGATCTGTTCAAAATGATATTATTCAATATAGAAGTTATTGAGAAAGGAAAAAAGGGAGTTTCATTTGAATGCAAGCAATAATAAAAGACCGCATGGAAAGTACATGTGCTTGACCTATGTTGGTATACGAATTTGGTCATATGCAAGGGTTTACTACACAGAGAGGCATGTGACGCTCAACACCCGCCCACTGAAACATGTATCTCATGGGCATTAGGCATCCACGAGGATTTTTATGCTCCCCGAAGGGAGAGCATATAGTCGCCGCTTTGTCTGTCCGTCCGTCCGTCCTGTCCATCCGTCATTCCGTCCGTCCGTCCGAAGCGATTTCTCCATAACCCTTGGGCCAAATCAAATGAAACTTACCATGTGAACTTCCTATGACATAATGCCGATGCACTTTTCCCGTTTTTTGGATTTGAGGCCTCGTCATGGGAAAAGGGGACTTAAGCAGGGGTAAAAGTTTTCAGGCATATGCCTGAAGTTCAGGTTTTTGAGTATTCCAAAATGCCCCATTTTCTCTATTTTTACTATATAAATACAGACTTTTTCAGGTTTTCAGGTTTTTCAAAATTTTCAACTTTTACTCCTGCTTAAGGTCAAATACAGTTATTCTCTAATTTCTCCTAGTCTAATGGTCAGAATTTGTTGAAATTTCATATTTGAGTAGCAAATCAGATGCCCTTGACAATAAACCATTTAAAATTTGCGTATAAAAAATACGTCATGGAAAAAGGGGGCTTAACATTTGTTAGCTTTATATTAGCTCTGCATGGCATTTATCTATTGTGACAATGCCTTATTCGGGGAGCATTGTCCGTCTCTGACGGCTCTTGTTGAAAACATATTACCTTATAAAGGAGAACTCGTAATACGTCATCATATAAACAAACAAGTCGCACGTGCGATCATGATATTTTATCGCAGTCAAAAAAATATGATATCTTGATTGCTGTTTTCAACTCGTAAACTCTTTCGATTGTGAAATGATTGTCCATGCATTATACAGAAACCCATTTTCAAACGATTTATGAGAAAACCAGAAAATCCTTTCCATTGCTTGTAATTGACCTTTAAGGCTTTTGAGCCCAACATGGTTCCAGATTAGCCTGCGTATACACGCAGTTTGATCAAGAACCATCTTGGTCTCCCTTAGCTTCTTCCTGACATGTTGCAGTCATTAGAGTGTAGTATGGTTCTAGATTAAACTCCACTTTGGACACTTGCTGCGCTAGAAACATGGTTGTCTCAAATGCTTTAAGGGACGCTTTCCAGACCCTGGCTCAAATGTAATTGTAAATGTTCTAATATTAGTTTCTTGCTAAGATCTTAGTCCTTGTACCTCTTCCTTGATCTTGTGAAGACCTACTGCTTTTAAGCCTTTACCACACAGCAAATTTTGGACTGGTCCAAATTCAAAGATGTTGAAGACGACAATTTCAAATCAAGAAAATTTAAAATCTATTGGTCCTTTTTTGGAAAAAACATTTTGGAAAATGAAGAAATTGCTTGTGACAAGCAATTTATTGATTTTCCACATTGTTTTCCATAGTCACTTTATTGTGAGGAGTCAAAAAGAGTCACTGTGTGGTAATAGGTTAAGTCTGTCCCAAACAGCACAATATAAGACCAATCCAATTTGAAAGGATTTGCACAAGATCTGGAAAAAAAACGTCCCTTATGGCTTGAGAACAACCTGGATCCAGACCAGTCTGTGCATACACACAGTGTGATCAGGATCCATATTTTACTCAAATAGCATAGAGCAGCATGGATCCCGGTCAGACGGCACATAGGTACATGCTGATCTTGAAAACCGTAGTCTCAAATGCTACAAGGGATCTTTTTCCAGATTCTGGCTCAAATTATTTAAAATGTAGTAAAGGTTCATATTTAAGTAAAAATTCAATTAAGGCAATAAGAGAATTGCTGGTTATCAGCATTTTCTTCACCAGCCTTTATGTTTTCCCGAGTATATTCCTTTGGGGGTGTCAAAAAAGTGTCAATATTTTGGATAGGCTTAATGTAACCTTCAAATGCGAATTTTGCAGAGAACATGAGTTGGCTGCTGTTCATTTGAATTTATTTTGTATGAACAATTCTAAGTTTGTCATGTTAGCATAATTTTTTTGATATCAACATTCCAAAATATTAATCAGTCTAAAACACTACGGGGAATCATATGAAACAATAATTTCAGAAAATTGTTCATAGTTTTGATAATACTTGATCAATTTGAATTTGCTATGAAGCGGAGAAAGTGAAAAAAAAATCAGGAATGAGCTGGATGTTGTAAAAATTTTAGTAATCAGCTGATTTAAAGATTATGGATGACTAACCAAAATGTTTTAGTGCCAGTGGTTATCATTAACTTTTTTATTATTATACGCCCGAAGGGTCGTATTATGTTATGGCCCCGCTCGTCCATCTGTCCGTCCGTCTGTCTGTCTGTCTGTCTGTCCGTCTGTCTGTCCGTCCGTCCGTTAGCAATTTCTTGTGTGCGCAACTCCTCCTACAGTTTTGATCGGAATTTGATCAAACTTGCCACAATAAATCTCCATGGTGTCTAGTTGTGCACCGCGCTTACGGAATTCAGATAACTTTTTTCGTTCTTGAATTATCTGCCCTTGAATTAAAAAAATGCCCATTTTCTTGTGTGCGCAACAGTTTTGATCAGAATTTGATCAAACTTGCCACAATGAATTTCCATGGTGTCTAGTTGTGCACACCGCTTACAGAATTTAGATAACTGTTTTCGTTCTTGAATTATCTGCCCTTGAATTTAAGGAAAAATGCCAATTTTCTCAAAAATGCCCATTTTCTCCTGTGTGCTACTTCTACAGTTTCAACCAGAATTTAATCAAACTAGCCACAATGATTCTATGGTGTCTTGTTGTGTAAACAAAATTTTGATGACTTTTCATGTTTGAATTATCTGCCCTTGAATTGAAAAAATGGCCAATTTTTACTGACAAGCCCCTCTCGGGCGTATATGCGCCGCTCTGCGAAGCTCTTGTTAGCTGAGGTATAAAAGCATTTGCATTTAGCAAATCCCTGGTGTTTTCCTGCCTTCTCTGCCTCAATTCTTTTTCTAATCAGTCACACATTAGCAGAATTATTAGAAAGTGTGGAAAATGTTGTGTCACATGATTCTCCATGGTGTAAAAGATGTATTATGTATTCCAGTTCAGTTATTTTTGTCTTTTAAAGATTTGGCATTTTGTAAAAGGGACCATATTGTAATAGGGCCAAAGCTTATTCATTATGATATTTTGTTTATACATGTGTTTTTGTTAGCTCCACTGGCCTTTCAGGCCAGCGGGCTATTGTCATGGCGGTGTATCCGTCGTGCGTCCGTCCGTCCGTCCGTCCGTGCGTCCGTAAACTTTTTCTTTAAAAATCTTCTCCTCAGAAACTACTGGATGGATTTCAACCAAACTTCACAGGAATGATCCTTGGGTGACCCTCTCTCAGATTCCTACAAAGAGTTTGAATTGAACCAGAATAACTTGAGTTATCTGCCCTTGAACATCAAAAAAAGCTGGTTTTGACCTTATTTTTACTCTAAAATCTACAAATATTAACCAATCAAGACAAAACTTGGACAGAATATATATAAGCATGATATCCTGCCTGGGTTTAATTTTCAGCTTGATTGGAATTTTACATCATGAGTTATGTGCCCTTGAATTTGACAAAATTTCCATTTTCGACTTTGTTTTCACTCTAACAACCATAATTGTTAACCAATCAAGATGATATTTGGAGAGAATCTTGTTGACAACAAGGTCTTGCTTTTGTGTAATTTTCAGGATGATTGCATTGCTACAAACTGAGTTATGTGCCCTAGAAATCGACAAAATTTCAGATTTCAACACTTTTTTATACGCCGCCGGAGGCGGATGTATATTGGCGTCATCTTCTCCGTCTGTCCGTCCGTCCATCCGTCCGTCCGTCCGTCCGTCCGTCCGTCCGTACGTACGTCCGTCCACTTTTCTTGTCAACGCAACTCCTCCTAAGTTTCTGGCTGGATCTTCTTGAAACTTGGTCAATGTTATCACCTCAATTGGTAGATGTGCATGAAGGAAGGATTTTATGGTTCGTCGATTTTTGCCTGAGTTATGCCCCTTAAAAACTTAGTCTCTGGGGCTTATTGAAATTGCAGCCTTGTCAACGCAACTCCTCCTAAGTTTCTGGCTGGATCTTAATGAAACTTGGTCAATGTTATCACCTCAATTGGTAGATGTGCATGAAGGAAGGATTTTATGGTTCGTCAGTTTTTGCCTGAGTTATGCCCCTTAAAAACTTAGTCTCTGGGGCTTATTGAAATTGCAGGCTTGTCAACACAACTCCTCCTAAGTTTCTGGCTGGATCTTAATGAAACTTGGTCAATGTTATAACCTTAATTGGTAGATGTGCATGAAGGAAGGATTTTATGGTTCATTGATTTTTGCCAGAGTTATGCCCCCTTCAATCTTAGTCTCTGGGGCTTATTGAAATTGCAGTCTTGTCAACGCAACTCCTCCTAAATTTCTGGCTGGATCTTAATGTCACTTGCTCAATGTTATCACCTCAATTGGTAGATGTGCATGTAGAAAAGATTTTATGGTTCATTGATTTTTTCTAGAGTTATGCCCCCTTAAAACTTAGTCTCTGGGGCTGAAACTTGGTGGATGTTATTACCTTAATTGGTAGATGTGCATGAAGTAAGGATATTATGGTTCATTGATTTTTGCCTGAATTATGCCCCCTTCAATCTATTTTTTTTTTTTTTTTTTTGTCTCAAGTTTTATAAGTGGCGGCGTATATTGTGACGATGGCACTCTTGTTCACTTTTGTGGCCACATATATAGATTAATACTGACAAAATTTGGACAGACCATAAGATCTTGCTCAAGTTTAATATTCAGCTTGATTATTGTGGTGTTCAAGACATAAATTATCAAGTCAAAATCATATTTTTAGATCAGAACGTCTTTATTTTCATGACCACTAAGTTACATGCACAATCGCAACTTCTTGAACTAATTATCATAAAGAAAAACAACTTTTACTGAACTTTAAATTGCTCATATCAAAAGTTACTTCCCTTAGTCTACCACAATTATTAACTCACATACTGAATTATGTGCCCTTGAATTTGGCATAATGACAGTTTTCAACTTCATCATCACTCTAAAAATCTCCAAAATATTAGTAAATCATTTACCTTCTTTTCGCTTTGACCACATAATTGCTTCTCTTTACTTTGTTTCTACTCTAAGAATCACAAGAATTTAAAAATATATCAGTTTAAGCATTTAGATAAATTTGTCAATTTTTTTATAGTAAACCACAAGAAATTCAGGCCTGTGGAGCGACTCAAGACCTTCAGGTCTTTCTAGTTTTGTATAAATCATGATGAATGACCTGGCAGTTTTTCTAATCGGTCTTGCGTTAGCAGAATTATGGAAAAGTTTGGAGAAAAGTTGTCTCACATGATTCTATATATGTATAAATCATGATAAATTACCTGGCAGAGCATACCTAACAATTAGTTAGGGATGTTCTGCCAGGTCATTCATCGTGAGCTATAATAGTAAATTTGTTTGTTTGGGCAATTTGTTTGGGTATCTTTTAGAGTTTGTGTGCCATGTATACATATTATTTATAAAATTCCATTTTTATGCTCCCCGAAAAAAATTTGGGGGAGCATATAGTCGCCATGCTGTCCGTCCGTCCACGGCCAGATCTCAGCAACTCTTGGACCAAATTCAATACAACTTCACATGTGAACTCCCTAGGTTAATACCTAGAGACCTTTTTCTCCATTTTGTAAATTTAAGGCTGCGTCATGGAAAAAGGGGCCTTAGTGTAAAAATTAGTTTTTCTCTTATTTCTCTTCATCTAATGGGCAGAATTTAATGAAATTTTGTACTCATGTAATAAATAGGATGTTCTAGACCATATTCTATAAATAATGTGTGTACAAAAAAGTTGTCATGGGAAAAGGGGGCTTAATGTATGATAGTTTTTATTTTGTGACAAACACAATATTCAAGGAGCATAATCCGTCTATGACGGCTCTTGTTGTATAGTTATTTCGTAAAGACATTCCATTCTTTCAAAAATCAAAATTCATTCAAGACTACTTGCAATCTAAAAATCAAATTTTCAAAAAAATGAACCACTGTAGAATTTAGGAAAAGTGATGAATGCAGATTTTCAGCATTTTCATGTTTGTATACCCTTTCCCAAACAAGACCTGGTTTTGACACCTAATTGGAAAGGCTTCAGGAAACATTGAGGCAAAAGAGTAAAATGCTGATAATTAGCATTATTACAATAGTTAACAATTCGATATTATAGATCAAAAAGTGATTTCAGTCTTTCAATGCTTTCCGAAGCCATTTTGATTAGAAACTCAAATACCAGAGCTTATTTTGGGAAAGGGTAAAATCAGATCTTGTTTAGGAAAGATTAATTTCTTCTTCTAATGTTTGTTTTCATATTTTACTTTATCTATTAACAATGATCCTGTTCATATGGGCTACTTTAAATGGCATGTGCAATATTTCTAGATAATCTATATTGATATTTGTGACTCATCAAGCTGAAAGGGACATTCTGGAATGTCAATAAACTCAATGTATCGTTGGTGTTATTGCAAATCCTCCTAACTACATCTTAATCAAGCTGTAGTTATGAGGTTTTGCAATAACACTGGTGATACATGTATAATATGAAAAGCAGATGAAACTCAGCAGAGGTCAAGTACATGTTGCTTTTTGAAAGTAAGACATACAATTACAGTAGACACTCGTTATGTCGACATCGGATTAGTCAAATTTTCGCTTAAGTCAAAGTTCAAATCTGGTCCCGTCCTCATCAATGGATATTTTTTTGCGAACAAAATAATTTCAAACTGAATATAACTATTGAAATATAGTAGGAAAAGGATAGAAATTGCTCGATACGAGCAATTTCTTTCCTTTTCCTACTAAATTTCAATAATGATCGTACTTGATTAGTTTAAAAAACGGTCAAATATCAACTTTATCGAAGCTGAACAAAATCAGATGAGTCGAACTCTGGATATGTCGGTGTATTTTGACGGCCCCTCCGACTTTGACACAGGAGTGTCGACTGTAGTTCAGAAAAACATTGTAGATTCAGAAAATTATCTTACAGTGAAAAGTTTTGATCCTAATCAGTCTGTACGGAATGTGCAGACGACTTTTCACTCTGCCCAGAAGCTGCCTTTTAGAATGATGGGTTAACCCTTTCCCAAACGACAGAATTTTAGGGTGGTGCAATTTGAATGGAGTTAAATTGATTCATATCAAAAGGATAAACTATGAATGTCATAGAACAGAAAATGTTGAGGCAAAAGGAGAAAGTGCTTGTTATGAGCACTTTCTTCTTTTGCCTCAATGTTTTCCCAAGCCTTTTCCTTTAGGGACGTCAAAACCCTGTCTTGTTTGGGAAAGGGTTAAATATATGTATATGTAAATTTGGGTGGAGGAATCTTAGCCCTTTCCCAAAAGGCAGCAATTCATAGTGTGCCATATTCAAAGATGCTGCAGACGACATAACTGATGTTGATGAACATTGGGTTTGTGTACAATAAAGATGTGAAAAAATTAAAACAAAAGGTGAAAAATGCTGTTCATTAGCATTTTCTTCTTTTGCCTTGATGTTTTTTCTCTCAAATTTTCTCCATTAGGTATGTTAAAACAAGATCTGTTTGGGAAAGGGTTGAATTAAATGTATGACTGTGTTATTTATGAATTTTCTATGCATTACTGTTGTACACTTTTTGCTCATTCGTTGCAATGACCCTATGGGCAATAACCCATTTCCAAACAAGACCTGGTTTTGACGTCCCAAATAGAATAGACTTGGGAAAACATTGCGACAAAAGAAGAAAATGCTGATAACCAGCATTTTCTCCTTTTACCTCAATATTTTCTGTGCTATTTTGAACATAAATTCTTAGTTTCTCAACACCCATTTTGTCGTCTGCAGCAGCTTTGAATTTAGATCATCGCCCTAAAATTTTACCATTTGGGAAAGGGATAATTGTTCTGTCTTTCTGTTGGACCTGTTTGTACATCTTGTTATACTTATTAAGCCATTGTGGTAGTCATATTTCATGAAATAGATATTGTTGCACAATTTAATCAGCCAAGCAGAACAAAATATTCAAGAATTTATTTCTTCCCTATGGATACGATTTTAGGGTTTGTGAATTTAAAAACAATGGATGAAAAAATGTGTGTTTATAAAGATAGACATTGTGTATGATATAGCATAAAAAATATTAAGGCAAATGGTTAAGATGCCAGTCATGTGCATTTTTGTTTGCCTCATTATTTTCTCAAGACTTTTCTGTTAGGGACATCAAAACCAGGTCTTAAATTTGGCAAGGGATAAACCTGTTTTCTTTAATGCTTTTCGGTGGATTATCAGGAAATAACGGTAGATTATCATTTTGATAAACTCACCACCTATCCAGTGAAATTATCAAAAACTTGTGCCCCGCTTTCGTTCATTTCACTCTATCTGACGTCTTATAAGCCGGGCCATATAAGTGACGTCATCATACGCGTTGCATAGCAGTCACGTGCAAAATGACGCGGCCGCTTTAAGAAAATTTGTCATAAATTTTTGCTTTTTGTCTATTTTTTTGCATTAAAGAAATAGAATAATCGTTTGTTTTTCGTGTAAGATCGATTGATATTTCATTTCGTGAACAACGAAAGCTACATTTTCACTCGTGGCTTCGCCACTCGTGAAAATAAAGCTTTTGTTGTTCACTCAATGAAATATGAATCGATCTTACACTGAAACAAACGATTATCCTCTATATATAAATTAATACATTGTATATCGAAGCATGAAAGGGACAAAATCTTTACCAATAAAATTATAATTGCTGTCTTTGAACACCTCTAATGCTCTAACAGTGGGAAATGAAGAAATTGCTTGTGACAAGCAATTTCTTCATTTTCCACATTTTTTTCTAAACAAAAACACCAAACATTGAAAGATTTCATGCACTTGATATTGTCGTTTGCAACCCCTTTCAAATTGGAAGAGTCCAAAATTTTGTCGTTTGGGAAAGGGTTAAAAAACTGATGGAAAAGGAAGATCATGATGCTGACTTATCCTGATATTTATCTTTGTATCAGACTTTGTCAATCTATGAAAGGTTAACCCTTTCCAGAACAAGACATGGCTTTGACGTCCCTGATAGAAAAAAGTCAGGAAAACATTGAGACAAAAGAAGAAAACGCTGAATATCAGCCTTTTCTCCTTTTGCCTCAATATTTCCTATACTATAACACACACAAATTCCCTTCCTGTTCATTTTCAAGTTGTCGTCTACAGCAGCTTTCAAGTTAGACTATCCTAAAATTGTAGCGGTTGAGAAACTGTTAATTTGTTGGAAGCATATTGTAATTATAACCAGACTGTGTCACAATTTTTTCATTTACCAATCTTTGCTCTGTTTTAGGGATTTGGTGCAAAACACTACATACAAATTCGTCACAAATGTATATGCAGATACAACATTTTTATACCAAACTGTCAGTAAAGATGAAATGGTCAAAATAGCTCTTTTCTTAAGGGCAACAATTTTGAGTTGTTCTGTTGAAAAGCTGGTGTAGATGATAAAAGGCATGTACATTAAGATGGAATTTGTGTACAACATAACTTAGAAATGTTTGAGACAAAGGAGAAATGTTAATTATCAGCATTTTCTTCCTTTATCTCAATGTTTTCCAAAACTAATTCCCATAAGCATGTTAAAACCAGTTATTGTTAAGGAAAGTATTGAAAACATGTATGGTCTTTAAATATTTTTGTGCTATATTGTATACACAATCTATCTTAAATAGTGCCTAATTTTCGTCTACACGAAATTTCGAATGGGAACAGTATAGATATTTGCTATTTCTGAACGGGTGAAACTTTCTGATCAACAAAAAAGTCATAATAATTCTATGATATTCTACTAGTTACTAATATAAGTGTAATCCAAGTGTCTGTGCAATACTTCTTATGTGATAGCAGATTTCAATAAATCATATATCTGAAGTAATGGGCTGGAGTTCTTGCCCCCCCCCATCTTTCCAGAAAAAGATTTTGACGTTTTTCCAAACAAGACTTGGTTTTGACGTCCGAATAGAACTGTCAAGGAAAACATTGAGACAAAAGAAGAAAATGCTGATAATCAGCATTTTCTCCTTTTGCCTCAATATTTTCCATGTTGTATTTTACATAAATCCAAAGTTTGTTGGGGTCTATTTGGGTGTGTACAGCAGCTACCTAAGTGGAGCACCCCTCGGTTTCGTCATTTGGGAAAGGGTTAAAAATGCCAAGTCGCATTTAGTAGCACATTGCACTAGCAATTTCTTTATCCAGGATTCGATTTCTAGTCGAGATGAATATCCTTTCCAACTTTTGAGCCAGGATCTGGGAAAAGATCCCCTATGACATTTGAGAACAACATGGATCCAGATCAGCCTGTGCATACGTACATGCTGGTGAAGATCCATTTTGTCCTTTAACCCCCGTGCGCCTAGATACTTGCCGACATTTCGTCGGTATTATTGCGAAACCACGTAAGTACAACTTGATTAAAGCTGTAGTTACGAGGTTTTGCAGGAACACCGACGTATTATTGGAAGTTAAGTGCATGGATTTACTGTGCATTCCAAAGAAATGAAGCAAGGCTTTCAAAACCTGAAACTAGGTCTAAAGTTCCCTATTGATAGAGGGACAATTTATCAAACTGATTTGATTCAAGTCGTCACTGATGTCAGACAAATCATGCCAAAATGAAAGTCCCCACGAATCTTCTACATCTTATCAAGTTAAACGTGGCGTAATTTCGGACAAAAAATAGTATAGTCCGTAAATATTGACATGAACCTATTGAATATGCAATGAGGAATTGTGCTGCGGAATAATCACTCTCCGACATGTATTGACAAGAGAAGCATGTGCAGAATACAAAGTCACAATGCTTATGGAAACTATCGACTCTGATTGACAGTGTATGCTTGCTGGCAAGTATTGATTATTCCGTGCCACAATTACTCATTGCATATTCACCGGGTTCAGGTCAATATTTACATACTATATTTCTGCATGTGTGGTTATCAAATCTCGTAACTACGGCTTGATTTAAGTCGCAGTTATGATATCTTAATAACGCTGACGGTTTATCAAAACAGAACGGTAAACCAAATCTATTTTCAGCACTAATTTCCATTGTGCCGTTTGTAAAAAAATTAGTAGTAAAGGAGGGTAGACTGGACACGCCGAAAACGTGTCCAGTCTACCCTCCCAGGCCTTTTTGGTAGGCTAGACTGGACACGCGATATAAACTTTGTTTTTTTTTCTATCGCGTGTCCAGTCTAGCCTCCTAGGCCTTTTTTTACGTATATTGGACCTAGCTGGGGTCTTTTTTAAGCTTTGGACTTACTCGTTTTGACGAATCAAGGTTGAAAAGGCGCTAGTCTGCCCTCTGGTAGGGCAGATTAACACCTTTTTTCAGGGTTTTGGACTTAGTCGTTTTTGCATATTGGATTTTAGTCGTTTTCTAGGTTTTGAGGGCTCCCTGGACACACGGAGAACGTGTCCAGGGTGCCCTCCCAAGCCTTTTTTGGTCTTTTTGGACTTAGCCGTTTTTACCAGGGTTTTGATGTTTTGGGGTTTTGGACTTAGCCGTTCCGAATCAGGGTTTGAACTGAGTCATTTCAACAATAAGGGTTCGAACTTAGTAGTTTTTGACGAATCAAGGTTGAAAAGACGCTAGTCTGCCTCTGGTAGGGCAGATTAGCGCCCTTTTCATGGTTTTGGACTTAGTCGTTTTTACAACGGTTTTGGAGTTAGTCGTCTTTACCAGGGTTTTGGACTTAGTCGTTTTTACCAGGGTTTGGACTTAGTAGTTTTGAAGAATCAAGGTTGAAAAGGCGCTAGTCTGCCCTCTGGTAGGGCAGATTAGCGCCTTTTTCAGGGTTTTGGACTTAGTCGTTTTTTACCAGGGTTTTTGACTTAGTCGTTTTTTACCAGAGAGTTGGACTAAATCAATGTTGAAAAGGCGCTAGTCTGCCCTCTGGTAGGGCAGATTAGCACCCTTTTCAGGGTTTTTCAGTCGTTTTTAGCAGGGTTTTGGACTAAGTCGTTTTAACAACGAGAGCTATTCTCTCTCGGATGTTAAATAATTCTTCGGAGAATTCTATCCGAGGTTGATGGCGATTCGTTGTCATGATTGTGAGAATCAGTTTTATGTATAGCGTAACTTTCAAGATGTGACCAATCATCATGAACGTTTCGCTTATTAGCAATAGGGGAAGAAATAATGGACAAAGAGGATATATTTTTTCTGTTATTTTATTGAACTAGAACTATGAACAATATAACAAGGAACTATGAACAAGTAACACAAGCTATTTAAAACAATTTTAGAAGAGATGATTAAAGTTTTGCATACATCGTTACTTCCATGAGCAAATGAAACTGAAATCGTATCTGGCATAAATTTATATACCGTCATCTCTTTGGATCTGATGGGAGGGTTTCGGTCACTCTGTTTGGATTTCAGTGGTTGAACCTTGTTAGGGTTTGGGGATTTTTTGTTTTAAAGGTTTTGACTTTGTCACGATTTTGACAATACAAGGTTTTTATATTGTCATATTTTATTTCTGACTGAGGATTTCTCTATCTTGATCATGTTTTCTGGAGGGGCCTGGCACTTAGATGGAAGTCTGTGTAGTATAGAATAAAATGAACTTTGTTCTTTTTTTACGCTAGACTACCTTGTTATACAAAGGTGATGGTTTAATTTCCGACTTATGGATTTGGTAGAAAAGATTGCATAAAGTCCATTTAAATGCAGTTATTAACACAAATTATCTCCCACCAATGGTGTGATAATAGTTAACCTATGTGGGAAAATAATTTGAGCCTCGCCCGGTAAGGATTTTGTGGTAGTACTAGAAATTACAGGAATCCATAGTAAGTTGATCCAGTCGTCGCGATATGAGCAGTTGATTGAGGTGATAAGCTCCATTCAATCATATTGATATCCGTAGCAGGATATACATTGGAAAAAAACACCAAAAAGAAGAAAACGCTTTTAATTATCATTTTCTCATTTTGTTGTCTAGAAACTTTGAAATTCTGTCACCCTCAAATTATGCCATTTGAGACGGACGGTGTTAAGGAATTCTACGTTTCAAACGATGTTCTCGATTTAAACAGTTTATCATTTTTATTATAGTTTAAGAAATTATACATAATCTGTGGCATTTTGACATAGTCATTTCAACAAAGAGGGATCGATTCCAGTCATTGTTGGGCTTAGGCAATCGGAGAACGTTTTACGTGTGAAATTTATCAGAGGGCGATCTAAGAACAAAATAAGTTCTTTATGACACTATATTGCTTTTTTCCATAGGCGCTAGACCTCTACTCTGGCGAAATGTTCCAGATTAAGGTCGTCAGAAATATCGAAACAGTTAGCCTTTTCCCACTATGTTTAAATGACTACAGTTATAAAGGCATATTATGAATACTTTGTTTTTTCTTGACTGAAACTAGACTCTGTTCAGTCTGTTGTTGTTTTTTCTGTAACTTTTGTTCACCCACCAATGGGTTTGAAATCGTTAACCTAAGTGGGCGAGCAGCTGGAGGCTCGGTAAGGGTGTTGTGGTAGTACTGGTTTGAGAAACAACAGGAATCCATGGGTAGGTGCTCCAGCCGCCGCGATATGACCCTGGTAGTTGAAAACGGCGTAAAACCCCAATAAACTCAAACTCAAACTGTAACTTTTGTTACTGAAAAAAAAAAAGGAAAATGCAAATTCTAACATTTTGACTACGAAATATAATTCGAGTTAAAATTACAGCGATTAACTTAATGTATATACATGTATGTGTATTTGGAATCTCGGTCAAGTTTTAAAGCATTGTGTATTGATTTTCATCTCAAGGTTAAGCGTATACTGGGGGTTTAAAAATTTCCAAACAATCGTTTATCCTTCTACTGATTTTATGTTCATTTTGCTTGATGAAATCCCAAAAGTTTCTTCTTTTCTGTATGAATTATTATGTTTCCTTTTTTTCTGGCTGACCTGTCGGATAGTTTTCGAAAATTATACAGTAGAAAGCAGGCAGTGGAAAAAATATATCTCAATATATCTTCAATCCCCCGACAAAGACTTGCCGAGCCCGGATAGCTTAGTCGGTTACGTCGGAGTCTGTCAATCCAGGGGTCTCGAGTTCGAACCCCGGTTCGGCCAGTATCCATTCTGACATTTGACAAAAGTCATTTGTCTCTCACCAATGGGTGTGAATCATCTATGTGAGAGAGTAGCTGGAGGCTCGGTTTGGATATTGTGGTTGTACTGGTGCGAGAAATACCAGGAACCCACGGTCAGGTGCTCCAGCCGCCGCGATATGACCCTGGTAGTTGAAAACGGCGTAAAACCCCAATAAACTCAAACCCGACAAAGAATTATCGGTGGAAAAGGAGATTGGATTATGTTTATCCATAGCTAACATTTCAACTAGTCAAGATCATTCTGACTGTTTTTTCTTACCACCAACTGAGGATGAATTTTGGAAACAACAGATCTGCAGCTAATAGATCTAATATCCGAAACTAGCTCCATTTCGATGAATTGTTGGATATCAAGAGAAAATTTTTAGACACAATCCAATTATCTCTATTCTATCCTTTGATATTGATGAATACCAAAGATATTCTGAAAATACCTAATCTTTAATAAAGATATTGAATTGAAAGATTGAAGGAAAAAGACAAAAGTTGATTGGGTCGATGGATGAACACATTGAATGAATGGAAATACTATATTGAACATGTAAATATTGATGGAGAGGAGACATTCCATCCATGTTTTCTACTGTCCATATTTCATTTCCCTGTGAAAATTTTTCCTCCAATTCAACAATTTTCTTATGGCATGATTTCACAATCGAAATTATTCCTTTCCTATGTTGTTTATTCCTCTAAAGGTTTCTCTACGACCGTTTTTTGTTGGGTTTCAATCGTATGAAATCATTTTCAATCATTAATTTATGATTCGTTGAGGAAGACAATGACCAAACGGGGTAAATTCCAAACGGGGTAAATTCACTAACACTACGTATTGTGTATTGGGGAAAAGTTTGATTTCATAAAGCGTGCAGTTTTATCTAGCAGTATTGATTTTTCTTGTATAAATCAGGTCAGCCAAGGTTATGGAGTGCAACTTCGTATTTTCCAGGAATTGCTTTCGGAAAACCCCAGTCTTTGAGTTTATAACTAGAAATAGTTTTCCTTTCCCCACAATGATTAGCTTGAATAATTTCATTTACTCTTTCTGAAATGAAGTTGCACCACAGTCTTTCCGAACATGAAACGAATTGGAGAACCATATTCGCCTGTTATTTTAACATTGATAGTTCTAAAATGAGATTTGGATAATGCAACAAAGTGTGATTTCTTTATTTTATGGTTGATGTGCACATCTCCATCTACTGGTATGAAAGGCACAGTATGAATCAAAGGTGCTGATGTGTCCCCAACGATGGAATATTCAACTATGTCTGAATAAATAAACAAGTGATTATACCCTGCATTTATGTTAGGGGTATATTTGAATATATCCACTTGTTTTGTATACGGATAGATGATAGTGTTTTTATGTTCATCTGAAACGCCCAACTTCTGGAATAAGACAGGGTTGAATTTTATTCCTGTATGATCACAATTTTCGAATATCATCTGCGGACGTAATGAAGATGTTAAAAAACGCACATTGATGGTCATGTGTCTTTGTTGTAGGACTTCACCAATCTTTGTTTGAATAATGTCATTTATTGTATTCAGTAAATGAGATGGTGAATTATAAGCTCCTGCTGGAAATTTAAACCGAATCGCCCACGTATCTACAGGCTTTCGCTTTTCATTTTCAAGTGCGATTATTTGTGTTGCTGTATCCTGTCGTGTTAAAACAGCAACTTCTTTCCCGAATGCTCTGTTTGTTGTCACTAAGTCAAATTCTGCTTCATTGGGGAGGATATTCATATATTGAGAAGGCGTTATTAGCTGAACTAAAGCTACTTCCCAATCATCTTTGTTTAATGTAACATTCTTAGGCAAGACTGTTCGAAATTGACTTTGGGTATTATCTGGGTGAATATGTATAGAACTGTCACTGGGGATTGTAACAAAGAAAGAGTTTATGTTATCCATTTTAAGTGTACTTTCCAATTCAACGTTTGTAGAACAACTAACTGAATTCTGATATTTGTACATCTATTTAAGGACATAAATTTCTTTCTGTCAATAAATTCTACCCCGATGCATTTTTAAAGTTTCCGAATTCTTTCGCTGGAATTATTTTTGATGCCATTGCAATTTTTTCACCAATATTTATTTATTTTGGTAAACAAAATAAAACAGTTAAAGATATATTTTTTAAAACAAAAACATTTTTTTCAATTTCTTTTGTTATCATTTTGTCAATAGGTTACCCTCAGAATTTCAGGTTGTACCATAGGAATCAAACTTTCGATAGAGAAGTTGATCAATGGTCGAACGTAATCGTGTTTGCGAACTTCTCTGTTGGATTTCTAGGTTTTGATGATTCAATAGTTTTTGATGTTGAATTTCTATTTTTGACTTGAAATTCGACGACCCAGCGGTTTTTGACTGTCGATCTAGTTATTAAGGGTTTTCAATTCAAGGATTTGATAATTCAAGGGTTTTGTCTATAACAATTCAAGGTTTTTGGACAAAATCGTTTCAACGACGAGGGGTTAGACCACACGGTTAGGATTTCAGTGATTGAACCTTGTTGGTGTTTTGTACTTGGTGGTTTTGACTTTTTGACAATTCAAGGTTTTGATGTTTTAATTCATTGTTTGACGCGTCGTAGTTGGGGGTTTGGATTTAGTCGTTTTGACGAATCTGGGTTTGAACTGAGTCATTTCAACAATAAGGGTTTAGACTTGATGGTTTCATTAACGAGGGTTGGATTCCAGTTGTTTTGAAGTGAGTCGTTCCATCAACGAGCGTTAAGACTTTGTGGTTTCAACAACAAAGTCTTGGCATTTCAGTCGGTTTGGATTTCTGGGTCTTTTCTGTGTGGAATATATAAGGATAATCTGTTGAACTATAGAACACATTAACTTTGTTCTACTTTTTTCTCGTTAGGCTAGCCTCGTAAGTCCAGGCGCTGGCTTTTGACTCTTTGGGTTTTTTGAATAACTTGGTTTTAAGCTCGATGGAAATAACAAAACAGCTAGCCTTTTCTCACTATTTTTAAACGTCTACAGTAATAAAGGCATATTGTGATTTCATGATTGTTACTAAAAAACGGCAAAAAGAAATGCAAATTTCACTTTTTTAGTTTTAGAAATAATCCTGGTTCAAAACGTAAATATTTGACGCTATAATATCTGTCCGATAAGATTTTTTGTGTATTGGAAATTTCATCGCTCGATAAAGTTTAAATCTACAGTGTATCGAGGTATTGATTTTCTGAGAACGAGAGATTTGTATTTTCGGAAAATGAGGTATTTCCAGGAATTGATGTGATTTCCCGAAAGTACCATTCTGTGTTATATTATGACTTTTATCCATTCCCCAATATTTTTATACCCCCCACAACAAAGTTATGGGGGGGTATACTGGAATCAGGTTGTCCGTCTGTCCGTCCGTCTGTCCGTCTGTCTGTCCGTCTGTCCGTCTGTCCGTCCGTCCGTCCGTGGACATAATCTTGTGTCCTCTTCTCCTCCCACAGTTTTTGACCAATTTTTCTGAAATTTTACCAGGATGTTTCCTATCATATGAAGTTGTGCACCTGCAATTTTCATCTTGATCCAGTGATTAGTTTTAGAGTTATGCCACTTTGAACTTTTTAATGGGGGGGGGGGGAGTAGTCAATATTACTGGAAGTAGTCAAAATTTACAATTTCGTTTCTGTGTTCTAACTCAAGAATCGTTTGACCTAGGATCATGAAACTTTACACAGTTGTTGGCCATGACCCAAGGAGGTGCCCTATTGTTTTGGGGGTCACCAAGGTCAAAGGTCAAGGTCACAGTTGGACTTTGTTTAAAATCCGTTTCCATGCTCTAAGTCAAGAACCTTTTGACCGATAGCACTTTTTCAGTGACAAGGCTTTAGTGGGGGGTATTCGTCCGCTTTGCGACAGTTCTAGTTTCAACCTGTATTTTCTGTCCACTGAAATATTGGGGAAAAATGAAATGGTGCCTTTTGAAACATGAAATTATGATCCATTTCTGTTCCATTAATTTACTATTGACTGATTTAGGGTTTTGACAGTAAATTGAAGTGTGTTTTTTCTCGATTTCTGATGAAAGAATAGAGTTCTGATTTCGAAAATCCGATAGCTGAAATAATATGAAATGGTTCTGCTATCGGATTTTCGAACGTATCTGGTGTTTCTAAATGATTGCACTTTTGAATCCTAGTTTTATGGATAGATCTTTTTGAATGAATCAATGTTTGACGACTCGGATGTGCGATCTTTAAACCATTCCAAAGATCTGCTCATTCATTGCTCAACTTATTGGGGGAAAAAGAAACAAGCCTGGAATTTAACAATCTTTAATGAAGCAAGTCAAACATAGTATGGAAACAATACAAACATTGAACATATGTACATTAGAAAATTAAATATTTGAAATATTTCATTTAACACGTGAAATGTTCAGCACTGCGCTTTGTTTTGCTTTCACAGACCTATGATTCAAGTTTTTGTTTCTTGGTTGGAACCGGTGAAATGTTTTTCGTTTTCCTCTTTCTGAAGATTCGCTTTGGTTTCACATTTTTTGGATTCTCTTTGCCATGATCATTGGTTTCACAATCTTTCTCCTGGTTATTTCCTTCATCGGCCTTTTTCTCCGATGAACTCTGTACTGATTCAATATTTGAATATTCAACATTGTCAGATTTTTCCAACGATTCCATCGATGAATCCTGCACTGATTCAGTATTGTCAGTGACAGTTTCTTTCAAAGATTGTTTTTCCAACCACTGTTTTATTCGTTCCTGGGGAGTTTGTGTCTCTAGTGTTGGTATCTCAACAGTTTTTGTATCGAGAGTTTGTGTCTCGATTGAACGTTGTCGATTTCCAATGATGGTTGGAATCTTGTAATAGAAATGTTCTATTCCACGGCGTGTCTTCAAACTGTACCTACTGTAATCATTACAGTACGATGTTATTGCTCCAACATATTGCAATCCTTTAGTTTCTATTGAACGTTCGAATGTGTTTAAAATCCGAATATCATGAGTTGTAGGGTTCACGAAGACAAAGATGAAATGTGATGGTTGTCTGTCTTTCTCTGGACATTTCTTTGCCCAGTGATCATTTTTATGACAAACGAAGCAGAAACCTGCTCTCTTCTTTGCTACTCCATACTCGTCATTGCCATACATCTCATCTATTGTGAGAGTGTCAAACACTCTCCGTTTCGTAATATGGTATTCATCCTTATCCATCTGCTCCGATATGAATGTCCCGACATATTTACCAATATGACTGATCTTGTAACAATACGGAATGTTTGTTATCTCGTATTCGTGTGTAAGTGGATTCACAAACACCTGCATTTGTCTTCTGCTCTTTATTTCAGCAATATAAGATGAAGTAACTTCAAAATCACTGCTTGTGTTTTTACTTTCCATGGCTTCTTTCAAGTTTTACAACTGAATAATGATTTGTAGCAAATATCGGGTCCTATTTATACAGATTTCCCAGCTCGAGCTCGACGATTGCTATATAAACCCCTATCTTTTGCCAGCTCAATATCATTTCCTCATTGGAAAGCGAAGCGATAACAATGCCTAAACGAAAGAAACCAGATGATGATACTTGGATTCCACTTCACAAAAGAAACTGGAAAAGAATCAGACTTGATAGCAGTGATTCAGAAGATGATATTGGTTATAAAAAGAAACCAGTGAGACCTATCGTGGAAAGTGATTCAGAAAATGAAGAATCAAATTCTGGAGAAACATTTGGTGAAGAATCGAATTCTGGAGAAACATTTGATGGAGATCCAGTGAATGAAGAATCACTTGATGAAAATGAGAAGAAAGCAACATTGAGACAAAGGTATGAACTTGTCTCTTTAGCAAACAAGAAATCGAGAATCTTCAGGACGGTATCACATGTAATGAATGTGATTTTCAAGACATTTGATAAATTGCAACCACAAGAACTTGTTTCATTGTTTGACGATATTACAAAACAAGTCAATGACACGTTGAAAGCTGAACCTACAGATAAGATCAGATTGACAATCACTCATCCATCTCTTGATATGGGAATACATATCCCGTTCATCGATGTGATTAACCTGAACGGAGAAGTTATATTGGCCGAAATTGAGAAAGTGATGCAATCCAACAGTGAATTCAAAGTAGACGATGGAGAAATGAGATTCATCATCACACATACACAACCACCATATGGATCAGGAGACAAGAAACTTTGGTCATCTGAACTTGATACCAAGGTCTTTGCAAAAAAGAAACAATCTGTCGTTGAAATCAAGAATTCAGAGGATAGTATGTGTTTTGCCCGATCTATCGTCGTATCTATGTGCTATGCTGAGAAGGAAGACACAGATGAATGGAAAAGAAGATGGAAGCACATAACAAAATCGTACAGACCGTTTCAAGAACGAGAAGCTAAACGGTTATTGGAGGAAGTCGGTATCTCGCCGAACCAACCATGTGGAGTTGATGAATACAAAATCATTCAAACACATTTGTATTCAAGGAACTATGTGATCAAAGTTCACCAGCAACATTCATCGGTAGAAATGACATTTCAACATCCAGTTGTGAATTCTGACAGTAAAGTTATACATCTTTACTACCACCAAGGACATTTTGACAGTATCACGAGTATCACAGGATTTCTAAGTTGTAGTTATTACTGTGAATTCTGTGATATTGCGTATCAGAATCGTGAGAATCATATTTGTAAGCAATTATGTTCAGCTTGTTTCTGTAAACCACCATGTATCAAAGAGTTCGGAGAAATCTATTGTTCAGATTGTAACAGAAGTTTCTACGGAAATGACTGTTTTGCAAATCACAAATTAGTTTGTGGCAAACAAGAGAAAACTATTTGTGAATTGGTTAAACGCTGCAGTCAATGCAATGAAATGTACAACGTGAGACGCAAGAACCATGTCTGTGCTGGAAAAAAGAAGTGTCATATTTGTAAGAAGATAACATCTTTTGATCACCGTTGCCATATTCAACCTTATGAAAGTAAGATGTTGAAAAATGACAAGGATGAGACGAAGAAAAGTGAGAAATCGGGAGAGAAGAAACCATTGTTCATTTTCTACGATTTCGAATGTAAGCAAGATACTGGTATTCATATTCCGAATTACTGTATTGCACAGAGAGCTTGCAATGAATGCATATGCGAACCACTTGAATATCGCTGTTCAACCTGTAGTGAATTTCACGAAGGTCGAGAAGTGATATTTCAAGGTGAAAACACGCTCAATGACTTCTGCACATGGCTCTTTTCTAAGAAACACAAGGGAATGACAGCTATTGCACATAATTTCAAGGGATATGATGGACAGTTCATACTGAATGAAATCATAAGAATAGGAAATAAACCTCCAGAACTTATCATGAATGGGAACAGTATAATAGCACTCCACATGAATGGAGTTAGATTGATAGACTCCTATAACTTCATGAGCTTTAGATTGGGGAGCTTTCCTGACACATTTGGGCTTGAAGAGATGAAAAAAGGCTTTTTCCCACATCTTGCAAACACTGATCAGTTTTTGGAATACAATGGTCCTTATCTTGACAGTTCATATTACATGGTTGATTCAATGAAACCTGATGTAAGACAAGAGTTCATGGAATGGTATAATGACAAAGTTAAAAAGAAGGAAAATTTCAACTTTCAAAAGGAAACGGAGTCCTATTGTCGTTCAGATGTTGATATTCTCAGACGGGGTTGTGGTCATTTCAGACAGGTCTTTCTTGAACATGGAGGGATTGATCCTTTTCTTGAAGCTATCACTATAGCTGATGCTTGTAACAAGGTTTGGAGAAGCAATTATTTACCAAAGGATCAAATTGCAATCATATCAAGCAAAGATTCGTCCAAACGTCGGTTCTCCATGAAAGCAATTCGTTGGATTCAGAGCATAGCAAATGAGAAACAGATTCATATTCAGCATGCTAGGAATGGGGGTGAATATGAAATTGGAGGTTACAGTGTAGACGGATTCCATGCCCCGTCAAACACTGTGTATGAGTTCTTAGGTGATCTATATCATGGGTGTCCTGTTTGTTACCCGAACCGTTCAGAAAAAAGTCCGATCAATGGTTCAACTATGGAGAGTTTGTATGAAGGAACAATGAAAAGATTAGAGTATTTGAAACAGAGAGGTTATAAAGTTGTGTTCATTTGGGAGCACGAATTCGATGCAAAGGTTAAGACAAACAAGGAGTATGCTCGAATTATTCGTGATTTGTTCCCATACTCTGACCCTATTGATCCCAGGGAAGGATTGTATGGGGGTCGGTGTAATGCTGTCAAACTCTCACATGAGGTAGATGAATCAAGCGAGACAGAAATCAAGTACATTGATATCTGCTCTTTATACCCATACGTATGCAAATACAAATCCTATCCTGTTGGTCACCCGAAAGTCCTGACAAGTGAAAGCATTGACATTCAGAACATAAGACAGTATGAAGGACTGGTCAAATGTAAAGTCCTGCCTCCAGATGATCTCCTCCACCCCGTTCTACCTGTGCATTGCAATCACAAAATGATGTTCCCTCTTTGTAGAACGTGTGCAGAGAACAGTTCAGAAACGTGCACTCACAATGAAAATGAAAGAGCTCTCATTGGGACATGGGTTACGGTTGAACTTTTCAAGGCATTGGATGAAGGTTATCGTGTGCTTCATGTCTTTGAAATATGGCATTTCGATTCACTCTCTGACAAATTCTTCAAGGGGTATGTTGACAACTTCCTGAAAATCAAACAGGAAGCAAGTGGTTATCCTGCATGGTGTATAACTCAATCAGATAAAGAGCAATTCATTCAGGATTATGAGAGAGAAGAAGGTATCAAACTTGATCCAACCATGATTAAGAAAAACAAAGGGAGAAGATCTTTTGCCAAGATCATGTTGAATTGTCTCTGGAGAAAACTAGCTCAAAGAGAAGTACAGACACAAACAGAATACATTGCATCCCCCTCCAAGTACTTTGAATTGATCAACAATCCATCAATCAAAGTGAAACATGTGGAAATATTCAGTGAAGAGTGTCCTTTCATTCTGGTCAATTACGAAAACATGCTTGATCATATTCAAACTCATGCTACAGCTAACGTTATAGTTGGGTCTTATGTAACAGCCTATGCAAGGCTGGAGTTATACAGTGTTCTTGAGAAGCTTGATGAAAGATGTCTTTACTTTGACACTGATAGTTGTATGTATATACATAATCCAAAGCTTTGGAACCCTCCAATCATTAACAGTAGACTTGGGAAATGGACTGATGAAGAGCCAACCTCGAAAATTGTAAAGTTCAGAGGTTTAGGGCCAAAGAACTATGCATATCAGTTGAAATCAGAGAAAGGGGAAATATCAAGCAAATGTAAAGTCAAAGGAGTCACATTAGACTACAAAACATGTCAGTTGGTGAACTTTGACACATTCACCAAATACATGAACGACCCTTCTACAGAAATCAAGATCACGTATGACTGTAGAATAAAAAGACATAAGGACAGAACAGTGACAAGTGAGCCTCAAACGAAAACATTCAGATCTGTTTATACAAAGAGGGTCATTGTCAATGGTGCAGACACTGTACCGTTTGGACATAGAAGTCTAAAGGTATATAAATAAGAAAGAGTAAACAATAAACATCAGTAGCTAAGAACAAGCTGAACAGCGTACATAATAGGAAATAATGATATTATTTATATCAGTGTTCTTAATGGAATATTTCTATGGAAGAACAGTATGGAAAAAACATTGTGAACATTGTGATAGAATTCTGTGGGGAAAAGGGATAACATGAAAGAACATTGTGAATATTATAAAAAGGAATATTGTAAACAAGAACATTGTCAACTTTTTGAAGAAAGTTTTGATAGAAATGTCTAACAAAAGTGTTTGTAAATAAATGTATAAAAATGTTTGTAAATATGTTAACTAAATATTGTTGATGGAATATTGTTAATGGAAATGTTAAATAAAGGTTAAAAAATAACTTTGTGTCATTTCATGTCTGTCCTTTGAAGAGACAATATCGTCAACAGAAAAAAAAACACGAATGAAAATGCATGTAGACGTGTTTTCACTCTTATTCCGTCATCCAAGCAATTTCTACATATCAGGTCCAAGTGGATCAGGAAGAACAGAGTTCGTTCATAAACTTCTAGATTATAACGAAGATCTGATATTTTTCATCGGTGGTATACAGAGAATACAGATCAAGGTCCAATTGTATATTCACCTGTATAAATATTTGTAATACAAATTATAAATATTGTTCAGATGAAAATACATTCATTTCTTCGTCGAATCTCATTGAGTAAACATGGCCTCACCACGGACATCATCCTCGGTGCTACATGCCTTGCAGTATTTAAGTAATCAAACCAATAAATATGAAAGAGAGGCATTATTGAATGCAGGGTTAAAGGAAATCTTGAAATGGTTTTCTGTAACAGCTCGCAATATCATTGGAGATAAGATCAAACTTCCAAAACAAACCGTTTGCTATATGAACAAACATAAGGAAGATGCTGTGAAATTAGCAGATCCGAATATCGATGAACAAACAAAACGAAGAATCATTCTGAAACCTGGTGGTGGTGGATTCCTTGGAGGAGTTATCATCAGAAGTCTATTACGTTGGGATGGTAGTAAAACTGTAAGAAAGTTCGATACGGACAGCAAACGTTCAGAGAAGACGCAGAAAAAGGGGGCTACTGTTAAACGCTCAAAGAACAAACGTTCAAAGAACAAAAGCTCAAAAAACAAAGGTTCAAAGAAATCTGCTAAGAAGAAAAGTTCAAAGAAAAGTACTCCTATTGTAATCAATGAGGAATTCATTACAATGCGAAGGTCAAGATCCCCAAGATCAGTGCACTCTGCTCATAACTCTGCTCATAACTCTGTTCATAACTCTGTTCATAACTCTCCTCATAACTCAACTCCAAAACAGAAGCCTAAACAGAAGTCTGAACACCAGTCTGAAAAAGTCAGTTGGAAAAAGACAGATAAATTTCCAACCTATATCTTTACTATTATTGTCCCCGAACTCGAAAAGGCTCTATCAAAAGGATGAAAAGGAAAGACAAATGCTTGTCAATGATCTGTTTTCATACTACGACGCCTTGCATCCGAACAGTCCAGTAAGATATATCAAGAAATCAAACAAGGATTCGAGCAAAGAAACACCCCTTGTTGCACCATTTTCACCACTTTTGAGTATGGAGACGAGTTCACTATCTTCTCCAGCTAGAAGTGCACTCATACATTACGAACATAGTTTTCTCATAATCATTAATATTTTTTAAAAAAATGATTCTTGTTTCAAAAAAGAAAAAAAAAATTTTGAAAATAAAAAAAATATTTTTTATTTTTTATTTTTATTTTCTATTTTTTTTTTTATTATTTTTTTCTATTTATTTTTTTTTTATTCTTTTTTTGAAAAATAAAAATAAAAAATAAAAAAATATTTCTTTTTTATTTTCAAAAATATTTTTTTTCCTTTTTTGAAACGAGAATCATTTTTAAAAAAAGATAAATGAAATTGAAATCATTCGATTAATTCATTTGTATTTCAACATAAGACGTTATAACGTGGGAAAAGCAAAGAAGAAATCACAGTTAATAAGGAGACACAAGCATATGGTCTTAGCAATGTTGAAATCGTTGAATCCAACAGAGAAGTTCGCAAATTGACTTTGACTCAACCATTCTCCAACTTCTTCTTCTACAAATATTCGTAGGGAACTCCAGCGTTTTCACTTTGGAGAGCAGTCTAGTGTAAAAATAGAACAAAACGTCATTTGTTCTATATTACACAAGACTTCCCCCAACTTATTGATCCCACAGAGAAAATTTCTCAGAAGTCCAAACTCGCGTTGATCAAACGACTAAGTCCAAAACCTCCAAACTAGGTTACGAATAAGCGAAACTTTCATGATGGTTGGCTACATCTTGAGAGGTGCGTTATTCACAAACTGATTCTCACAATCCTGACAACGGATCATCTTCAACCTCGGATCGAAATCTCCGAAGAATTCCTTAACATCCGAGTGAGAATAACTCCCGTTGTTAAAAAGACTAAATCCAAACCCCAACAAGGTTCACTCAAACCATTGAATGGTCGACAAGACTTACTAAAGAAAACTGGAATCAAGAGTTCCAAAATTGACAAGACCCCACCTGAGGCAAACTTCTATACCAAAATGTTTTGATTCCAAGGTTCACTTTTGTTTGACTTTTGAGGGCAGTCTAGTGTAAAAGTTAATTTTGTTCTATATTACGCTAGACTTCCCTCAACTGATATACTCCACATAAAGAAATCCTCAGTAATCCGATATGACAATATCAAAAACTTGAATTGTCAAAGACAAAACCATAAATATCTTAAATCGACAGTAAAAAAACGGAAACAACAAGCTCAAAACCTTGATTCGTCGAAACCTAGAACTCCAACAGTGAAGTTCACAAAAACGACTAAGTTCAACCATTGTGCAAATTCTCAAACTGAAATGTTTGATTCCTAGGCCTGACTGATAAAGTTAGTCTAGTGTAAAAGTAGAACAAAGTTCATTTTTGTTCTATATTACACCAGACTTTCTCAACTGATAGATCCCACATAGAGAAATCATCAGAAATCCAAATTCTCGTTGATGAAAGCAGTAGGTCTAAACCCTCGTTGTTGAAATGATTCAGTTCAAACCCTGATTCAAAACGAATTAGTCCAAACCCCAAAACATCAAAAACCTGGTAAAAGCGACTAAGTCCAAAAAGACCAAAAAAGGCCTAGGAGGGCACCCTGGACACGTTCTCCGCGTGTCCAGGGAGCCCTCAAAACCTAGAAAACGACTAAAATCCAATATGCAAAAAACGACTAAGTCCAAAACCCTGAGAAAGGCATTAGTCTGCCCTACCAGAGGGCAGACTAGCGCCTTTTCAACCTTGATTCTTCAAAAACTACTAAGTTCGAACCCTCATTGTTGAAATGACTCAGTTCAAACCCTGATTCGGAACGGCTAAGTCCAAAACCCCAAAACATCAAAACCCTGGTAAAAGCGACTAAGTCCAAAAAGACCAAAAAAGGCCTGAGAGGGCACCCTGGACACGTTCTCCGCGTGTCCAGGGAGCCCTCAAAACCTAGAAAACGACTAAAATCCAATATGCAAAAACGACTAAGTCCAAAACCCTGAGAAAGGCGTTAGTCTGCCCTACCAGAGGGCAGACTAGCGCCTTTTAAACCTTGATTCTTCAAAAACTACTAAGTTCGAACCCTCATTGTTGAAATGATTCAGTTCAAACCCTGATTCAAAACGAATAAGCCCAAACCCCAAAACATCAAAACCCTGGTAAAAGCGACTAAGTCTAAAAAGACCAAAAAAGGCTTGGGAGGGCACCCTGGACACGTTCTCCGCGTGTCCAGGGAGCCCTCAAAACCTAGAAAACGACTAAAATCCAATATGCAAAAACGACTAAGTCCAAAACCCTGAGAAAGGCGTTAGTCTGCCCTACCAGAGGGCAGACTAGCGCCTTTTCAACCTTGATTCTTCAAAACTACTAAGTTCGAACCCTCATTGTTGAAATGACTCAGTTCAAACCCTGATTCGAAACGGCTAAGTCCAAAACCCCAAAACATCAAAACCTCGATTCATCAAAATGACTAAGTCCAAAAAGACCAAAAGGCCTGGGAGGGCACCCTGGACACATTCTCCGTGTGTCCAGGGAGCCCTCAAAACCTTGATTCGTCAAAACGACTAAGTTCAAACCTCATGGTAAAACGACAAAGTCCAAAACCCTGGTCAAAACAACTAAGTCCAAACCCTGTTAAAAACGATTAAGTCCAAAACCCTGAAAAGGCGCTAATCTGCCCTACCAGAGGGCAGACTAGCGCCTTTTCAACCTTGATTCGTCAAAACGAGTAAGTCCAAAGCTAAAAAAAAAGACCTCCAACTAGGTCCAATATACGTAAAAATAGCCTGCGAGGCTAGACTGGACACGCGATAGAAAAAAACAAAGTTTATATCGCGTGTCCAGTCTAGCCTACCAAAAAGGCCTGGGAGGGTAGACTGGACACGTTTTCGGCGTGTCCAGTCTACCCTCCTTTACTACTAAAATTAAAGAAGCAAACCAACGAATTCGCTTTTTCAAGTTCAGCTGTTTGCAAATATTGAAACATGCCAAAGAACAGTTCAATGAATCATTTGATAAGGAAACCCGTAAACTAGCGATAAGTAGTAAAGGCAAAACTGATAGAATTCAGCCAACGCAAATATTGACTAGAATTGACGGCCTTAAAAGTGACATAATTCGCCTAAACAGTGACCAGTCAAGCTAAAAGGAACCTTCTATGGTTTCCATAACACCAAATTTGAGAAAAGGGTCATATTTTGAAGACGTTAAAGAGATGGCACCGCGTGAGAATAGTAGTATGGTCACAGTCTCGTTTTGAAAATACTGCCTCTATCTGATTCTATGTAAAAACGAGTAATTTACAAACGGCATTTTCAGCCTAAATAACACATTAAATTGCCAAACAGTGTGTAAAAACTTAAAGCTGAATAGTTATATTTTATTATGATAAAATACTTTTACCTTATACACTTTCTTTTCGTGTTAAATCTCTATTTGAAAAAGTGGGTCAACTCTGTGTTTCTGTGTTTGAACTCGGTCGTTACCTTAGAACGACGCGTGGGTATGTGTGCTAAAATTGCTTTGGCACTGCCATTTCTTAACGGATTTTCATAAATCGCATATCAAATTAAAGAGGGAAAATAGATCTATTCATCCGTGTATGTTAATAATTTTTATGATGAACCGATGAATTATGAGTCGATGATTAAGTATTCAAAATAGGTCATTTTACTTGGCTTCAAATGGCAAGAACTATGCGGCAGAAAAGTCTAGAAAAGCCTATAAATCTTCTTCAACGTCCTATCTATTCAAATAATAAAACATCTTATGCTTTCAGGTTAGCGCATTCAAGCGCAAAGGCTTAAACAATTGGAAGTGTTTTTCAATTCCCCGTGATTTATCGGTAATTTCTGTCTAAACTCCATTCATCCAATATTCATAAATGTTGACGACGGTGACTCAAAGGACATTCTTGCAAAGTTTGGTTGAAATTGGCCGGATGGTTGATTTGTAAAGAATGATATCATGATTTCTCAAAGTTCGATAAGCCACGCCCTGCCACGCCCATATTTTTTGACGAATCAAAAAATCGCGAACAATTTTTAAATATGGTCATCCAAGGAACATTCCTGTAAAGTTTTGTCAAAATCGGCCCAATGGTTAAGGAGTAGGAGGTGTTTCAAGGAATTATGGGCCAACCGACGGACGGACGGACAGTGAGTGACCACAATAGCTCATCTTGAGCACTTCATGCTCAGTCCAAAGGGATTTACAATATTGGCGTTTCTCATGGGCTTCCTAAACACCCATTTTACCCCTTCCCAAACAGCAAAACTTTATGGTCATCCAACTCGAAAGCTGTGACAGGCGACAGAATGAGTGTAAAAGAAAATAAGATTCTTTCGTCTCAATCATTTCACTTTCAATAAAATCCGTTCAGGACGTCAAAACCAGGTCTAACCAGGTCTTGTTCGGGAGAGGGTGAGGCAGCCAAAAATTAGATTCAATTAACAGGTTGCAAAATGGACATGTTCAAATGTATGGTGCTCTTTTGGGGTCAATATTTTGAAAGGCTGTTTCCTCACGAACCAGAGATAAAATGTTAATAATCGATCGCTTGAAAGTTTGAATTAATTTTTTTATTTGAAATTGTATGTCGTAAAATCTTGTTTTTATCGGAGGCAATGACACAGAAATGATATGCGCAAAACCGAGCGCAGAAAATATTTACGCAAAGGGAGAAAATGTTGGTTATCGGCATGTTCTTCTTTTGTCTCAATGTTTTCCAAAACCTTTTCATATATGATCGTGAAAGTCATGTCTTGTTTGGGAAGGGTTGAAATAATGTAACAATTATTGTTGTTGGGTAGAAATTGAAGAACTAAATTGTTTGGTAGAATATTTCATCCTTTGTAAAACTTCAAAGGGCCATAACTACACTTACCACATAAAGTAACGCAACATTTTCAAATTTCAATATTTCTATTTTAAACAAACCAGGATCTACAATGATACTTTCTATAGTTCGCAAGGAAGGTTTTCGATAGTTATTTCCAATAAAATATTTAAATTCCCAACGAACATGTCAGAATTACATCCCTTTATTATTTTTCGTTAAACACGTCCTAAGGTCTTGCAAGTTAAAAAACAATCATAAAAGATAGTTTTATTGATAGTGTGTAGTCAGTTACACAGTAAAAACACAAAAAATTGTCACTGTGCGCACTAAGCGTTATGTCATAACTTCCGGAAAACAGCCGTCAACATATCGCTTGAATTCGAGTTCTGGAAAATTCGATTTGAATGGATCAAAAAGCTTAGCGTCCAAAATTTCTTTAATTTCATTGTTGCAGTACCATTTTACAGCAAACGCCAGTGTGCATGATCGATCCAGATCATCGACTGGACCAGTTACGATCAGTCGGTAGGGTATTAGTCAAAGAGCCCTGAACATCGGAAAAAATTCAAAATAGCAGCAGATTCCACATAAATGAACATTGGCAGACATGGATAAGCCATCACAAATGAATGATTCAACCAGAAGCTAACCGTTTTATATCCGTTATTGACTCAATTTTGGGATAAACTTCGCTATTTAAGACAACTTATCCATCCAAAGACGGTCTGATCCAGTTAAAGAGCTGCAGTTTTGTGTTTCGGATGTTCGCATAAGGTCATGGAAATCACCCTAATGCAAGGACAGGTCGGCTCTGACAAACAAACTTATCCCAGGACACGTCTGCTATCGAACACTTTTGGTATTGCCATGAAAAAGCGGGTTCGTAGTAGTGGTGTTAATCCTCCAACAAACCTGTTTTTGCGAACAAACAACCCGTCAGGATGAGTGAACTAGGTTTCTTTAACATCAAATCGGTTCAACATTGTGTCAATGTGACGAATATGTCAGTTGTTTATGAATACAAGGGATGATTATAACCATCAATTTGTTTGTGACTTTTGAATTTACACCATGTGTCTTTGGGTTGAATTTTTTGTCTGTAAATGTCCTAGCATTTTTATGATCTTTCGTTTACTGTTTGATGAAATATTACATTTGATGTCAAAACAAAAATATCCTTGAATCTATTTACAAGTTTTAAGATATTTGATATTTAATGAGTGTTGCGTTACTTTATGTGGTCAGTATATTTTATTAAATGTCCGATTTTAAAAACGTAAGCAGTTTTGAGTTCCTCTCATTCAGACCTTGAAAATGAATATATTGAAGTTCTTTGAAAAATAAACAATAACGTAATTTGGCAGAATTATCTCCCCTTTATAAAAATCTGAATAAGTATTATTCCATAACGCAATGTCCGATTTTCAAAATTCAACCAGTTTTATGTTTCTCTCAATATTCTCTGTAAGGTGGTATATATTTTGTAGGGGCTGGAATACTTTTGAAAAAAGTGTGACCACCCTAGGAACAGTACATATCGGCCCAAGTCTGTTTTCGTGGACACAGCATGCTGACTAGGGTTGAAACTGTTCTGAAGCTATCATTTGATGGTGATCTATTTCAAGAAAGTTTTTTCTACCTTACTAGGCCTATACATGATATTCACTTTCAAAATAACACATCAGGTCGACTTCTCGCAGATCTGATCTGTTTCTTATATCGTCAGTTTTTTGTTGTCCCCCCCCCCCCCCCCCCCCCAACAAAAAAAACTTCGTAAACTGCAGCTTATAAACAGTGTACCAAGCTGCAGTTACTATGGGGCAGAATCAGCGCCAAAATTATATACTTGTAATTTTGTAAAATGTTCAATTGTCAATTGTATTTTATGTAAATGTAAAATGCTAACTTGACATATTACAAAATTACATGTATATAATTTTGGCGTTGATTCTGCGCCATAAGTTGCGAGTTTTTGTTCAAAAGCATCGATATTCGGCTTTTTAGTACTTCCGTTATGATACGTTTTAGCATGCCGGGTCAACATTATATAAAGCGGGTAGCCAGTGTTTCTAAATACAGTTTAGTGTGGGGGAGATCTCTGCAGGTATGGGTCTATGTTTTATCTTTAAGATTTAATTGTAATTTCTTAACCCTTTCCTAAACGACAAAATTTTAGGGTGATCCACTTCAAAAACTGCCACAAATGACAAAACGGAGGTGATTAAAGATAGGATTTGTGTAAAATATGGGGCAGAAAATATTGAGACAAAAGGAGAAACTGCTGGTTATCAGCAGTTTCTTCTTTTGTCTCAATGTTTTCCAAAGCCAATCCTAACAGGGACGTCAAAACCAGGTCTTGTTTTGGAAAGGGTTAAAGAGACATTCTATAAATATTTTCTCATGAGTTTTACTTTTATATTCACATGAAAGAGCATTTTTTTTCTTCTGAAAATTCTGAAAATGTCAAGCCAAAAAATTGCGCTGTTTACGAGGAATATATTTATTTTCTAAAAAATGAATTAATTGTAGTAAATTACAGTTCACGTGTAAATGGAATTTGTCATTTTTGTATCACATTTAAAAGCATTTCTTGGCTTATAAGCAACAATTTCAAAAAAGACTGGTACCATTTAAACGCATTAGAATAACCAATCTTGGCATCAAAACATCAAGGGCGGATCTAGGGGTGGGGCCAGGGGGTCATGACCCCCCTCCCCCCTGGAATTGGCCGAAAATTGAATTTTGACTATATAACTTCTAATTAAAAGCTATCAATTGGGCTGCAGATGCTGCAATAATTTCTTATAAGTGAAATTGGCTCGCAAGAATGGAATCAAAATCCGTCGTCATCTCCGCAATCGCATGTACAACAAAGTCTTAATTAAATGCCACTATCTATATTAGGCTTTGGCCTTACTCATGATTATGTCTCAATTGAAAACGCGCTTCCATCAAAGAATATTAGCCCTATTCGGAGCGATTCCGAGTTTTGACGATCATAAGCAGGTACATTGAAGAATCGTATCTATAGGGGAAATCAAGGTCAGTTTCATCAAAACATTTTAAAGACGTATTTTTCTCTTACCGATGACTTAAACCTCACGAGAATCGACCTGGCAGAGCAGCCCATACTATTCGAACGGAGTGCTCTGCCAGGTCAATTCTCGTCCGCTATGCGACAAGATTGGGACCAGAATCACGTATCGCCGATAAATCAACATATAGGTAACGTGATTGTTGTTTTGTAAGTACAAAAGACGTCTTAAATAACTTAATGAAACCGAACACAGGGTTATTCTATTCTACCCTCAATTATTTCAATGCTGGCTGTAAAGTTTATTTTGTCGTCCATAAAAGCATAATTTGAACTAGTCCAAACTCTTAAGCATTTGGAAAAGAGCTAAATATGTTTAAAATTTATCTCTCTCTGCAATTCATCGTAAAATGAAAATTAGGAGTAATTAGGAGTTAATTCATAATGGCTCGCCCGATTTAAAAGCTGTTGCTGACGAAAATAAAATTATTTCCATAAAGATGGAATGGGGGCAAAATATATAAGAAAAATTTAAATACTGCTCGACAAAAGAAGGATATGCTGGTTAGGCGGCTCCCAGAACACAGAAGACAATATCGTCGGTGTTATTGCAAAGGAAGTGGCTAGAGATACGGGCCCGTATCTCTAGCCTATGGGGGCTAAAGATACGGACCCGTATCTCTAGCAACCCCCCCCCCCCCCATGTTTCACTAGAGATACGGGTCCGTATCTCTAGTGAAAACAAGGGGTTTTTGCTAGGGATACGGGTCAAACGACTTCCGGTCTTACATACGGGCTAACTTATCGCGTCAATTATGAAAAATCGATAATATTGATCCTTTCCCAAACTCCGAAATTTAGACTATAATTATAATACATTTTGAAATTACGGGCGATCGGCATATTACAGGGGAAATGTCGGAGGAATGGAGAAATTGCTGAAAGGAATGTATTAAAATTGAAACTTTATATTAAATCAATAGTCTATTAGATTTATCTCATGTTATTTTTATTATCTTTTGACAAGAAGGTGCTAACTATCAGCAAATTTATCAATGGCAATGGTTTCACACATGTGACATGTGTAGGGCCTATTAACCCTTTTGTTTGTTTTAATATTAGATTAAGGGCTATTCTTGTTTGGCAAGAAACTGTAAGGTTTGCGTCAAGAAAGTAGAGTCTATTGCCTTAATTTCTCGGCGAATAGCATACCCAGTTCGCCACCCCTTGCCTTTTATCATTTGTGTATCATTACGAGAAACGAGTTCATTAAATATCATGTTATTACACGTAACCTATGTTATTTTTTGTTGTTTTGTGTCCCCCTTTTCAGCTGTTTATATTATCCCTTCATGAATCACCGGGACTAGGCTAATTGAAATCTGTCCACGATCAACATTTTTTGGCGTGAGTGACGTATTTTGATCATGGTTAGGCGGACGCTAAAATGAATTCGTAAAGCGTTTCGGAGACGCTGTTCAAGAAAGCTTGCAGTCGACGAAAACTGGATTAAGTTGTCTAATGAGTTAACTCTTTCCCAAACAAGTTCTGGCATTGACTTCCCTATCTAGATCTCTGCAGCAGCTTTGAAATTAGATCAGTCTACCCTTTTCTCTGGTTTGGCGGAGGAAAAGCATATCGTCGGAGTTAATGCAAAACCTCGTATCTCGTTTTTGCAAACTTTTAAGGGGGAAGAAAGAACTTTAATAACTTTTCCGGAACTGAAAGGTTTTACTTGAAATACATACACATGTTCACATAAAATATGTCATTAATATTCATAAATTAAAATATTCTAAAACCTGAAAGAATTGTCTAAATCGGACATATAAAATTTTACTTTTGAAATCGCAAAAATGGACATACAAGGTTTTGCATTTACATCGACGATATTGTGGTCGCAATTAAAAGTAAAAAAAAAAAAAAAAAAAAAAAAAAAAAAAAAAAAACACTTATTAATGGCAGTTTGTTATTGAAATTTCCTTGTTGACAGGAGAGAGGAAATGAGAAGAATTTTTTAATTCATATACATGTCTTAACCTCACAACTAAGAATAAGACTTGATCAAATTGTCGTTTTCAAATTACATTAAAAGTGCTTCGTCTTTTCTAAAACATATATTTTTTGTGTATCAAAACCCATTATTTAACCATTCTAAAAAAAGTTTTGTTTTGTTTTCATTTTTAATCATAATTTTATAAAAATGTTTGGATTCAATTTAGAAAAGAATCACTTCACGAGATTCTGAGTCGGGAATAATAGGTAGTTTGTATCAAAATTGTTTCGCAGTGGTATTAAGGACGAGATATATTTTCACACTTCAGTGTTAAGGGATAAACATATGGTAAACTACTTTTTAAATTTAATTGTTTATCTAATAATTGGACACACTCTGTTACAGTACATCAAAGACAGATAGTATGACAAAGGATCAGATCGATTTTATTGCCCTTAACCCATTCCCACACTTTGGCTCTTTCTAACTCAACACTGGAGTTGCAGACGAAAAATTACATTGCTATCAAAAGCGTATTTTTCTATGGTTTTTCTATGGTTCTTTTTCTATAGCGTAAATTGTCTTTCTGGATAGAAAACATTTTCGGAAATGAAGAAAATTAATTAATTCCAAAATGTTTTACGCGGTCTTTATCTTTTGGTGCACCGAAATGCGTTGTTGTGTGATAATGGATTAAAACTCTTTTCCAAACAGTAAAATTCTAGATCTAATAAAGATCCCGGGAAAAGGGTCGTCATTTCTTTTCATTTTTCTTTAGGCATGCAAAGATTAAAAACATGAGCTGTGATGTAGTCTAGATATAGATCTAGATCTAGATCTATAAAATTAAAAAAAGAAACATTGGCAATTAGTCGATTTGTGTAAGGCCCAATGTCGTCCTACATTCATTCAAAACGCAGCCTTTGTGGCATACGTGACATTATTTTACACTTGACTCAACAAGATTGAAAGTTGCAGCAGACGACAAAAAAATTGTTGACTTATTGAAATGAATATGATGGGATTTTTCCGGTGTTGTAAGATTTTACTTATCGTGAAAAATACACTGATAATTTAATCATCCAATCAGATCAAAGGAAAATTTGTAAACGACCCGTCTTCATACATAGAGAAGACGGGGTACCAGTCTACACCCAAACTTGTCTTTATTACATAATAATAACTCAATATTTACCCTACCGCGAACAATTTCCGCTTTTTTACCGACTTCTCATACTTCTTTTTACACATTCCAAATTAATGTGATAGGCTACTTGACATCCTCAACACATTCCAAAACAAGATAATGACTTTGAAAAACATTGTGGAAAATGAAGAAACTGCTTGTAACGAGTAATTTCTTCATTTCCCACATTTTTTCTACAAAGAAAGGTCAAAGAATGCGAAATTTCATTCAATTCATATTGCCGTCTGCAACATCTTTGAATTTGGACAACTCCAAAATTTTGTTGTTTGGTAATGGGCTAACAAACAAAAGGGTTAATACACACGGCATAAAGTGTATGAATAACGAGATAAGATATCTATGAAATAAATAATTTCCATTTTAAACCTTTATCAAACAAGAAGAAATAGTTTCAGCAATTTCCCCTGCAATATTTTGTAAGTGAGACATATGCCTAAAGACTATAAAATGTGTTGTCGTCTGAAACTAATTTCAAAACGTAGTCTAAATTTCGCAGTTTGGGAAAGGATCAATATATTATCGATTTTTCATAATTGACGCGATTAGTTGTAGCCCGTAAGTTAGACCGGAAGTCGTTTGACCCGTATCCCTAGCAAAACCCCCTCGTTTTCACTAGGGATACGGGCCCGTATTTCTAGTGAAACATGGGGGTTTTGCTAGAGATAGAGATACGGGTCCGTATCTCTAGCCCCCTAAATTGCAAAACCTCGTTACTCCAGCTTTAATTAAAGTTTTTCAATTACACCGACGATATGCTGAAACTTTATACATTTTCTTCCCTAAATTGCGCGCATAAGATACATTTTTGCTAAATAGATATCAAATTGGTTTAGTCTGTTCAAAGGTACTCGGTTCGAAAAAGAAAGTGTTTGAAATTTTATGCCAGTTATGCCAATGTTTCTTTTTATATTCGCATTTCATTTTTCTCTCTTTTTTTACAACAATACTTCTAAATCAAAATTTAAAAAAATATGACCAAATTAAGATGGTATGTAAGAGCGCACAGGTCGTATTCAAAACGTCACATCTGTACAAGGCGACATGTTCGATAATTAATCAATGGCTTACCGGTATCTGGTGGCAATAGACACTTCTTTTATTCGTCAGATAATTTATCTTACAGTTGAATAGAAATTCTTGTCACAAGCGTTCTGGTTAACCCTTGCCAAAATGGCACAATTTTAGAATGCTCCACTCCAATTATATTTTTGTGCTAAAATTAAACAAATTGTTGTGGACAACAGTTCAGATTTTTATGGAATTTGTCATTTCTGTCTCAACTTTAAAGGCGTAGTTTTGGCTTATAAATAACAACTTAAAAACTGATAGCATTTCTACGTATTAGAATAACCAATCTTTACATCAAGACATACTTTAAAAAAATGAAATCAGAATGTAATGTCCCTTTAATGATGTTGCAGATGACAATGTGGATATTGCCGAAGATAAAATGTGTGTGCAATGTAGGCCAGAAAATATTGAGACAAAAGAAGGCAATGCTAGTAACCAACATTTTCTTCTTTTCGGCTCAATGTGTCCGTGCTTTCCCCAATAGGAACATCGAAACATGTTTGGAGAAGTATTAATCAGAAACATAAGTGTCAAATCATTTATTCAAACATTCTATAGATATTCTTGTCACAAACCAACTGATTAATTTGAATTTCTCTTCAAAACTTCTGAATAGTTTTCAATGGAATCAGAAGATTGTACTTATCATGGCTTAAACATACAAACAAGTGTTTATTTGGTGTTTTGTTTACGCTTAATCTTTTGGACCTTGTTTTGAAGTTCTTATCTATGTTAATCTGAAGTGGTTTGGAGTACAATATTGTGTTGATTACATAGGTAACTTTTGCAAATATGTGCCACAATAATGAGATTGTACCATATTCCAGAGTGACTTCCCTTGATAGTTATCTCCCTTTTAATTTTTGGTTGTTCCGCTTCCGGTTGGGGCTACAGATAATACGGGTAAAGGCGTTTCAAAATGCAAAATATCTTGAAATTTTCATCAAACTCTGTGCTGTGGGTACTCAATGAAAGCATCATATAATATGATATCACTACCGGACCATAAATATTAATACAGAGTCTTTATGAAATTGGCTCGTTCTAACGTTTGGTATTTTGACAAATATCTGTTAAACAAAGCCTTTAACCCATTGCCAAATGGCCAAATTTTAGGATGGTCCAAATTCAAAAATGTTGCAGACGACATACTCAGTTGAATGGAAATCAACTTGTCCTTTGGGATAGAAAACATTACAGGAAATTAAGAAATTGCTTGTCACAAGCAATTTCTTCGTTTTCCATAATATTTTCCAAGGCCTTTATATTTTTTGGAGCCAGAAAGAGTCAATATGAGGTAATGGGTTTATTGTTGACACATTCTTTCATTATTATCGTCATTATCATAATTTATAAAACAAATCTTGTCCATTTCAGAAAAATGAAATCCACCGGCTGTCTCCTGATAGTCGGCCTTATTCTCCTGCTGTCCATTGGTAAATATACAGGCGACACTCGTTATGTCGACATCGGATAAGTCGAATTTCCGCTTAAGTCGAAGTGAATGTTTGGTCCCGTCCTCTTCAACGGATTTTAAGAACAAACAAAAATATTATGAAATAGATATAGCCATTGAAATTTTGTAGGAAAAGGATAGAAATTGCTCGTCACGAGCAATTTCTTTCCTTTTCCTACTTTATTTCAATTATGAACGCACTTGATTAGCAACAAATAGGCCATATGATGTTCAAAGAAAAACCGGTCAAAATCGGTTTACTCGAACTCCGGATATGTCGAGATATTTTGACGGCCCCTCTGACTTCGACACAACGAGTGTCGACTGATTTTCATCCTTTTTTGTCAGAATCGGTTAGACCTTAGTCTTAACTATAGTTTTGTTTAAGGTAAAGGGGCACGTGCTAGGTTTTTAAGGGATCAGAACATTATAGGGACAGTCAGAGTTTGTATTATTTTGTGATGCATTGCATTTTCTATTAAGCCTACCAAAAGAGAAAGGAATTAAATAGCGCCCATAAAAAATGTTACTAAAATTGAATTACGAGTCGGTCAATTATATAGCCTACAGATTTGATCCAGAAGAATTAAATGAACTTCATTTGAAATTTCTTTCGAAAGAAATAATTTAGCTATGCAGGCTAATTATTCCATAGTATATGAATTTTCTTGGGTTTATTTTTACCCCCGAAAACCTAGCCTTTGTCCTTAAAATAAGATAATGTAGCCCCAAATTATCAAAAGGATTGTATTTGAAGTACAAGTGCGTGTAAGCTTTGTATTAATTGTTGATGTGCTGCATTTTCGATATTTGACTGACAAATACTTTGAATATTTCAGAATTTATCTTTGCCGCGACCCAGCCACCACCAAGCGGCGGCGGAGGAAGTGGTGGAAGCGGAAGTGGCGGAAGCGGAAGTGGTAGCGGTGGCGCAGGAACTGGAACCGGCGGTAAGCATCATTCTCGTTATAGGTATAACACGGCCGCTTATCTACTAAATCATAACATTTTGTTGTGTATGAAAAAAAGTTTAGAGGATATCCGGTTGGCAGTTAGAGGAGCCGACAAATCGGCGGGTGAAAGGTGAGTCTCGTCTTTTAATCGAAATGTTCTTGTTTCTAGCTCGAAAATCAAAAATCGGAGAATGTCATACAACCCATTATTCATTTTCACATATTTGTGAGCCCCATCCAAACCCCGATTCCCAGAGATTGAACGGAAATTCATTTTCTCCCGTTGCAAGGGTAGCCCCAATATTGACATTTCGTCAATCCTGATGAGCACTTGTCCACTTTCTGAGGATGAATGGCATAAAACCTGTGTGCATTATAAAATAGTTGTATGTACATTACATCGTGCAAACAATATTTTTATAACTTACTGTCGATATTTGAAGAAAATCAGTTCTTCCGGTCAGTTTGTGCGTTAGAGGATAGGTTGTGAGTAAGAGGATAGGTTGTGATTTAGAAGACAGAATGCATTAATCGCATTTAATACCATTTGTCATTGTTTATATGCGAATTAAGCCAAACCGAAATACTCTATGTGATATGTCTATTTTCAAAGGGTGAGTGAAATGGCATAATTTATTTTTACGCCCAGTAAATTGATACATCAGGGACACAGACCTTTAACATTGTCTGCTTGTCTGCCCATCTGCATGTGGTGATTTAAAATGAAGATTTAAGTTGAGAGGGCGTTTGTGCGTTCTCTTTTCAAAATTTCATGGAACAAAAGAAGATATTTAATTGACAATAGTCAGAAATTTCTTCTCTTTTCTCAATATTTTCTGTGATTTAACATTCACTCATTCCATTTTCAATACTTTAAAATAGTTTTCCGACAGAGGAAAACCGTGTGAAGTCATAAAATATTCCAACAATTAAAAAATGTTCGATTGGAAAAACTCGCTCACGAGGTACATGTATTAGATCTATCTATTTTCACAGAAGTTTCCCCTCTCCTTATTTTTATGACGTCAAATAATTTTATAGTGTAATGACGTCACGCACGGTATTGCGACCAATTTATGTAACGTCAAAATGTAGAAAAACGTTAAAAGTAAACGTTGCGCGTAACGAATATTTCTTTGTTATCCATGTTTTCTTTTTTCCTTATATTGTGGTTGAAAAGTGAATCAGCGTCGTTTATTCATTCATTCCTAAAACAGTAATTAAATAAATAAAAAAAAATGAATTAATTTCTGGATTATGGATTGTGTTTTAAGCTCATGACGATGTTTGTAAATACTATTCAAGGTATTCGTGTATTTCTGCGATATTCAAAACGCGAGCGGTATTTGATTTTATTATATAGATTGTGAAAAAAACTATTTAAAACATATTTCGCAATAACCTTTTCGCAAAATACAAACTCAGATCTTTCAACATGGAGGGAAATTAGTCTTATGTCTGTGTGATTTCTGTTATCTGTATGTTATTTGCTTATTACCCGTCGTAAATATTGTATCATATTGATTCGCTTATTTTGGTTTGAAAATAAAGAAAAGGAACAATATCTCTTAAAGCTTGAAATTGATCAAACTTGTATATGAAACAACACTTAGGGTCTACATGTAAAATATCTTTGAATGTGAAAATATGAAACACAGGCATTGACATATATAGCGATTATTGTGTGATTCATGTAATCATGAGGGAATAATTTTAAAGAGACACGCGAAGAAAGTTTAACATCATTTTGTTACTTTGTCGGCGAGAGAAAGAAAAAAAAACTTTACATTTGATCATAACCAATGTCCTTAATGTCTGTTATAGATTCTCCCAATTTTTTCAGCTATTGTTTCAATACATGAAGATACAATCGCTTTAACGTCGACGTTCGACGTCCAGTTTGACGTAAATTTAAGGGGGTGGACATTTCTGTTTTACCTAGGGAAAATGCTGGCGTTTCTCATATATTGATGATACGCATCTACACGTTACACTATTTTAAAGACATTGTAATGAACTAACTTGTACTCAAAATATCAATGTTCTGAATTTGACGGATTACATAATATTCATGTCTAAAGGCGCACTAAAACATTTTTGTTCGAAAAAACACAGGGGGTGGACATTTCTGTTTTACCTGGGAGAATTCTAATTAAGACATGAAAACGGCGTAATAGATAGTATTTATTTCATACATCTATTGTCCTTATGTTGAACTTGATTATGCAAGAACTTTTAATGAAAATGATACGACTGTTTTTATTTCAAAGACAGTGAAAAATCGCATTTCAGTGTAAAATTCCAGAAAAGGGCTTACGTCACGCGCCAGTGCGAGCTTTATTTTTCATTATATTGACTTTAATATTTGCTTGTATTTTATGATAAACATATCTAATGGTAGACAATAGGATAAACAAATGTAAAGTAATATTTTTTAATAAGTTTTTACGCCGAAAGTATAAGTTTTGCTCGGGGTAATCAAATTCTTCGATTTTTTATGTTACACCTCACGCTTAAAAACGGGCGTCTTTTCCATTAAATTTTAACCGAAATTCAGGACTTTCCGGTGTTTCAGGTCCATGGAAATCTACATACAGACAGGGTCATGTATACTGAAACAGGTTTTAACAAGAAAACGATTTTCAATCAAATATGTTTCTTTAACCAGCACAACTTTCATTGATGATCCGGATTTTTCACGTTTGGTCGCAATAACGTGCGCGACGTCAATGCAAAGTCATGATGTCACAAATCGGCACGCGCATGATTTGAGGCACATCACGAGGAAAGTAAATATTTTCAATGATAACAACCTAGCCTTTCACCGGATTATGGGATATTTCTTTTCTTTTAGATCTCTCGATGGTTTAAAAATTATGGAGGTTGCAGAGGTATTATAAGACTCCATTACTAAGTTTCGATAGAATTATTTTCATTTCAAATTACTCATTGATTTGATAAAAGTGTTAAAATTGTCAAACTGACAGATGGAAATAAAGATAGATTAACTCGTGAACATTACTACTACCGTAATTACGAAAAGGCCGAATGTTTGTACATGACGATAGACTTATTTATATGTCTATGTAAAGATTCAACATGGCACAGACGGCACTTACCGTTGAGTGATGTATACTGTAAACTAATGATGTATGCTACTGATCCAGAAAACGGTTATTGACACAGAGCTACAAAAGGAAATTCACAACACTGCATGCATGCTGGCCATCAACTGAGTGAAACAATCTTAACCACGCATCAAGTTAATCTGATAGGGATGTATGGAATGGAGAAACTTTAGGCTATTTTATCGCTTATTCAATAAGCTGCAGGAACTTTACAATATTTTGGAAGTGAGGCATGCGTGGATATTTTTCACGATGACGTGGTTTGTACCTAGACAAACCATCGTTGAAATTGACAAAAGTGATAAAGTACGGATTTCACAAAGTTCATCTTTAATGTATTTTACAACTTGCAAAATTTATTAATGTATCAATTCGTAGGCCTATATGATTGATAACTTAATATTAAACATATTGAATCAATAAACAAGAAGATCTATGGATAAACAAGATTTACAGACCTGTATTTTTGACACGTCTTTATTGTCTCCGGTTTTCCACTTCTTACGCATTATATTTTAAAGAGGCTACTTTAGAGCATACAAAATGGTTGGAATATTGCACAGTATTTACTTTTAATAGTTTATAAGTTCACATGAAGACGCACAGAGTACAGACAGAAAGAAACACAAAGGATAGTGAATGTTTAGATGAGATAATGTAATATGATACAAATGTATATATAACTGGTGTGTAAAAAGAGAATTTCGGTTTGGCTTAATTCGCATATAAACAATTACAAATGGTATTAAATGCGATGAATGCATTCTGTCTTCTAAATCACAACCTCTCCTCTTACTCACAACCTATCCTCTAACGCACAAACTGACCGGAAGAACTGATTTTCTTCAAAGATCGACAGTAAGTTATTAAAATATTGTTTGCGCGATGTAATTTACATACAACTATTTTATAATACATACAGGTTTTGGGCCATTCTTCCTCAGAAAGTGGACAAACGTTCATCAGGATTGACGAAATGTCAATATTGGGGCTACCCTTGCAACGGGAGAAAATGAATTTCCGTTCAATCTCTGGGAATCGGGGTTTGGATGGGGCTCACAAATATGTGAAAATGAATAAAGGGTTGTATGACATTCTCCGATTTTTGATTTTCGAGCTAGAAATAAGAACATTTCGATTAAAAGACGATCCTCACCTTTCACCCGCCGATTTGTCGGCTCCTCTAACTGCCAACCGGATATCCTCTAAACTTTTTTTCATACACAACAAAATGTTGTGATTTAGTAGATAAGCGGCCGTGTATAAGCATACAATAGTCTTAATTTAAAACGGATATACCTCACGATAAATGACCTGACAGAGCGGTCCATGCTAATCGAATGGAATGCTCTGCCAGGTCAATTATCGTCCTCTATAACACAGTGCACGCTTATTTCGTTTGCAAAATGGAATACCATTCGGTCTAATGGTATTGCCCACCCAAATTAACTCGGGACAACTTAATTTTCGTGTGTAAAGTTCGTTAGTTGAGCGTCTTAACAAAACTTTGCTGAAGTTGGTTCATTACATTTGTGAAGTTATGACTTATTGTTGGACCTATAAAAATGATGAATATTTCCATTTTCAGGCAATGGCGTAGGCATGGTAACGGGATCCCTTCCTTTGCTGGTTGGCGGAATGCTACTGTCGATTTTGAGACTTTTCTAATTTAAAGACGACGATGCAGATGAAGGCCTGGTGTAAAACGGAGCCTGATTGACGCAACTGATTGACGCCATTTTCGCCATCTTTAGTGTGTTAGAATGTCTTCTATACCATCGCTTTTCTACGAAAACTTCGTAACTACAGCTTTTTTTAAATGTGTAGTAAGGAGTTTTTCGTTAAAAAGCAGCCATATTTTTCATCAAATCACCATAACGTCAGTCACGTTCTGAAATGTCGTAACTTCAGCTTATGCAAGCTGTAATTACGATGTTTTAGAACATAACCACCATTTGGTCGCCTCGAGATGACGAGTACACTGCCTTTCCAACTTGACGATATGGGCCTATATTCATTTAGGCCTAATGTTGTTGGTTATTTTTATTTTCTCAAAATTCAATTCTAAATGAACAAACTTTTAAATGGCATGAATTAAATTTAACACCCTTGAACGACATCACATACGGAACATGGGATTACAAACTGGAAATCAGCAAGAAAAACGACAAGGACACATAACAGTGAGAAAACCACAACGTCTAAAAAGAACCCAACAGACACGAAAATCTAAGCAAAGTATTACTTTTATTGAATTATCTAGATGTAGGCCCTATACTATGGGATTGGTGTGTGACTCTGAGAGGATATTTCATATTATATTAATTTTATTTAATATAGATCACTATATTGTTGAAAAGTGTGTCGTTTTGCTTATTTCTTACCTAACCATAGCCCTTGATTCTAATTCTACGACGATCAGTATTTTCTTCTTTTGTCTCAATGTTTTCCAATGTCGTTCCTATCACGACAGTCAAAGCCCGCTCTTTTTTCGGAATTTGTTATTTCATAATCATTTTGTTGTCTGTAGCATCTTTCAAATTTAAGCAATCTAAACCCCCATCGTTTTGAAAAGGGTTTCAATTCAGTGATACAAGTGGAGAAAGGCGTAGCCTATTGGAAGCCGCAAGATTAGAAACTTCGCAATTTCATTTACAGCCATGGTCTTAAAGGGACATTTCATTCCAATTTCATTTTTTAAAGTATGTCTTGATGCCAAGATTGGTTATTCTAATGAGTATAAATACTATTAGTTTTTTTAAGTTGTTGCCAATAAGCGAGAAACACGCATTTAAAGTTGAGACATAATCGATAAATTGCATATAAATCTGAACTGTTGTCCACAACAATTTGTTCAATTTTAACACAAAAATATAAATTTCTCGTAAACGGCGCAATATTTTGGCTTGAAATTTTCAGAATTTTCATAAGGAAATGTGCTCTTTCAGATAAAAATAAAAGTAAAAATTATGACAAAAAATTCTGAAATGTCACTTTAACACGTTACAACACAGTAACGCCTTTTGACGTAAAGACTTTGGAAAACATTGTAGAAAATGAAGAAATTGCTTGTTCGTCACAATGTTTTCTTAGCCAAAACGCAAGATTTTAAAGATAATTTCACCAATTTGAAACTGTCACTTCCAACACCATTCATATTGGAACAGTTTAAAATTTTGACTTCTGGTAACTCGTTAAAACGTGCAGGCCTATCTTTCGTCTTTTTACCGCTCCTATTTTTGTATGTGGTAACTATGATTTTGTGATCTACAACGCGTTTGAATTTTGACCAGTCTTACATTTTGTTATTAAGAAGAAAAGATTTACATTTTCCCCAACAACGATGCCTTTTGTGCACATATGCTTTCGCAGGTTGTGAAATATTGAACGTAAGGAAGAAATGCTGATAGGCATCACTTCCTTTCTTTCTTTTTTTCTTCAATATTTTCCATTCGATCGATGAGTATTTTTTTCTGGTGGTCGGATTATTGCCGTGTACATGTAACAAGGTTGAGTTTGGCGTTGTTAATTTAACTATTTTGTTGATACTAAAAGATTTGAACAAACTATCTAAAGTACTGTTTTATTTTATCAATTCATTAATACAAAATATAACAAAGAATATTATAGGCGGGGGGGGGGGGGGGGGCAGTGGGGCCTACCATGCACCCCCCCCCTAGACTTTTTGCCACTAGTGCCAAATTGTTCCTTAGGTCCTACTTGTTGAAAATCAGAGGTGCCCCCAAGAAAAAACTCATTCCCGCTATATGAAACAGCGCCGTTTCCATGGCAACCCTTATGCGCTTTTGAGAAAATGACAGTAGTTGAAAAAAACATCAATATCTCTGCTTACAGATATAGTAGATCAGTACTTTTGGTATCAAAATGAAGCTTAGATATTGTTCTTGAATTTGGTATGGGCATATGCAAATTAGCTAATTTGCATATGCATGATTTTTAAGATTTAATTAAAAAATTTGATGAAATTTTCGTCGTTTTTTTAAAATATGATACAAAAATAAGCTATTACTCACTTAGTTTGTTGGTTATAGTAACAATTTTGGTATCGAATTGAAGCCCAGACATCCCTCTTTAATATACATTAGTCAAATAAGATATTTTTTGCATGCATGATTTTAAGTGAATTTTTTAAATTTTGCCGAAAAATTCGCATATTCATGAATATTTGATATAATGTGTAGTTCTTTCAAGCCTTATAGAAGGACTTACTTACTCTGTATATATAAAACTTCATTTACAAAGTAGAATTAGGCATTTAAATGTCATTTTACTGAATCAGAGTGTATTAAATCATATCCTAGGGTGCGGTTTCCATAGCAACATATCTTGAAAAAGGGGTTTAAATGGTATTTTAGGAGAAAGAGCTTTTGTTCACTAAGTCCTGGATGTAGACTGACAATTAATGTTTTAGATTGATGTTTAGACATCCATCTTTACTTTTTAGAATAGTTATGCAAATTAGCTAATTTGCATATGCATTATAACGAAGAATTAATTAGAATAATCAATTTAATTAACATCATTTTTCGCAAGTGCAGCTGGAAAATCAGTTGTAGCTCTCATAGTTCTGAATATATATTAACACTTTTGGTATCAAAATAAAGCCTGGACATTTCTCTTTATTTTCAAACACAGTAATGCAAATTAGCTAATTTCCATATGTATGATTTTAAAGATTTAATTAGTATTTTTCATGATTTTTTTTGCAATTTCTATTAAGAATAAAAGAGAAAAATAAACTTTAGCTAATTAAGTTGGTGGCGTAGAGTTACAATTTGGATATCAAAATGAAGCTTAGACATTCATCATGGTTTTCAGTGATGCAAATTAGCTTATTTGCATATGCATAATTTTTTGATATCTTTTTAAATATGATTTTAGTAAAGAAATATCTCAAATTCGGGAATATATGTATTTGATACATACAGTGATTTCAAGCTGTATGGATGGACTAAAACATATTTTTATGTAACACTTCATGTTCACCACATAATTTTTCATTTTAAGGCTGTTTTACAAAATCAGTTTGAATTACAGTATGCAAGAAGGTCCATAGAAACACAATATTATCTTCCTTAAAACAGTCAAGATGGCAGGAGAAAAAGCTCATGCTCTCCAAGTCCTGGGTGCAGATTCTGTATATGGGTATCAAATCTTCGAATTGTTAAAACTTATGAGATATATAGCAAATTCGACTTTGTTGAAGGACTTCATCATGCTATATTTTGATATCAAATATTCTGGAATTAATAGTTTGTAACCCTTTTATGTTTGCGTGCCTTTGGTCTGGCTGTATGATTTCTTGTGAAAAAGAAAGTGTTTGAAAAAAAGATGAATTCTGATTAATGTGTGTTTTGCTTTGATTTACCCAAAAGAGGAGAGCATGGACGGCATTGAATTATCACAATCCGGTATGCAACTTGACATGAACATTGGGTTAACGATGAAAGGTAAAGTGCAAGCCAACTATCTAGTGATAGAAGGCAACTGGAGGAGTGAAGAAAGATATGAGGGGGTTGACTTCTCTCGCCTTAGTAAACAAAAATGGGAAAAGAGACTATTTTCTTGTCACAAGGAAGTAATCTCAATATATACTCTCCATACAAACATGATCCATAAGTAACATAATAGACCTGAACCGAAATTCTAATAGACCTGAACCGAAATTCCATGTACATCTTATCACATTGTTTTTCTTTCAATAACAAGTTACCAGTCCTTGCGACCCTCAAAGGTTCAATAAGATAAGATTGAACAGATACAGGTAGGCTAAAAAAGCATGTATTGAGTACAAAGGCATTGGTAAGAGCATTCTGGTCTTTAAGGAGAAGGGCTTTTGAGAAAATAATAACAATCTTTGCCTCTCCTACCAAACAGGAGACAAAATATACTCAAACTACGTCAGAAGTGACATGATTAACGCAAGCAAGACCTTTCCAAGCCTAACCTAAAACGCCTGAAGCGAAATGGCACCAAAATAATTATTCAGATCAGCAACATACAACCACAGGATATCTCCAATACCAGCTCAAGCGACCTACGCAAACAGCATGGTCTCGAAGACTTAGAAACCCCTCTTGAGGGAAAGGAAGATAATATGGTATGGACATGCTAAGAGATCCAATTGGGCAATAAAACAGAGTATAACATGCAGGTCACAGGTAAGGGCAGATGAGGGAGGACTTAGATGAAATGGAAGCAACTGTCAGAGAGGGGTCTTATAGAAAGGAAAATACCACCCATATGAAAAGAACAATTGGATTGATTTATTGGTTGATTGCGGTTTAAAACCACTTGAACTGCTATGGTCATATAGCAGCTGGAGCACCTTTGCATGGATTTCAGGTATTTCTTTCCACCAGTACTACCACAATATCGAATCGGAGCCTCAAACTGCTTTCTCACAAAGATGATTAGCACCCATTGGTGAGAGACAAATGTCAGAATGTGAATTGGCCAAGCAGGAATTCTAACTCAATACCCCTGAATTTATAGACTCGGTCGTTAGCGACTGAGCTATCTCGGCTATGCAAAGTAAATGGAAGAAGGGAGTGAGAACAGCCATACATGTGCAGCAAGACAGCAAGCTGGAAGGCAGCACATTGGAGTGGTCAGTGCTTCTACACCTGCCAGTTAAATACGAAACTTGGAAATGAGTGAGTGAAATTATATGCAAAGACAAGACTGGTGCTTTTAGGAATTTTATAACATGCCAAGAGTATGACTTTTTTCAAGGAACAATGGATTACGTATACAGAAGTCATTCTGTGTGAAAGGAGAAGACAATCGGCTGTATGAGGCAGGAGAATTGACACCTTTAACTTATTTTTCCGTCTCGACCATCAAACTAATTCTTATAAAAGATATTAGAGATCATAGAGTAATCATAGAGTTTCATATTTTTAGAGAGAAGGGGATTGATCTGCCAAGTAATGGTCTGTGTAGGACTATGATGCGACTCAGATGAATGGAGATTCCTTATCTTAAATGAAAGAAGGGATGAGGATAAAAGGTCCTAGAGAGATGACAGTGTCTGACAATGTAAAACAAGAGCCGTCACAGACGGATTATGCTCCCCGAATAAGTGTTTGTCACAAAATAAAAACTATCATACATTAAGCCCCCTTTTCCCATGACAGCTTTTTTGTACAGGCATTATTTATAGAATATGGTCTAGAACATCCTATTTATTACATGAGCACAAAATTTCATTAAATTCTGCCCATTAGATGAAGAGAAATAAGGGAAAAACTAATTTTTACACTAAGGCCCCTTTTTCCATGACGCAGCCTTAAATTTACAAACGGAAAAAAAGGTCCCTAGGTATTGACCCAGGGATTTCACATGTGAAGTTTCATTGAATTTGGTCCAAGGGTTGCTGAGATATGGCTGTGGACGGACGGACGGACGGACGGACACACGGACGGACGGACGAACGGACGGACGGACAGCGTGGCGACTATATGCTCCCCCGAATTTTTTTATCATACATATGGAAATTAGCTAATTTGCATTACTGTGTTTGAAAATAAAGAGAAATGTCCAGGCTTTATTTTGATACCAAAAGTGTTAATATATATTCAGAACAATTGATTTTCCAGCTGCACTTGCGAAAAATGATGTTAATTAAATTGATTATTCTAATTAATTCTTCGTTATAATGCATATGCAAATTAGCTAATTTGCATAACTATTCTAAAAAGTAAAGATGGATGTCTAAACATCAATCTAAAACATTAATTGTCAGTCTACATCCAGGACTTAGTGAACAAAAGCTCTTTCTCCTAAAATACCATTTAACCCCCTTTTTCAAGATATGTTGCCATGGAAACCGCACCCTAGGATATGATTCAATACACTCTGATTCAGTAAAATGACATTTAAATGCCTAATTCTACTTTGTAAATGAAGTTTTATATATACAGAGTAAGTAAGTCCTTCTATAAGGCTTGAAAGAACTACAATATATCAAATATTCATGAATATGCAAATTTTTCGGCAAAATTTCAAAAAATCACTAAAAATCATGCATGCAAAAAATATCTTATTTGACTAATGTATATTAAAGAGGGATGTCTGGGCTTCAATTTGATACCAAAATTGTTACTATAACCAACAAACTAAGTGAGTAATAGCTTATTTTTGTATCATATTTTAAAAAAATGACGAAAATTTCATCAATTTTTTTAATTAAATCTTAAAAATCATGCATATGCAAATTTGCATATGCCCATACCAAATTCAAGATCTAAGCTTTATTTTGATACCAAAAGTACTGATCTACTATATCTGTAAGCAGAGATATTGATGTTTTTTCAACTACTGTCATTTTCTCAAAAGCGCATAAGGGTTGCCATGGAAACGGCGCTGTTTCATATAGCAGGAATGAGTTTTTTCTTGGGGGCACCTCTGATTTTCAACAAGTAGGACCTAAGGAACAATTTGGCACTAGTGGCAAAAAGTCTAGGGGGGGTGCATGGTAGGCCCCACTGGCCCCCCGCCTATATAGCACCGCTAAAATATCTACAATTTACCAAATCATTGCAACATAAGATAGCAAAATATCTATATTTCAGTATTTTTCGACTAGATGACTGTCAAGAATTCTGTGAACCTTTAGGCAAAAATGCACAGGACGATTTGGGCACATAAAGTTTTTATTAAAACGGAGAAGCGATTGCTTATAATTAGCCCTTTTACTAACAAGACATGGTTTTGATGTCCTTACGGCTTACGAAAAAAGGTTTTTAGAAAATATTGATACAAAGAAGAAAATGTTGATTATTAGCAAGACTAGAAAATAAACATTTAAAAAAGAAAAAAAATACAATGATATACAACTGTACAATGTATCATAAAAGCTTTAAGCTATTCAAACACATTGACTCTTTTTGACTCCCCACTACAGCAGAAGAAAACATCGAAGAAAATGAAGAAATTGCTTGTAACAAAAAAAATCTTCATGTTCAACAATGTTTTCTACCCAAAAAGCTTTAAAATCCATTCACGTGAAATTGTCGCCTACAACACATCTTTGAATTGGAACACGTCTTCAATTTTGCCGTCTGGTAATGGGTAAATAAAACTGGATTCAAGATGTCAAAGGATAGCCATTGAGAACAAGACGTATTGGTGTTGCAAGTATCAGGATCAGCTCCAAGTGATCGGCCTAAAAGTATGTTTTTGATTAGAGTAGAATTTTCAATGACAAGAATAATCAATCACATGTGGCAATCAATTATTGGTTGATCATCCAATAAACCGTTCCTCTGACAGTCATTTTTATCTGCAACGATCTCTGACAAAAAATTATTTGTGACCCGTCACGCTAAAAGGGACATTAACCGAACTCCAAAATCCAAATTTTGACAAACTTGTCAGACTCAGCACAGGTCAACCAGATCCCTTATGCCAACAAGAGCTGTCCGAAGACAGCGCGCTAGACTTTCTAGGTTTCTTAGTATAAAGGGGGCATAACTCCAAATATAGTGGAGCCAAGGTAATGGGCCCTGGTAGTAAGGTAGAGGGTGTGATGGTGAATAAGTATTCCAAGTTTGGGTTGATTCCCTTTGATAGTATGGATGTCATTCATGTTTGAAAAAACTTTAACCTTTGTTGCAACGCCGACGCCGACGCCCGGGTGACAGTATATTTAAGCTCTCATTTTCTTCGAAAAGTCGAGCTAAAAATGAACATATAGTAAGATAGGGAAAATATTTCGGATTTAGTAAATTGCATAAAAGTGAAAAGTGTCGACCCTAGTCTGACTGCGCGGACTGCGCAGACTGACTAGGGTCGATATTTTTCACCATTCTTATAAGGTCCCTTTTAGCGTGACGGGTCACATTTATACATATATGTCTCATATGAATATTAATGAATTGTGAATAACAATTCAATTTATTGCTTGACCAAAGAGGGTAAATACATGTATATGAAGGGTTATCTCTTCTCAAACAGTAAAATTCTGAACAGTTCCTATATATTTGCATGCATGTCTAACTGCAAACACAATGCTAGTTTAATTCATGTTAACCCATTACATCACCAAACAACAACATTTCAGACAAGTCCAAGTTCAAAGATGATACAGACCACAATTTCAAGTGAATGAAATTTTACATGTATGTTTTTTACGTGGAAAACATTATGTACAATGAAGAAATTGTCATAAGCAATTTCTTAATTTTCAACGATGTTTTCTAAAGCCACTATCATATGGGGAGTCAAAAGGAGTCACTGTGTGGTAATGGGTTAAAGCACAGAAAAAGATTAACAGCACAGGATCTATCTTTTCTTCCTGTGCTAATTTCTAAACTCATGTTCAAGGAGTAACCGTTTGGGAACTGGTCACAGTGTCTTTGGTTAATGACCTTGTGAATAGCAAGGTTTCAATTATGGTTCGTTTTGCATGCATGGTCACATTTTTAAAACATTTTCTCTATCATTTTAAAAAAGATTGTCAATTGCACTCATAATTTGGCAAGACTAGAAAATCAATACATTTTTAAACAATTAAATCATAATTAATATACATCTGTAGGCCTACAGTGCAAATTCAAAACAAGTCTTCAAGAAATACACATAATGGATGTAAAAAACACAAATGATAAATTGTGACTTTTTATGACCTTGACTTAACCCTTGATGGATGACCTTGAACAAGTGCTTGCATGTGCATTGTTGGGATGAAAGTAATCTATATGTAAACAAGAGTTGTCCGCGGACAACATAGCTCGCATATACGAGAGCTTGTCGCAAAAAAGGGAGTCCAAGGTCAAGGTCACTAGGTCAAAAGTCATTGTCTCAAGGTCAAGGTCATGGCATGAGGTATCCATATGTGAAATATCAAGGCTCTATCTATAATAGTGCATGAGATATAGGCCAGGTTAAAGATTTTTAAAAGTAGGTCAAACTCCAAGGTCAAGGTCACTAGGTCAAAGGTCATGGTCCCAAATGAAAGGTCTTGTCGAGAAGTATCCATGTGTGAAATATCAAGGTTGTATCTCTAATAGTGCCTGAGATATAGGCCAGGTTAAAGTTTTTGAAGACATGATGCTGACGCCAACGTTGACGCCGACACTAGGGCTGTGACATTAGCTCCCCGGACTTAAAGTCCCGGCTCGCTAAAAAGCTGCTGCAGAGAACAAAATTTAATTAGCAATGATTTTTGTGCTATAATAGGAAAGGCTTGGGAAATCATTGAGACAAAAAGAGAAAATGCTATTAATCAGCATTTTGCCTGTATATTTTCTCTGCTATATTGTACACAAATCCTTTCCTTTTTAACATCAATGTTGACGTCAATTCGTCGTCTTCAGCAGCTCTCGGACTTGATCACCCCAAAAGTTTGTTGTTTGGAAAATGTTTAACCCTTTCCCAAACAAGACCTGGTTTTGACGTCCCTTATCGAAATGGCTTGGGAAAACATTGAAACAAAAGAAGAAACTGCTGATAACCAGCAGTTTCTCCTTTTGTCTCAATATTTTCTTTGTCATATGTTATACAAATTCTATCTTTAATAACATCCATTTTGTCATTTGTGGCAGTTTTTGAAGTGGGTCACTCTAAAATTTTATCGTTTGGGAAAGAGTTAAGTCGAAGTTCAAATCTGGTCCCGTCCTCATCTATTTACATATTTTTTTAAAACAAAATAATTTCGAACTGAATATAGTCATTGAAATATAGTAGGAAAAGGATAGAAATTGCTCAATACGAGCAATTTCTTTCCTTTTCCTACTTTACTTCAGTCATAGACACATATGACGCCCATCAAAAATGATTAAATATCGTTTCATCAGAAATAATCAGAATCGGATGAGTAGAACTCCGGATATGTCGAGGTATTTTGATGGCCCCTCTGACTTCGACACAACGAGTGTCGACTGTATATGTAAAAAGCTGTTGCAGAGAACAAAATTTAATTAGCAATGATTTTTGTGCTATAATAGAAAAGTCTTGGGAAAACTTTGAGACTAAAAGAGAAAATGTAATTAATCAGCATGTTGCCTCTATATTTTCTCTGCTATATTGTACACAAATCCTTTCCTTTTTAACATCAATGTTGACATCAATTTTGTCGTCTTCAGCAGCTCTCGGATTTTATCACCCAAAAAGTTAGTTGTTTGAAAAATGGTTAACCCTTTCCCAAACAAGACCTGGTTTTGATGTCCCTGATAGAAATGGCTTGGGAAAACATTGAAACAAAAGAAGAAACTGCTGATAATCAGCAGTTTCTCCTTTTGTCTCAATATTTTCTTAGCTATATTGTACACGAACTCTTTCCTTTTCAATATGCATTTTGACATATGGAGCAGCTTTCCAATTGGATCGCCCCAAAATTTTGTTGTTTGGAAAATTTTTAAGAAATCTGAATAGACCCACTCTGTTCATTTGATGATTCTCTTACTGCACTAGGTCCTTTTCCATAAACTGTAAAGAAAAAGTTAACCCATTACCACACAATGACTCTTTTAAGTCTTTTTGACTCCCTACAAGGTAATGGCTTTGGAAAACATAGTGGAAAATGAAGAAATTGCTTGTGACAAGCAATTTCTTCATTTCTCACAATATTTTTTACCCAGAAAGACCCCAAAATGTAAAATTTCATTCATTTGATATTGTCGTCTGCTATATCTTTGAATTTGGGCAAGTCTAAAAATTTGCTGTTTGGTAATAGGTTAAAATATACCCACATGCCAAATATTGGCCATACTGCAACTAACAGGCTTAAAATTTTCGTCGGTGTGAATGCAAAACCTCGTATGTCGAATGTTGCGATTTTCAAAGTACAAAATTGTGTGCCCCATTAACTCTTTCCCAAACAAGACCTGGTATTGACTTCCACAGTAAAAATGGCTTGGGAAAACATTGAGACAAAAGAAGAAACTGCTGATAACCAGCAGTTTCTCCTTTTGTCTCAATATTTTCTATACCATATTTTATCCATCTTTAATAACTTCCATTGTGTCATTTGTGGCAGTTTTTGAAGTGGATCACCCTGAAATTTTGCCGTTTGGTAAAGAGTTATTAAAGACAATTCTTGCAGGTTTTGAGATATTTTTACTGATCAGTATTAATGAAAAATCCTTTGTGGACAATGTGTCCAAATTTCAAGTAAAACATTTTCAGTTTGGGAAAAGTTATTACACTTTTTTCCCTCCCCTTTAAAATTTTCCAAAAACGAGAAATGAGGTTTTGCATTTACAACGACGATTTCCATATAATGCAAACTGCATTTGGACAAGATTTTGTTTATTTTGTGATAAAATAATTAACCCACACAATGACACCATTTTAACCCTTTCCCAAACAAGACCTTGTTCTGACGTCCCTGACAGAAAAAGATTGAGAAAACATTGAGACAAAGGAAGAAAATGCTGATAATCAGCATTTTCTCCTTTTGTCTCAATATTTTCTGGATTGTCTTTTACACAATTCCTACTTTTGTTAACAACCATTTTGTCATCTCCAGCAGCTTTCACACAAAATATTCTAAATGCTTATCGTTTTGGAAAGGGTTAACACACATGTAGGTGTGAAGCTTTGCAAGGTATTGAAAAGCCAGAAAATAATGACTACCCACGTCTTCCTCAATATTTTTCAACCCTATGATAGAGATTTCATTCTATAAGTTATCAAATTAATTTTGTTGTCTGCAAAATCTTTGAATTTCAACAGGTATTTTTTTACACAATACTAGTAATGGCTGAAGAATAGATAAATGTTGTATAGAAATATAGATAATTTATTGTGTTTCTCTGAAGAAGGTCATGGAACCAAAAATTTAGAAATAGAGTAGAGAATTAGTAATAAAGAATAGAACAGTTCCCTGTGGAATTATTATTGAAAGAAGATTTTTTTTTAGTTTGGAAATAGGTTTATAGTTGGTAAAAGGTAAAATACATTACCTTTCTCCCTTAATCCTTTACCAAAATTCAGATAAACTCTGAACCCATAATACAACAACAAACATCGAACAAGAATAGATGCGACTGAAGCAATAAGGGACACCACTCTGATAGCATCGTGTCTATCATCGAACTGATCGTGGTCCTTGAGATCGGTCACTGACTGTAAACAGAGCAATATAAGATAATATGAAGGTTAATTGATTGTTTGATTAATTAATTGATTGATTGATTGAGGCGACTGAAGCAATAAGGGACACTACTCAGTTATCAGAGTAGTGTCCCTTTTTCTTCAGTTGCTATTTAGCGTCATGTCTATCGTCAAACTAATTTGGTCTTTTTAAAAGATCTGTCAGTGACTGCAAACAGAGCAATAAATATGATGTTGATTGATTGATTGATTGATTAATTGATTGATTGATTGATTGATTGATTGATTGATTGGTTGATTGGTTGGTTGATTGGTTGACTTAAGCAATAAGGGACACTACTCTGATGGCATCATGGCTGTCATCAAACTGATTGTGGTCCTTAAGATCTGATCTGTCACAGAATGTAAACAGAGCAATAAATAAGATGTTGATTGATTTATTGATTTATTGATTGATTGACTTAAGCAATAAGGGACACTACTCTGATGGCATCATGTCTGTCATCAAACTGGTTGTGGTCTTTGAGATCAGTAACTGACTGTGAATAACAAAAGTGTACTAGTATTTCTTAAAGGGACCAATGCTAGGTTGTCGGAGGTAAAAACAATCAGATGGAAATATCATGGAATGGCCAACCTGCAGAGCTAAATCATTTCTTCCATGGAAATTTCAAATGAAGTCCATTTAGTTCTTCTAGATCAAATCTGTACACATAATTGACTGACCTGCAATTTATATCTATTGTAATATTTATGGAAAAGTAGTTTGTTTATTGGGGTTTTATGCAGGTATCGAATTCAGTACCTCTCGAATGAGAGGCAGATGCGCTTCAAACTATGGCAAAGTGGACCATGATAGATAGTGAAAAATTTGGTACCAGCGCTAAAATTCCCTCTTTTTTGCCCTAGTAAATGCAATGCACCGCACACCAATGCAACCTCTGACAGTCCCCATGTTGTTCTGATCCCTGAGTAAACCTAGCATGGGTCCCTTCCACAAAGAAGAAAATGCTGATGACCAGCAAATCATTCCTTTTGCCAATGTTTTTCCTGCTACCGGTATATTGTACACAAATTGTATCAATATCAAAATTTTATCTGTAGCAGCTTTCAAATTGGACCAACCTATTTCCTAATAATTTGTTGTTTGGGAAGCGGTAAATTAACAAATATCTACAATATCAACACTTTGTATACAATTATTGATCTTAATACTTATACCAGAAATTTTCAAAACTAATAACCCATTGCCAGACAGTGATACTTTTTTATGCTTCTGAAGACAAATGCTTGGGAAAACATAGTGTGAAATAGAGAAATAGTTTGCCGCATGCAATTTCTTCATTTTCCACAATGCTTTCTAACCCTAGTTGGAAAGATCTTTAATATTTCATTAACTTGACATGAGTCTGCAACACTTTTGATTTCGGAACAGAACAGTCCAAATTTTTGCAGTCTGGTAATGTGTCAATGGCGTCAATGTATGGGAAAGAGAAAATCATCATACCTTGACAATCAAATACACAGCATAAGTTGGAATGGTGATCCACATAATGGCCCAGCATATTCCTAAAGTCTTGTTTTCTAGTCTACCCTGAATATACAATATAAACAAGAGGACCATGATGGTCTCAAAATGTTCACCTGAACCAAAATGACACACACTACCTATGCAGACATCTAATGCAGCCTCATTCTCAGCTAGCATAAGCTGGAATGGTGATCCACATAATGGCCCAGCATATTCCTAAAGTCTTGTTTTCTAGTCGACACTGAATATACAATGTTAACAAGATGAGTCTTTATCTAACTCCAAAATAAGACACCGGCTGGTATTCACCAACTAGCCTAGTGCCAACTTTATCTTTAGAGCAGAAAATATGTATGACATAGCACAGGAAATATTGAGACAAATGAGAAAATACTAATTACAAGCATTTATTTTCTTTTGCCTCACTGTTTCCTAAGCTTTCTTGTATAAAGGACATCAAAAGCAGGTATTGTATGGGAAAGGGTTAAAACATTATGCACTAAAATATATTCAAAATAAAATGTCAACATTATTCACTACTTAACCCATTACCAAATAGCAAACATTTGGACTGTTCGAATTCAAAGATGATGCAGACAACCATTTCAAGTGAATATGATTTTATATTTTTTGGTCATTTTGAGTAGAAAACATTGTGGTTGCTTGTCACAAGCAATTTCTTAATTTTCCACGATGTTTTCCAAAGCCATTATCTTAAAAAGAGTCAAAAAGAGTCATTGTGTGGTAATGGGTTAAGAATAAAGAAATAAAGTTTACCATTATATACAGTCAGCAACATAACAGAGTGCAAAGTAAAAAGAACAAGAAGTTATTTGTGAAATCTCGCTCTAAAGAACGCGGCTCTGATGTTAATGTCAGTTAACACTGGATTTTAATCAGATTATTGATACAGGGGCACATAGCAAGATCAAATCTGAAATTGTCTGACACTTGTAAACGCTTATATATTCATTGAAGGAGTGACAATTTCAAATTACTCACACTTAAATATCCCAAGGTAGCAGACAAAAATGCAATGAAGAGCACCAAAGGGAGACAAATCTTGTCTTCTAAATCTACTTTGTAACCAGATGTGAGGATGAGCACAGACATACTGATCTGAAATGGAACATGTGATTTTTTTTTAAATCCTTTCCCATCTAAGACCTGGTTTTGACCATTAGATCTATAATTTGACTCTTAGCACCTGATACTCATTTAAGTTATCTAGAACTAACTTATGGGATAATAAGATGCTAGGAGTCAAATTATAGACCCCCATGGTTTTGACGTCCCTGAGAGACTAGGCTTGGGAAGACAATGAGGCAAAATAAGAAAATGCTGATGGTCAACATTTTCTCATTTTGTCTAAATGTTTTCTGTATCATTCACCTCTTAGTTAGTGTGGGAAGCGTGAAAAGTATAAACCCTAGAATTGAAACTTTCCCTCTTAGGTAATTTTCTGGATCTAAATTGTTTTTCCGACCTTACAACAAAAATGTTCATTTTCCTACTGCGACACCTGGTTGATGTCTCTAGAAGTCCAATGCATTTCTAAAAATTTGGTTAATATCATTGTCTTCCCTGAAGTTCCCTTTTATCAAGACAGGTAAAAAATAATTTATCAATCTTACAAAATTATGTGGTTACATGTTGTCGCTTTTCAACAAAAACCTCGTAACTGCAGCTTTTTTAAGCTGCAGTTAGAAGGTTTTTGCTGAAAAGCAGCAATGTGCTTTTCACTTTTCACAAGACTACTTACGTTAATTTGTAGATCTCCTTTCAACAATCCGTTGAACATGAAAAGAGTATTACATATCTCTTGCAAGGCAGCTTTGGCTCCCACGGTCCGGAATATCAAGTTCTTTGATTCAGAATAATTCTTGATAAGTAGAGCACCTAGGACAATCACACAAGGGCTCAAAACAGAAGCTACCACCATTCTAGCCTGTGGAAAAATAAAACTTTCATTGGAGGGCAAAACCTTGTAACTACAGCTACAGAAAAAGTTTGAGTTACGAGGTTTTGACGTCCCTTTGACAATAACATGAAGCTTGTCTTTCCCTTATAAAGTACCAATTTTGAGATTTGACCCATAACATCAGAATAGTTCAGGTATTGTGAATATTTCCATGCAGAAAGTTCCAATTTCTCCAAATATTTCCATGCGGAAAGTTCAAACTTCTCCAAATATTTCCATGCAGAAAGTTCTAATTTCTCCAACTTTGTTGATTAACAGTGTATTGCAAATCTCTTGCTAGGCAGCTTTGGCTCCCACGGTCCGGAATATCAAGTTCTTTGATTCAGAATAATTCTGGATAAGTACAGCTCCTAAGACAATCACACAAGGACTCAAAACAGAAGCTACCACCATCCTAGCCTGTGGAAAAATATAAATAAGGATAAATATTATTAAGTAAACGGTAACATAATTTACGGGCATAGTATTTTGTCAGTGTAATTCTAAAACGTTGCAACTACAGCTTAATTGAAGCGGTAGTTATGAGGTTTTATAATAATGCTGATGATTTATCAGGTAAAACCGGTAAGGCTAGTTTATTTGTAAAACAAGATTTAACCCTACTGAAGTATGTCTTTTAAATAATGTGCCCATTTTGAGATTCACACATCAAAATATTTTGGGTGTTATAAATATTTCCAAGCAATGTATCTAATCTACAGTGTCGGTCTATGAATGTTATTGTAAATTATTTGATGTCATGTCAATCTCGAGATAAAGTAAATGTTCCTTATAAATATCCCTTTCTTTAATATTTTCCCAATCTTTAAAAGCAAGGTGTGTCAAAAGACATCATTATTTCTACAAGGGTAAAGAAGGGTAAAAATTTTGAAGGACAAGGAGGGAATGCTAATTATGAGCATTTTTTTTATTTTGATGTCATCCTTAGCTTTTTGAGTCTTTATCTCAGTAGACATCAAAGCAAAGCATTGTTGTGAAAGGAAGAATCATTCCAAAATAACAATTGCACATTTAGTCAAATCTTTACATACATATCTGACTCCTGGTTTCTCGAAAAAACTTAAGTACATACTCATGAGTACATGCTCAACTTCAATGGAATATTCTCCAATGTTGAAGGGTATTCTATTGAAGTTCATGTGGGTTTCGTGTGATTTGAGTACGGTGCTCAGATTTGAGTCTGAGAACGTACTTAAGTTTTTTCAAGAAACCGGGGCCAGAACTTTGTTATATGAATAAATCTCCCTTGAATTAATGACCTTGAAGATCTATTAACCCATTACCAGACAACAAAATTTTAAGCTTGTCCAAATTCAAAGATGCTGCAGACGACAATTTAAGAATGAAATTTTAAAAATTTGGTCGCTTGTAGTAGAAAACACTGTGGGATATGAAGAAATTGCTTGTCAAAAGCAAAATTCTTCATATTCCACTATGTTTTCCGAAGTCATTATCTGTAGGGGAGTCAAAAGAGTCATTGTGTGGTAATGGGTTAAATCGTTACCAGACAGAAAAGTTCTAGACTAGTCCTTATTAAAATTTGCAGACAACATTTTCAAGACGATAAAAATTTACAATTTTCCTTTTCTATGTCAAAAAGATTGTGGGAAGTAAAGAAATGGCTTGTGACAGCCTTTATCTTGTTGGGTGTCAAAAAGCATCATTAGGTGTGTTCAATAGTTTTTCAGTTATAAAATTCAGTGGTTGCTGCACACAAATCACACTTACAAGTTTAAAGGAACCTTTGTACCCAATTGCGTAGTTTATCACCAAGTAAATCCATAATAATGCTGTTGCTACTACCAGTACCCCTAACTCATAGTATCTCTCAAAATATACCCCACTTAGTACATAGTAAATACAGGCAACTGAAAAACAAAAGAATAAAAGCATATTTTGTAATTCATTTCCGGAACAAAACGTTGTTTGATATCCTTAACCCTTTCCCAAAAGGCAGCAATTTCTACAGTCCCACTCGGACCGCTGCTGCGGATTACAAAATGGGTGTCAATAAAGATTCAATTTGTGTACTATATGGTATATAGCATAGAAATTATTGAGGCAAAAGAAGAAATGCTGGTCAACAAACAGAGTAAAAGAAGAATCACCCCTCCCTCTATTGATGTAGGAGTAAACACACAGGTTTAAGGTCTCTAAATGTTAATACTAGTAAACAAATTAAAACGGACATAACATTCCAATTTCATTTTTTTAAAGTAGATTCTATGTCATGATGCAAAGATTGGTTATTCTAATGCTTATAAATGTTATCAGCTTTTTTAAGTTGCAGTTCATAAGCGAAAAAACATGCCTTTAAAGTTGAGACAGAAACGACAAATTCCATATAAATCTGAACTGTCGTGGACAACAATTTGTTTAATTTTAGCACATAACTATATATTTCTCGTAAACAGCACAATATTTTGGCTGGACATTTTCAGAATTTTCATAAGAAAAATGTATGCTCTTTCAGATAAAAATAAAAGTAAAATTTATGGAAAAAATATCTGTGAAATGTCACTTTAAGATTGCCTTCACTTGCTAATCTTAAATTCGCTAATAAATTATCATTTAGAGACTGTAACCTGTGAGTAAAAATCATGTCTTTTTGTGAAAATTAAATTGGGATGGAAAACTTACAACAATTAATGATGAAAACAATGGCAAAGGTGAAGTCAGCCGACGATTTATCCATGTTGATGAGTCTCTCAATTGTCAGTCCGATAGTCGCAACGGTGACTTAACTAATGTCAACACAGTGACTCTCCTAAAGATAATGGCTTTGGAAAACATTGTGGAAAATGAATAAATTGCTTGGGACAAGCAATTTCTTCAATTCCCACAGTGTTTTCTATCCAAAAAGAAAAAAAACTGAAATTTCATTCACTTGGAATTGTCGTCTGCAACAATTGAATTTGGGCCAGTCTGAAATTTGCTGTTTGGGAAAGGGTTTTACTTACAACAATTAATGATGAAAACAATGGCAAAAGTGAAGTCTGCTGATGCTTTATCTACATTGATGAGTCTCTCAATCGTCAGTCCGATAGTTGCAACGATACTTAACAATGATACAACAAGGAATGCTATCTCCTTTTTCTCTAAACTTCCACAGCTTCTGACCTGAAAATGATTGAATATAATGAGAGACAAATAAAAAATGGATTGATTGTAGACAAACAAGTAAGTAAACAAATGAATAACTAAACACACAATAAATGAACAAATAGCCTGCATGCATATAAACAAAATTAATGATTACAAATAAACAAACAAATAAGTAACAAATGGATGGATGGATGGATGGATGGATGGATGGATGGATGGATGGATGGATGGATGGATGGATGGATGGATGGATGGATAGAATGGTTGGTTGGTTGGTTGGTTGGTTGGTGGTATGGGATGGAATTGGATTGGATGGAATTGGAATTGGATGGGATGGAATTGGATGGGATGGCATGGGATAGCAAATATTGAGTGAATCGGGATGGGATGGCATGGAATGGGAAGGATGGATGGATGGACCATTTAACCACATTGTTAAGTCTCTAAATTGTCAGTCCGATAAGTCTCAAATTTACTTAACATTGATACGACAAGAAATGATAATTATTTCCTTCTTCTCTAGGCTGCATGCCACAGCTTTTGACCAGGAAATTATTGAATCAATGAGGGACAATTTTGACTCCCTAAAAGATAAAGACTTTGGAAAACAATGTAAAATGCAATTTCTTCATTTTCTACCCCAAATGACCGAACAAATTAAATTTTCGTTCACTTGAAATTGTCCTCTGCAACATCCTTGAACTTGGATAACCCAGAAATTTGCCATTTGGGAAAGGGTTAACACATTTCCACACAGTGATTCATTTTGACTCCCAACAAAATAATGGCCATGCAAAACATTGTGGAAAATGAAGGAATTGCTTGCGACAAGCAATTTCTTCATTTGCGACAATGTTTTCCTTCCAAAAAGAGATACCGGTAAGAAATAAATGTTCAATCTCTTGAAATTGTCCTCTGCAGGATCTTTCAATTAATGGGCCGCCCTAAAATTTTGTCGTTTGGTAATGGGTTAAATAGCTTTGGATTTAGACAATGAAGAAAATGTAGAAAATACTTTATTTGCCATAATCATATAAAATTATTACAATCTAAATGTTTGCTGTTTGGTACAAAATTTGGGACTAGTCCAAATTAAAAGATGTTGCAGATGACATATTCAAGTGACTGAAATTTTGCATTTTTTGTTTTGTTTATCTGCAATGAAAACATTGTGGGAAATGAAGAAATTGCTTGTCAAAAGCAATTTCTTCATTTTCCATGATGTTTTCCAGTGCCATTGTCTAGTAGGGATTCAAAAAAAGTCATTGTGTGGGGATGGGTTAAGGAAAATATGAGTGTTTGTTTTTGTCAATTGTTCATTTCCTTTTTGGAAATTGTTATCAATTACATTTGCATTATCATTATGGGACATCACGCACATAATGATTATGCTAACCCTTGTCCATACAATTAGTTATAAGAAGAAAATGTGGATAATCAGCATTTTTCTCCTTTTCCTAGACATTTTCTCTCCCAGAGACTAAGATCTATCTATACTTGTCTAAGTCCAATATTTCATTTCAGTCTCAACAGCACTAAGCAGATATCACTTTAACCCTTTTCTGAACAAAGACCTATAGTTTTGATGTTCATAATAGGAAAGAGTTGGGAAAACATTGAGACAACAGGCAAGTGATTTTTTTCACTTTGCCTCAATATTCTCTCTGAGCACTATATTGTACACATCATAAATAAATTTTTTATCAACATCCATTTTGTCATCTGCAGCTTCTTTTAAATTTTGAACAGTCTTTAACTTGTCATTTGGGAAAGGGTTATATTTTTGCTGCTTGAAAAAGATAAAAATAAAAAATATCAGGTTTCAACACTAATTATTTGGCTGGCAGACAGGTCTAACCGTCTTGTTGCTGTCATAATTATGCTGCTAGCCCTGACCAACTGTACACTGGTCCTGACCAAATTTTTATATCAGGAAGATATGGAAAGCAATAATTATTCCAATAAGTCAAAGCGCCAGTTTGCAATAGTGAATAATTGAGATATTTAAAGGGCTCCTATTAATGTTGAGTAGTACAGATCTACATTTTAGTCACTTTGTAAAATTTAACACAACAAATCTTCTTTTTGTCTCAAAATGTTCAATTGCCCTTTCCATTAAGGATGTCAAATCCTTGCCTAGGAAAGGTCCAAATGCATAAAATCTACCGGTACTATTTTGTTCATATAAATTTATAGCAGTGGGTGTGGATTACATGGAAGGATTCTCAATAAATTTAGTATCTTTAACAATACATTGTATTTTCGATTCACTCTGTCTGACTCATCATGTTTCATTCACTTTATCAGCACAAATTTTTTGGTTCTATCATTTTTTTCACAAAATTTGATGTTCACATTCTTACTTTCATAAATAATAACAGACAAAAAAAAAACCCTTGGGAACATATCAAAATGTTGATGAGTCCCATCATTTTCTCCTTTTTACGAAGTGATTTAAATGCTGATTGCTCTTTTTCAAAAAGGTTACAAAAGGGCAAGGTTAAAAAAAATGTGACCATTCACTTTTTATATGCCACGGCTTTTACAGAGAAACATATTCAACCCAATCAAAGCTAAAAAGATGTGTTACTGTGTCTTTATACTGGGTACCACGTTTAAAGAAAATCGCTTCACAAATAAAAAAGATATGTCATTAAAACATGTCAAAAATGTCAGGAGTGAAACGTTTTTGTGTGACACTTAACACTTTTACCAATTTTCTAAGCTATGGTAAATAAAAGACAGTGACAGGATACTACAATAAGCACTTGTAGTTCATAAAACAACATGTGCATCATCATCTTAAAATTACTTTTTCATCTTATCTTCATTGGATTAGGATGTGGAGTCTGTTTTATACAATACCCCTCTGAATTTTATGTCAGGAGTGAAACACTTTTATTTTTCAAAATGTGTTCTCATTTTTAGCTCACCTGAGCACGAAGTGCTCAAGGTGAGCTATTGTGGTCGCTTTTTGTCCGTCGGCGTCTGTCCGTCCGTCCGTCTGTCTGTCCGTCCGTCTGTCCACAATTTGTTGTTACCACTCTAGCACCCACAAATATTGACCAATCTTAACCAAACTTGGTCATAACATGATTGTATGACCATAAGTTCTCGGATGAGTTCGATCTTGAGTCAGATCGGACCAGGAAGTCCAGAGTTATGAGCCCTTGAATATCAAAAATGACTATTTTTGACTTTGTTACCACTCTAGTATCTACAAATATTAACCAATCTTAACCAAACTTGGTCATAACATGTATGACGATAAGTTCTTGGATGAATTCGATTTTGGGTCATATCAGATCAGGAAGTCCGGAGTTATGCGCCCTTGAATATCAAAAATAGCTATTTTTGACTTTTGTTACCACTCTAACATCTACAAATATTGACCAATCTTAAGCAAACTTTGTCAAAATATGTATGACCATAAGGTCTCAGATGAGTTTAATTTTGAGTCAGATCGGACCAGGAAGTCTGGAGTTATATGCCCTTGATCGTCAAAAATGGCTAGTTTTGACTTTGTTACCACTCTAGCATCTACAAATATTGACCAATCGTAATCAAACTTGGTCAATATATGTATGACCATAAGTTCTCGGATGAGTTAGATTTTGAGTCAGATCGAACTAGGAAGTCTGGAGTTATGTGCCCTTGAACATCAAAAATGGCTAGTTTTGACTTTGATACCACTCTATCATCTACAAATATTGACAGATCAAAACAAAACTTTGCAACAATGTTGGTAACTATAAGTTCTCAGATGAGTTTGATTTTGAGTCAGATCGGTCTAGGAAGTCTGGAGTTATGTGCCCTTGAACGTCAAAAATGGCTAGTTTTGACTTTGTTACCACTCTAGCATCTACAAATATTGACTGATCAAAACAAAACTTTACAACAATATTGCAGTGCTTCTGAAATATTTTTAAAATCTACTTGTCCACGGACAAGCATTAAACCAAAATTGACTTGTCTGTATCAAAGATCAACTTGTCCGTACAATACCCATGTACTTTTTAATAGCTTCATAATGTTCATATGTTTATTGCATATATCTATTATGAAATATTAGCTTAAATAAAATTTGTACATTTAAATATCAGTAATTACACTGTATAAAAATATTGTGAGAAAAAGAAAAAAAAGAGTTTTTATTATAACCAGATTTTTCACTTGTCCACGGACAACCTAGCTTTCAAAATCTGCTTGTCCGTACCTATATATATAGGTAAACGGACAAGTCGGACAACTAGGGCAACTTATTTCAGAAGCACTGTATTGGTAACTATAAGTTCTCAGATGAGTTCAATTTTTTGTCAGATTGGACATGGAAATCTGGAGTAATGTGCCCTTGAACGTCAAAAATAGCTAGTTTTGACTTTGTTACCACTCTAGCATCTACAAATATTGACCGATCAAGACAAAACTTTGCCACAATGTTGGTAACCATAAGATCTTGGATGACTTCGATTTTCAGTGTGATTGAAGTACTGGGAAGTCTGGAGTTATGTGCCCTTGAATTTGACAAAATTGCCATTGCCACTTTGTTTACACTGTAGCATCTACATTTATTGACTTATCTAGACAAAACTTGGCCACAATGTTGGTGGCCATAAGATCCTGGATGAGTGAAACTTTTAGCTTGATTTGACTAGAAAAACCAGAGTTATTGACCCTTGAATTTCACAAAATTACAGTTTTTGACTTTATTTTCACTCTAACAATATATTGACCAATCAAAAAAAAAATTGGACATAATGTTGATGAGAATACTTTTATTAGAAAAGAGTTATGTGCCCTTGACTGTATTGTTTTCTTCCACTTTGTTTTCACTGTAACAGCCACAAATATTGATCATTCAAGATTATGGAAGCAGTTTTCTGCTGGATCATAATTTCACATCTTAAATTATGTGCTCTTGAACTTGACAACATTGTGACTTTCTTTCTATCTAGGTCCAGGTGAGCGATTAAGGACCATCATGGTCCTCTTGTTGTCTATTCAGCCAGAAATCTACCACTCAAATTTTTTCAGGAAGCCATCAACCTTGTGGGCATTCTGCACTCTAATTCTTAGTGATTTGTGGGTTACAATTTCTCATATTGTGCAATTATGCTGTCAGGAGTGAAACGCTTTTTTGTTGTCATTTTGCAAGATTTTGCACACAATTTTAGCTAAAAAGTAGTGAACATGAATTTAAAATATAATTTTTGCACTGCTTAACCATTTGGAATAGTTTTTAGCCATCCTAATTAAGAAATCTGGATGATATTCTGTAAAATTAGCTGTTATTCGTAACATTTAAATGTCACACTTTGGTCACATTTTTTTTAAACCTGCCCAAAACTAAAAACTTTTGCTGACTTTAAATATAAGCTGTGATATTGCAGCCACAAACTTAAATTGTTTTAAAAAAGGTTTTGGATTTAAGTGACTTTGCAAAGTCATATTTTTGGACAAGTCTACAATCTTACCATTTATGAAAGGGTTAACCCATTCCCACAAATTGACTCTTTTTGACTCCTCAAAAGATAGATCTAAATGCTTTGGAAAGCATTGTGGAAAATGAAGACATTGCTTGTGACAAGCAATGTCTTCATTTCCCACAATGATTTCAACCAAAAAAGACCAAACATGTTGAAAATTTCATTCCCTTGAAATTGTCGTCTGGAATATCCTTGAATTTGGACCATCTTAAATTTAGCCGTTCGCACTGGGTTAATAGTATTTAGGAAAGCATTCACTGGTGATTCATACATGTAGTAACTTCATGTTCCTACCAATAAGTTTGTTTTTCCTTCCAGTTACTGATATATAATTAATTGTTACAAGTGGATCGTAATAGAATTAGATCTAGTTCAAAACTATTAATACATGTACACATTAGTTTACATAGTTACAATATTTTTTAGTATGATGATACTTCAGTTGAAACCAAAAACTATGAAATATTTTCTTTTACTTATCTGTCATACTAAAAGGTACCTACCAAGAAGTCTGTAAAACCAAATCAATTAGCCTGAGCAGTCTGTGACTTTTTTGTACTTATTAACTTAATTTTAGTTACAAAAGATGTTACAGAATCATTGAAGAAAAGAAGTTTCTGATAATCATTACATTTATCAACATTTCCTCATTTTCTTTCATTTTCATTAGTAATGGCATACAAATTTTAATTTGTACTCAAAATCCCTGATATAAGTATTTACCCAATTGAATTTATTTTGTGGTCCATGGGTGGTGGGCCAAATTAATTAATCCTTTCCCAAATAAGACTGGCCCTGGTTTCTCAAAAAAACTTGAGTACATACTCATGAGTACATGCTCAACTTCAATGGAATACTCTCCAATGTTGAAGGGTATTCGATTGAAGTTCATATGGATCTTGTGTGATTTGAGTATGGTGCGCAGATTTGAGTCTGAGAACGTACTTAATTTTTTTTGAGAAACCTGGGCCTAGTTTTAGCTGAAGTTTAAACTTATTTATCTTATATCGATTGGGAAACAAGTTATTACAACTAAGATAAATCCTTTTCCATTCTGCTTCAGTGGGAATAGCTGCGATATCGTAGCCACAAACTTGATGATTGGCATTGGTTTGAAACCCAGATCAAAATTCAAAAAGGTTTCTGTTACAATATTGCAACTACAGTGGGAACTGAAGCATTGCTAACGCCAGTCGTGTAGGCCGATAAGCCCAAAAACTACCTCCGCTTCCGGCAATATATGAACTTGGAACCTCTTAATTAACCACAAGGTTGACGCTCTACCTCTTGACGACAAACACCACACCACACCTGGTTTTTGATGTCCCTATGAAAAAAGCTTTGGAAAAATGTTGAGGTAAAAGAAGAAAATAGGCTTGAGAAAATATTGAAGCAAAAGAAGAGAATGCTGATAACTAGCAATACTCCTTTTGCCTCAATATTTTCTGTCCTATATCGAGTCAAAATCTTATATCAACAGCATTTTTTTTTAATCTGAATCAGCTTTCAAATTTAATCACTTTAATTTTTGTGGTTTTGGCAAAGGGTTAAGGATGGGCAAAGGGTTACAAATATTCCGTGTTTTGACTAGATTGACAGATCTAGTAAATAAAACTTACCTTTCCAACAAATGTGTCTGTCGTGGCATCGACTTTCGTTATTCCAAGATCAGCAAAAGTGATCGGTCCTTCACTTTCGGCCATTTTTGGACCAGACGCCTTTCCCGGACGCTGACTGTCGATCTGCTCAAAACGAAACAGGAAGCGATGATAACTGTGTCAAGTTTAAAACCGAAAGTAGAAGAGTCGGTTTCGTTTTTTAGTGTCACTTACTTTTAATGAAAATGCTCCACAACTTTATTCATATTTTTCTATCATATAATATATCCAATCAATTTATCAATTTATAAATAGAAACTGATATTTTGAATACATTTAGACGAAGTTTTAGAAATTAAAATGGCAATATTGCAAACTGTCCATTACTACATTTGTTCAATGCTGTCAGAGTTACCTTCCTTGATTGACCTTGAACTGAGCAAGACCTCTTGTTTAATCTCGGGTTTGTTTTCCATGAAATAAAACGTTTCTTTGATTGAATGAATGAATCGGTTTATTGAATGCCATGCAAATTGATTGACCTACATGAAAACTCCCAAAGGATTGTCTGTTAATCCAGATGTCAAGGGAAAGACGCAGAAAATTAATTTGTTTTGTAGAATCAAAGTACAAAAAGTATCGTTATTGATAACCACTCAAAGGCTGAATAGATCTGCCAAATTTACAACAGGACTATCTACTCTCTGTAAAGTGTGTAACATTTTTTCTACATACTTCTTTGTTAATCATCAAGATGGAATTGTATGATATCGATTTGTAATTTATGTGAATTTTTATCATATTTTTTTTTTTTCTTTTTGCAGCAATGCTTTCGAAGAACTCTCGCCTGCTGCTCAATGTAGGCAAGCGACTATGCATGTCAGGACAGAAGGCATGTGCATCCACAGATGTGAGTCCGTTTGTGTATCAAGATATGCTACAGGTGGAGAGGAAGCCTGATGTGGAATGGAAGAAGCTAACAGGTAAGTATCGTGGATTGACCGGTTTTCGATACCCTTACGGTTCTGGATAAATGATGAGGAACATAAGGGTTTACCCAACAAATTCAAGCTGAATCAAAAAAGTCTTACCTATTTAGTCTTCAAAAATCTTATTTTCGTAGATATTTATCAAAATAGAGTTGGAAAAACAATTACCTTACAAAACAAGGTAAAACGGGTCATTTCTGGTAAAGTTGACCTATTTTCGATACCTTTTATATCTTTATTGTTGAAGAGTATTTATCTACAGTTTGGCTCAAAATGTATGCAACATGCAAAATGGAGGACAACTTGGTGTATTCAAATGGAATAATTTCATAAATGCCTATGGTTACTTGCGATTTTTAACTCATTACCAAGCATCATAATTTTGGACCAAATCATAAACCAAAGAAGTTGCAGACAACAATCTTTTGCTTATGAAATTGATTTTTTTTTATTAATTTTGTACAAACATTGTGGATAAAGAAGAAACTGCATGCTAAAAGAAATTATTCATTTTCAAAAATGTCCCACGGAATTTTGTTGTTGTTGTTTTTTAAAAAAGAAAACAAATGAAAAGAAGTGAAAATATTAAGAAAAAACAGAAAATTCGAATAAGATACAATCACTTTTGAAACACACTGTACCTACCCAACCACTGGTGTCACATGACCGTCATGTGACTTTTTGAAGCAGACGAATGTGCCAGATCATTGGTTGGTAGTAAAATGTTAATTTTTGGATCATTTTAAGTATTTTTTCGTCTTTTTTGTGGACAAAGAAATAGTAATAGTGTAAACGGCATGTTATTTTCCGAAAATAAGAAATTAGTGATTACTTGCTTGTTTTTCAAGCATTTCTGGTGAAAATTCCGTTGAGTGAAGAACTAATGACACCGGTCCAAAAAATGAAAACAATGACGTCATGCATCATCCCGTTTACTGAGCATGCGCAAAAACCATAGAGTCACGATTTTAGGTACGTATCGAAAACAGGTTGAACTACGATACAGTCGACACTCGTTGTGTCAAAGTCGGAGGGGCCGTCAAAATACCTCAACATATCTGGAGTTGGACTCATCCGATTTTGTTTGGCTTAGAGATATTTGATATTTGACCGTGTTTTAAACTTATCAAGTACGAATATTATCGAAAAATAGTAGGAAAAGGAAAGAAATTGCTCGTGTCGAGCAATTTCTATCCTTTTCCTACTACATTTCAATGGCTATATTCAGTTCGAAATTATTTTGTTTTGAAAAAAATATGTCAACAGATAAGGACGGGACCAGATTTGAACTTCAACTTAAGCGAAAATTCGACTTATCCGATGTCGACATAACGAGTGTCGACTGTACATGACCAGGGTTTGACATTCCTTGTTTGGGACTCAATTGCAAGTTAGGAGTCTTTAGATGGACTCCCTGGCTGAATTGTTCATATGAGAATATTATTTCAAAAAACCTGTTTCTATTTACACAGCTCTAGCAGTTTCCTTGTCAATCGTTGTCAAAACTGTAGATCTTTTTCGCTGCTAAAGTTGTTGTTTTTGAAGATAATACTTGCTTGCATCTAATAATATACTGAAAAAAATTTTTTTTTTTTGGGGGGGGGGGGGGGGGGGAACTGCTTGTATCAAGTACTATCTTCCACAATGTTCATCCCATTATGAAAATTCTGATTCCTTACTCTGAGCTTGGACTCATAGATTTCTTTTTCATTTGCTCATGGCTGGGGCCATAGTGCAGTTGGTAGGGCATCAGACTCATGAGGTCCGGGTTTGTTCTCTAGATGGGGCAAATATCCTTTCTGACAAAATTGTCATCCACCAATGGAATTGGTTTGATAATGGTTGACCTACATGTATATGGGCAAGCAGCAAGAGGCAGCTGATCGGTAAGGATGTTGAAGAAGAACTGGTTTAAGAAATGCCCATGATTAGGTGCTCCAGCCATCATGATATGACCATAGCATTTTAAATACGTGTTAAACCCAAATCAATCAATCAATCAACCAACCAATCAACCAATCAATCAATCTTTTTCAGGTGATTATGTATCCACATTTGAAGTGAAAGGCAAGAAATGTTTACAAGTAGAACCAGAGGCTCTCACAATGATATCAGAACAAGCCATGATAGATATTGCACATCTTCTGAGACCAGCACATTTACAGGTTAATGTTTTATTGTTTTAACCCTTTTCCTTCTGATGACATTTTTTAATGCCCCACAATGTAAAGGCTTTGGAAAAAAATATTTTGGAAAATGAAGAAATTGCTTGTGACAAGCAATTTCTTCATTTTCCAAAATGTTTTCCACCAGAAACGACCCTTTTTTTGAAGAAAAAAAATCATTTACCTGAAATTGTGGTATGCAACATCGTTGAATTTGGGCCCAGTCTAAAATTTTGCCATTTGGTAATGGGTTAACTCTTTATGTATCAACATTTGAAGTGAAAGGCAAGAAATGTTTACAAGTTGAACCGGAGGCTCTCACCATGATAGATATTGCACATCTTCTCAGACCAGCACATTTACAGGTTGGTTTTTAACCTTTCCACACACAACTCATAATATAAACTATTCTAATTTGAAGGCTGGTGAAGACATTAACTTAGCACAGAATATATTGAATCAAAAGGAGATAAAGCTGGTCATTGACATTTTCTTCTTTTGTGTCATTGTTTTCTGAAGCATCTCCTACTACAAACAAAGTCAGGTCTTGCTTGGCAAATGTTTAACATTCTCACAGAAAGTACCTGCTTTCTAAAAGGAGAAATATTCGGAAAATAAAACATTGGGAGATAACAAGAAAATGCTTTACTTTCACCTCTTTCACTTATGCTATTTCTGTCATAATAAGGGAATTATCTGATTAAGTTGTGTCTTTTCTGTTATGTGTTCATCTTTTGAATCATCTTTGTTATTGCCTAAAGTGTAATAGAGCTTTTGACCAGTTTAATTTTCAAACATTGAATAAATAAATAAACCTTTTTAAATGTATGGATCTAATTATTAAAGGTCAACTACGACCTATATTTTATTTTTTATATCGTGAAAAGTAGTTAAAAACAACATTTTTCATGATTCCTGTTTAAAATTTACCCCTCAGGTTAATTAGAAAGAACATGTGGACAACTGGCCTATTTAAAAAACCGACTAGAGTGATTGTTCTTGATAGATGTCAACATGAGACGTCACTGGCGTTCAAAAACAATAACAGCATTGGTTGATCACCGTCGTCATTTATCCCACTTGCACATATATTACCCATTTAAACTCGAAAATTATTAAATATGCTGATCAAGATCTGTTCAAAATGATAGAATTCAATATAGAAGTTATTGAGAAAGGAAAAAAGGAATTTCATTTGAATACAAGCAATAATGAAAGGGTAAACAAAGACCGCATGGAAAGTACATGTGCTTGACCTATGTTGATATACAAATTTGGTCATATGCAACGGTATACTGCACAGAGAGGCATGTGACGCTCAACTCCCACCCACTAAAACATGTATCTCGTGGGGCATTAGGCATCCACGAGGATAGGATCTATGAAAACATTTTACCTTATAAGGAAAACTTGTAATACATAACCACATAAATAAACAAATCGCATGTGCAATCATGACATTTTATCACAGTCAAAAAATCCAATATCTTGACTGCTGTGATCAACGCGTAAACGCTTTTGATTGTGAAATGACCGTCTATGCATTATACTGAAACCCATTTTCAAACGACTTATGAGAAAACCAGAAAATCCTTTCATTTGCAGGTAATTGACCTTTAATAACTTTCAAAACAAAGAAACAACACAAAAATAAAAATATTCACTCAGACTCAGACAAATTTAAAAAGCAATATGCTTTTTATGCTATATATATTGATCTTTGTTCCTGATTGTATTAAAGCATTATTTCATTCTCAAAATTCTTTACTTTTCCTACAATGTTCAATGCCGCGGCCATGGCACAGTTGGTAGCGCATCTGCCTCTCATTCAAGAGGTCCCAGGTTCGATACTCGGCCGCGGCAAATACCCTTACTGACATAAATGTCACCCATCAATGGTTTGATATCGTGAACCTATGTGGGGGAGCAGCTGGAGGCTCTGTAAGGGTGTTGTGGTAGTACTGGTTTGAGAAACGACAGAAATCCATGGTTTGGTGCTCCAGCCGCCGCGATAAGACCTTAGTAGTTGAAAACTGCGTAAAACCGCAATAAAACATCTAGAATATTATATTAATTTTCAACTACTGAAGACTATTTGATAGAGAACTATTCATATGTCAATTTCAGCAATTGTCCAACATCTTGAAAGACCCAGAGGCTTCAAGCAATGACAAATTTGTTGCTTTAGAGTTACTAAAGAATGCTAGTATTGCTGCCAACATGATACTGCCTGGATGTCAAGATACTGGAACAGCCATTTGTATGGGTAAGGCTTAACCCTTTCCTAAATCGGTAGATTTTAGACTGTACCAATTACAGTACAGCTTGCACATTTTTTGCCTATTTCCGCGCATCGCCGCGATTGGATTTCGAGTGGATTCGGGTTGAAAAACGCGATGGCCGCGGCGAGCGCGTTTTCACACCCGAAATCACGAGAATCGCCGCGATTTACGCGGACAGGTAAAAGTGTATTTTTGGCTGATTCTTTTATTATTAACATGTATTTGTATATATATATTTCAGGTTTTCAGGGTTTGATTTGAACATATTGTAGGAAAAATATGTTCTAGCCAAACACCATTATTGTTAACTATGAAACCTTGTGCTAAGTGGGAAAGATCGCATTAATACCACATACATTTAAATAGTTTTCTTCTCTCACCTCAACATTTTCTATGATAAATTCTACTCATCGCCTGTCATTCGCCCCGCGTAATCGTTGGAAACGGTCTAAATGTTGAGTAGTCAAAATATTACCGTTTGGGATCCTTGGCTAAAAAACACTTTTCAGTACATTCCAGGGCTAAAAGACGATTCGAAATAAGGACAATTGCAGAAAAAAAAATTCTATAATAGCCTATAGCTGTATATTTTAATTTACAAAACTGATGTGTTATTACCGGACTTCATAGAACTTTATATTTTATAAAACATTGAAAATGATTTTATTTCTGAAATAGATCTATTAAAGAACTTGAAAATACACTCAGGATGAAAATAATAAAAACTGTACAAAAATGCATTAAATACTGAGCGCTGTAGGATAATATTGGCTTTACCTGGCATTTCCACCCGAACGCGGCGATTTGCCGCGATCGCCGCGAATCGCCGCGATTTTCCCCCCATCGCCACGATTCGCAGTGATGAGCGGAAATTTTGAGTGGAAGAACACGGTGGCCGCGATAGCAAATCGCCGCGATTTTCCACCCGATTATTTTTTTGACCGCGGTGGGCGAGCGTTTAGGCAAAAAACGCGCGAGCTGTAATGTAAAAGGACAAAATAAGTGTTAATGGAAACAGAGTGTGTGTGTACAATATTGCTCTGAAAAAATTTAGACAAAAGTAGAAAATGCTGAGTATCAGCATTTTCTTCTTTTGCCTCAATGTTTTCTGAAGTCTTTTCTATAGCAATCCTTGTTTAAGGAAGGGTATTTCTCTCTCAAGTTATCACAAATTCGTTGCTTTAGAGTTACTAAAGAATGCTAGTATTGCTGCCAACATGATACTGCCTGGATGTCAAGATACTGGAACAGCCATTTGTATGGGTAAGGCTAAAACTAATCCCAAACGGCAAAATTTTTGGGTGACCTACTTCAAAAACTGCCATAAATGACAAAATGGAAGTTATTAAAGATAGGATCTGTATAAAATATGGCACAGAAAATATTGAGACAAAAGGAGAAACTGCTGGTTATCAGCAGTTTCTTCTTTTGTTTCAATGTTTTCCCAATTCCTTTCTACTAGAGACATCAAAACCAGGTCTTGTTTGGGAGAGGGTTAATTAACATTTTTCCAAATAGCTAGATTTAAGACCGGTTTGAATTGAAAGCTGCTGCAAACAACAAAATCGGTGGTAATGGAGACAGAGTGTGTCTACAATCTTGCTCTGAAAATATTGAGACAAAAGGAGAAAATGCTGAATATCAGCATTTTCTTCTTTTGCCTCAATGTTTTCTGAAGTCTTTTCTATAGCAATCCTTGTTTAAAGAAGGGTATTTTTCTCTCAAGCAATGACAAAGGAGGGGTTTCCATAAGGCCATTTTCCTGGGACCTAAATTTTCCAATGATATTTTTAGTACAAATAGATACATAAAGGGGACGTGTTTTGTCGAAAAGTCTGAATCAAACAGACCTTTGGTTTGGTGTATATTGTATATTGAAAGTGGGTGGGGTAATTCTTTTCAGGTGCTACCCAAGGTTCTTATTAATCAATTTTCTATCTAAATGTAAATAATTGGTGATTTTTTTTAAAATATTATGTTTTGTATATAAGCCCATGTCAAGATGACATAAAATCCATTGGCTTGCTTATTATTTATATTAAAATATTTGGAATTTTATGTGATTTTTCAATTTTTTGTATATTTTCATCTCCCAACTTTGCGGAAAACATCAACACGTTTTTATACTTGAACTTCATATATCATAAAATTTTGGCTCAAGATAACCAGATCAGAAAATAGAAAATATATCAAACAGATGTATAATCAAATGCTTTACGATATTGACAATTCTTTAACCACGATAAATTGGGCGTCTAAAGTTAAACATCTGCTGCAAATAACCGGTTTCTATTATGTATGGCTAAATCAAGGTGTTGAAAACATAAATATATTCATGCGTATCTTTAAACAAAGAATCAAGGACATATATATTCAAAATTGGGAGGAAGAATTAAATGTGTCACCGAGAGCTGTTTTCTACAATGCTATTCGTTCTTTTTCATTCAAAAATTACTTAAACACAATTAATTTGAAGAAAATTCGATATCATATAACAAAAATCAGATTATGCAGTCATAGACTCGAAATCGAAGCTGGAAGATGGACAAAGCCTAAAACTCAAAGACCTGACAGGAAGTGTAGACTGTGCAACATACTCGAGGACGAATATCATTTCATACTAGAATGTCCCCTTTACCATGACCTGAGAAAAGTCTTTATTAAAAAATTCTATTGGTCAAGGCCCAGTATGTATAAATTAAAGGAATTATTAACAAGCACCAACAAAAATACACTTACATCTTTAGGTTTTTTCCTAATGAAAAGTTTTGAAAAACGCAAACAATTACTTTACCCTTAAGCCCCCCCTTCCCCATGACCCGATGTTTTATTCATGTAACACATACACACAGATATGTCTTACAAAGTATTTCTTTTAAATCCGAAAAGCTAAACATATTCCAGCATTATTAGTTTTAATATGGACGTTTTTGTTAAAATTAACCTATTAGTCCAACTCCTATATAGAACACTATATCCACAAATCCTATCTTGTTTGCTTTCGTTTCTGAACAAGAGGATTGTACGTGGATCATTTCTTATAATTTGTAATTTTATAATCGAAAATTACACGCATCTATGCTTAGAGGTCGGAGTCGTCTTTACATGGTATGGGCACATACGACCTGTAGGCACTGAGATCCAGCGTTTCTGAAAACAAAAAATTCAAGCGACTAATTAAATCTAAATAATTATCCTTTTTCACGTGTATATGTGTGTGTGTGGGCGTGTGTGTGACAGCAAAACTCACATTAATCTTTAGTATCGAGTTAAAATTATCTTTTCTCCATTACCTCACTGAAATCTTCTCCCTTTTCCTTTTTTCTCTTCTTCTTCTTTTTCCTCTTCTTCATATTATTATCTTCTTCTTCTTCTTATCTGCTTCTCCTTCTTTTTTACGAACGACCGAACATACAAACCTGGAACCATTCTTCCAATTAGTTTTGTTAATTTGTATGTACAAGATGGACACATTGTCTTTTGTTTTCTAATAAACTTGAAAGCTAAAAAAAAAAACAAAAAAACTTGAAGTATTTTCTATAAGCAATCCTTGTTTAAGGAAGGGTTTTTCTCTCTCAAGCAATGACAAATTTGTTGCTTTAGAGTTACTAAAGAATGCTAGTATTGCTGCCAACATGATACTCCCTGGTTGTCAAGATACTGGTACAGCCATTTGTATGGGTAAGGCTTAACCTATTCCCAAATAACTAGATTTTAGACTGTTCTAATTCAAAAGATGCTACAAATAACAAAATTGGTGTTAATCATATGGAAACAAAGTATGTGTACAATATAGCTCAGAAAATATTGAGGCAAATGGAGAAAATGCTGAACATCAGCATTTTCTTCTTTTGCCTAAATGTTTTCTCATGTATTTTGCTATTTTCTATAAGCCATCCTTGTTTAAGGAAGGGTTTTTCTCTCTCAAGCAATGACAAATTTGTTGCTTTAGAATTACTTAAGAATGCTAGTATTGCTGCCAACATGATACTGCCTGGTTGTCAAAATATGGGAACTGCCATTTGTATGGGTAAGGCTTATTCCTTTACCACAGGGTGACACCGTTTGACACTACATAAGTTGGTAACTTTAGAAAGCATTGTGTAAAATCAATTTCTTCATTTCCCACAACATATTCTATACAGAAAGACCAACAATATGCAAGTTTGTGCACTTGAAAATGTTGTCTGCAGTATCTTTGAATATGGACCTGTATAAAATTTAGTTGTTTGGTAATGGGTTAACCTTTTTCCAAATACTAAGTAGCTAGATTTTAGACAGTAGACTTTTCCAATTACAAAGATGCTACAATCAACAAAATGGACACATATTGTTTTAAAACTTTGGCACCAAGTCCTTAACCTTTTCCAAACAAGACCTGATTTTGATGTTCCTAGTCGCAATGGTATAAGAAAATATTGAAAGAAAAGCAAATTATTGCTGATAAAAAGCAATTTCTCCTTTCCCTCAAAATTTTCTAGATTATAGTTTTTCTTTTGAAATCGTTTATTTTGTTGTCTGCAACACCTTTGAATTATGACCACCCTAAAATCTAGCCATTTGGGAAAGGGTTAAACTGTACTTTTTTATTGACAGGAAAGAAGGGTCAGTATGTTTGGACAGAGGGAGATGATGCAAAATCATTTTCAAGGGGAGTTTACAATACATATACAAAGAGAAACCTTACCAAATGGCAAAATCTTAGACCTGTCAAAATTCAAAGACTCTGCAGACGATTATTTCAAGTTTTAAATATTTTGGTCTTTTTTATGTAGAAAAAATAGTGGGAAATGAAAAAATTGCTTGTCACAAGCAATTTCTTCATTTTCCACAATGTTTTCCAAAGCCCTATCTTGCAGGGACTTCAAAAAGCATCACTTTGTGGGAATGGGTTAAACTGTATTTTTAGCTCGACTTTTCGAAGAAAATGAGAGCTTATACTGTCACCCGGGCGTCGGCATTGGCGTCGGCGTTGGCGTCGGCGTTGGCGTTGCAACCAAGGTTAAAGTTTTTTCAAACATCAATAACTTCCATACTATCAAAGGGATTCAACCCAAACTTGGTATACTTATTCACCATCACACCCTCTACCTTACTATCAGGGCCCATGACCCTGGGACCACTCTATTTGGATTTATGTCCCCTTTATACTAAGCAACTTAGAAAGTCGAGCGCGCTGTCTTCGGACAGCTCTTGTTCTTTGACAGGAAAGAAGGGTCAGTATGTTTGGACAGAGGGAGATGATGCAGAGTCGTTATCAAGGGGAGTTTACAATACATATACCAAGAGAAACCTTAGATATTCACAGGTTAGTCATTTCTCACCCTATTCAATACAAGCCAACAAACGGTATACAAAGAATAATTTCAGACTGTTTGCTCTGCATGCCAAAGCATCTACTTGTTTAGCCCAACTATTTATAGAATAGGGGGGCTTTTCTGACACCTGGGCATCAGTGTTGGTGTAATGCTACTGTTAAGTTTTTTACGTGCATCAGTCATATCTCTCTTTCTGTTATTGCTATTGCTCTGAAACTTTGTACATGCTTATGTTCCCATAATATAAGCCTCTAGGCAAAGATTCATTATTTTAATATTAATTTGAATTCATTGGAATTATTTACTTTTCAGACTTTTTCTCCTACCCAATATTTGGTAATCTCACTTTGCTGTTCTTTGAGAGCTTCTGTTTTAACTTTTATGACCCGTATTGTGGACATGTTGTGTTACAGAAGATGTTCATCTGTTAATCCTTCTGCCTGTCTGTCATTATGACGATTTTGAGTGAATATAATTTTACTTTTTTGTCTTTTTTGGTGGAAAATATTGTGGGAAATGAAATAATTGCTTGCTACAAGCAATTTCTTCGTTTCCACAATGTTTTTCTAATCTTTATCTTGTAGGGGCGTAAAAAAGTGTCGTTATTTAGGAATGGGTTAGAAAAAATGAATTCATTTTCAGGTATCACCATTAGATATGTATAAAGAAGTTAACACCAAGACCAACCTACCTGCACAAATAGAGATTTACTCCGTCCCTGGTAATCAGTATGACTTTATGTTTATTGCTTTTGTAGGTATCACCATTAGATATGTATAAAGAAGTTAACACCAAGACCAATCTACCTGCACAAATAGAGATTTACTCGGTTCCTGGTAACCAGTATGACTTTATGTTTATTGCTAAAGGAGGAGGTTCGGCCAACAAGACATTCTTATACCAACAGACAAAGGCTTTGTTGAATCCTGAAAAATTGTTGAAATTTGTTGATGAAAAAGTTAAGGTATGTAATTGAAGTTCAGGAGTGGCACTCACTAACATTTCTAAATCGCCTATCATAATTTATCCCTTTCCCAAACGACAAAAATTTAGGGTGATTCACTTCAAAAACTGCCTAAAATGACAAAATGGATGTTGTTAAAGATAGGATTTGTGTAAAATATGGCACAGAAAATATTGAGACAAAAGGAGAAACTGCTGGTTATCAGCAGTTTCTTCTTTTGTTTCAATGTTTTCCCAAGTCTATTCTATTCTATAAGGGATGTCAAAACCAGGTCTTGTTTGGGAGAGGGTTAATCTAAATTACATAACGAGCCATCTGATTGACATGAACAGCATAGAAACATACTAAGGAAGTATTGTACACACAAGTTAGTAAGTTTCAATGATGGTTAAATACTTTTTACAGATATTCTGAATAGTAATGTCCGGTTTGAAAACAAAATAATACACACCTGAAAGATAATGTATTACAGCATCTACAACTATTGACCAATGAAGACGAAACTTGTTTCTTACTCCTGAAAGATAATTTATTACAGCATCTACAACTATTGACCAATGAAGACGAAACTTGTTTCTTGTTTTAGACACTAGGCACGGCAGCATGTCCACCGTATCATTTAGCCCTGGTTATTGGAGGCACATCGGCAGAGTTTACATTAAAAACTGTAAAATTGGCATCAACTAAATATTTAGACAATCTGCCTACCTCAGGTAAGATATTCTTCCTTTATTTACCAACAACATGTCATTAATAAAGCTTTAAACTGACTATTGAAACCATTGTGGAAAATGAAGAATTTGCTTGTGACAAGCAAATTCTTCATTTCTCACAATATTTTCCATACAAAACGATTGAAAAATGTACTTTTTCATTCGTTTTTAGTTGTCGTCTGCAAAATCTTTGAATTTGGAGCAGTCTAAAATTTTAACGTTTGGTAATGGGTTAAAATAAGAATAGCAATTGTTGGTTTCATTTTATACATTTTTCGTAATTTTGTAGAATTAATCGGGCTGATTTTGATCATTTCAACAATTATGTATACTATACATCAAGATTCACATATCGTCGGTGTAAATGCAAAACCTGGTATGTCAATTTTTGTGATTTTCAAAGTAACACCTATGTGCCCAGTTAAGAAAATTCTTGTAGGTTTTGAGATATGTATACTAATCAGTGTTAATGACACATTATTTGTTAACAATATGTCCAAATTTCAAGTAAAACCTTTAAGTTTGGTAAAAGTTATGACTCGGTTAAAATCTTCCGAAACCGAGATACGAGGTTTTGCATTTGCAACGATGATATTAGGGATGGGAATGAGTACTCGATTAATCGAGTACTCGATCGAACGTCCGAGTATCGATTACCAATATCACTATTCGAGTAATCGGAAAGAAAAAAATAATATCAGCAGAAAAATGAAAATTCGTTTGCAAATTCAAGTTGTTGAAAATATTGATCGCTCTTTTCTAACACTGTACCGCGCAAAGGGTAGAGCATGTAACTTCTGTTCGTCCGCCGATTATCTAATCCCTCGATATTGCCCTAATTTGCAATCAAGTGCCAACAGTTATTGTTCTCGCTGTCAAACAATGTCATAAATTTTCGCACCTTCGGCTCTCTTACTCTGATTTCGGGCAATGAATTTTAATCGGACATTCATAAGATTTACATTAGAGTTTATTGTTTAATGCAATATTCGATCAGCCGATTATTGTTAAGATTTCATTCTATTGCTATTTGTTTTTCGAAGAGGAAACATCTCGTTCCCGAGTACACGCAAATAATTCAAGAAAGTCTAACAATGCCTCCCTCTAAGTCTATAGTGACTTGTGTATATCTCACAACATGAGTAAATATAACAAACGCTTTGGAGATAAATAAAAACAACAAATTCGCGGATTATTCTTTTTATTTTTCATGAGTTTAATGGAAAGATTTTGAAACTTTCTGCAATTCTTTTCACATGTCCAACAATTGTCCATTTTTCTCGGATAAAGTACTGATCAAATGTCATCTAAACAGGTATTTATACCGAAGATATATGCTACATAAATCGCTTATGAACATTTTGGAAAACGCCGGTACTATAACCAAAAGACTACGTTTCTATCCGAGTACTCGAGTACTCGATCGGACGGGTGACCAAGTACTCGATTAGTAAAATTGATACTCGTTACCATCCCTAGATGATATAGATTAAGTATCAAGACTTAGGTATGTGCAGGTGTTGTTTTAAGTGTTTCATTGACATTGTTTAGTCAAAAATGTTCATGAAACTCAGGCCCCAGGGATGTCAAAAACAGGTCTTGTTCGGTAATTGTTTAACCCTTTCCCAAACAAGACCTGGTTGACTTTGGAAAACATTGAAACAAAAGTTGAAACTGCTGATAATCAGCAGTTTCTCGTTTTGCCTCAATATTTTCTGTGCTACATCATACACAAATCCTATATTTATTAACTTTCATTTGTGGTCTGCATCAGTTTTCAAATTAGACCACCCTAAAATTTTGTAGTTTGGCAAAGGATTAATTAATGATAGTTTTAATTTGTTTGACAGGTGGAAGTCATGGTCAAGCATTCCGTGACCTTGAACTTGAGCAAGAGATTCACAAGTTGACCCAAAATATGGGTATTGGTGCTCAATTTGGGGGGAAATATTTCTGCCATGATGTCCGAGTTGTGAGACTGCCACGACATGGAGCATCTTGTCCCGTGGGCCTTGGTGTTTCTTGTTCTGCAGATAGGCAGGTGAGTTTGGACAAATTTTACAAAAAAAAAAAAAATTAATATTAAAGGAATACAAAACTCATCAAGGGGACATAACTCTGTAGGGTAAATGGTAAACAATAACAGAAATCACTTATAGATATATATCTCTTTTACACTTAGAAGTCTGCATGTGCAGATTTAAAGCATTCCCACAAAATGATGCTTTTTGACGCCCCTCAAAATATTTGTGTTAGAAAGCATTGTGGAAAATGAAGAAATTGCTTGTAACAAGCAATTTCTTCATTTTCTACGATGCCTTCTATTACAACATGAATTTATCTATGAAAATTTCATCAAGTTGACCCAAAATATGGGTATTGGTGCACAATTTGGGGGTAAATATTTCTGCCATGATGTCAGAGTTGTGAGACTGCCACGGCATGGAGCATCTTGTCCCGTGGGCCTTGGTGTTTCTTGTTCTGCAGATAGACAGGTGAGTTTCGACTAATTTTACAAAAAAAAAACAACATTTTTTAACATTAAAGGAATACAAAACTCATCAAGGGGACATAATTCTGTGGAGGAAATGGTAAACAATAATAGAAATCACTTATAGATATATCTCTTTTACACTTAGAAGTCTGCATGTGCAGATTTAAAGCATTCCCACAAAATGATGCTTTTTGACGCCACTCAAAAAATGTGTGTTAGAAAGCATTGTGGAAAATGAAGAAATTGCTTGTAACAAGCAATTTCTTCATTTTCTACGATGCTTTCTATTACAACATAAATTTATCTATAAAATTTTCCTCAAAGTTGACCCAAAATATGGGTATTGGTGCACAATTTGGGGGTAAATATTTCTGCCATGATGTCCGAGTTGTGAGACTGCCACGACATGGAGCATCTTGTCCCGTGGGCCTTGGTGTTTCTTGTTCTGCTGATAGACAGGTGAGTTTGGACAAATTTTTGTAAAAAACAGAATGATAAACATTAAAGGAATACTAAATTTTCATCAAGGGGACATAACTCTGTGGAAAATTACTAAACAATAAAAAAATCACTTATTCATATTTATCTTCTTCGCTAAGTCTGCATGTGAAATTTTATAACATTCCCACACAGTGATGTTTTTTGACGCCCCTCAAGAAAATTTTGTGAGAAAGCATTGTAGAAAATGAAGAAATTGCTTGTTACAAGCAATTTCTTCATTTTCGTCAATGCTTTCTAACATAAAATGAAATTGTTTTTAAAACTTTCATCAAAGTTGACCCAAAATATGGGTATTGGTGCTCAGTTTGGGGGTAAATATTTCTGCCATGATGTCCGAGTTGTGAGGCTGCCACGACATGGAGCTTCTTGTCCTGTGGGCCTTGGTGTTTCTTGTTCTGCAGATAGACAGGTGAGTTTTGACTAATTTTACAAAAAAATATTTTTTTTTATATTAAAGGAATACAAAACTCATCAAGGGGACATAACTCTGTGAGGGAAATGGTGAACAATAACAGAAATCACTTATAGATATATCTCTTTTACACTTAGAAGTCTGCATGTGCAGATTTAAAGCATTCCCACAAAATGATGCTTTTTGACGCCCCTCAAAAATGTGTGTTAGAAAGCATTGTGGAAAATGAGGACATTGCTTGTAACAAGCAATTTCTTCATTTTCTATGATGCTTTCTATTACAACATGAATTTATCTATAAAAAATTCCTCAAAGTTGACCCAAAATATGGTTATTGGTGCACAATTTGGGGGTAAATATTTCTGCCATGATGTCCGAGTTGTGAGACTGCCACGACATGGAGCTTCTTGTCCTGTGGGCCTTGGTGTTTCTTGTTCTGCAGATAGACAGGTGAGTTTCGACTTATTTTACAAAAAAAATATTTTTTATAAAATTAAAGGAATACAAAACTCATCAAGGGGACATAACTCTGTGGGGGACATGGTAAACAATAACAGAAATCACTTATAGATATATCTCTTTTACACTTAGAAGTCTGCATGTGCAGATTTAAAGCATTCCCACACAGTGATGTTTTTTGACGCCCCTCAAGAAAATTTTGTGAGAAAGCATTGTAGAAAATGAAGAAATTGCTTGTAACAAGCAATTTCTTCATTTTCTACAATGCTTTCTATTACAACATGAATTTATCTATAAAACTTTCATCAAAGTTGACCCAAAATATGGGTATTGGTGCACAGTTTGGGGGTAAATTTTTCTGCCAAGATGTCCGAGTTGTGAGACTGCCACGGCATGGAGCATCTTGTCCTGTGGGCCTTGGTGTCTCTTGTTCTGCAGATAGACAGGTAACCTATTACCAGAAGTCGAAATTTTGGGCTGTTCCAATTTGTAATGTGTTTACTGTTGCATCTAAGAATTTCAAGGCGATTAAGTTTGGAAAGTCTTTCCTTTTTCTATTAGAAAACTTTGTGTTGTACACAACGATTTCAAGTTGATGAAATTTTAAAAATCTAAAAAAATCTTTTTCGATCAGAAAACTTTGTGGAATTATGTGCAATTGCTTGTTTTTTCTTTTAATGTTTTCCTAAACCATATTTACCAAGAATTCTAAATCAGATCTTGTTTGGGAATGGGTTAAGATTAATTCTTTCAATGCCTGTTAATGAGACCACAGTAATATTTTGTCGTTTGGGAATAGTTGAATACAATAATCTTAAGACTGCTCCAATTTCATTTTCCAGATTTTAGGTAAAATCACAGATGAGGGTGTATTTTTAGAACAGCTAGAGACAAACCCTGACAAATATCTACCAGAAATACAAACCAAAGACCTTGGAGAGCAAGTAGTAGAAGTATGAATATGCTTTATATTCCCCTTTTCCATACAATGAATATGAGCTGGGACTTTTGAAAAAGGCCCTTAAAAACTTTCTCAAACAAAAGAACCTGACAAATATCTATGTACATTGTATTTATGTTTTTAATTAACCCTTTCCCACACAATGATGCTTTTTGACGCCCTTCAAGATAAAGTCTTTGGAAAACATTGTTGAAAATGAAGAAATTGCTTTTGACAATCAATTTCTTCATTTCCCACAATGTGTTCTATGTAAAAAGACCAAGCAATATAAAATTCCACATGAAATTGTCATCTGCTTCATCTTCGAATTTAGACTAGTCAAAAATTTTGCCGTTTGGGAAAGGGTTTAGTGTATTTAACCCTTTCCCAAACAAGACCTGGTTTTGACATCCCTAATAGAAAAGGCTTGGGAAAACATTGAAACAAAAGAAGAAACTGCTGATAACAAGCAGTTTCTCCTTTTGTCTCAATATTTTCTGTGCCATATTAAACAAATCTTATCTTTAGTAACATCCGTTTTGTCTTTTGTGGCAGTTTTTGCAGTGGATCACCTTAAAATTTTGTCGTTTGGGAAAGGGTTAAATATGCCGATGAATGTTGATGTATATCGGTATCACCTTCTCTGTCAAAACTTACATGTGCCCAAATTTTGCGACCTTGAATATTTATCATAAATTAGATTTTCAGAGATTGCTTCTAGTCAACTGGCACATATTGCAGGGGCTTTGCCATATGATACAGTGTCACAGAAAAAGTGGACTAAGGTCTTTGAAATTTCAATGCATTATTTGGTGAATTATTCTTGTTGTCAGCATATTTTCTTTTCCATTCATAGTTCCTAAAATTTATCTAACAACATTGTGATTGTTTGAAAAAGGGTAAATTGACTTATAAAATTCGCTTTTTCAGGTCAATTTAAACCAGCCTATGTCAGATGTATTAAACCAATTGTCAAATTACCCAATCAGAACGCGGCTCAGTTTGACGGGAACCCTGATCGTGGCTAGAGATATAGCCCATGCCAAGTTACAGGAGAGGCTCGATAAAGGGGAAGGGTTACCAGACTATTTTAAAAATCATCCTGTCTATTATGCGGGCCCAGCTAAAACCCCAGAGGTAAAGTGGTTTCAAGTTACCATAACTATTTCAGAAATGGCAAAATGCTGGACTGTACAATTTTTTAAGGAGGTGAAAACAATAAAAGTATTGATGTCAATCACATAAAATATGTGCTAAAGCACAGAAAACATTTAGGGAAAATTCTGATTAACAGCATTTTTTTTTTCTTTTCCACTCAATATTTTGACAAACTTTTTCTACAAGGTACCATGTCAAAACTCGTTTTTGTTTAGGAAAGGGATAAATATTTCCCATAATGACAAAGTTTTAGATTTGTTCAATTTCACTAGTGTTGAAGACAACTGGAAGAATCATGAAAATTACTAGATTTTCGAGAAAATGTAGGTCATTGGATAAAGTTTTAGAAAACTATCTTTTTATTTTACAGGGCTATGCAAGTGGCTCATTTGGACCCACAACAGCAGGAAGAATGGACAGTTATGTAGAAAAGTTCCAGGCTGCCGGTGGTAGTATGGTGATGTTGGCCAAAGGAAATAGGAGCAAACAGGTACATTTGTAGTTAATACTCTGTTTAACCCTTTTATTGATGTCCCTAGTATAATTCAATTGGTCTTGGAAAAGTTGGGACAAAATTTCTTTACATAGTTTTAGCGATATAAAAAAAAATCCTCTCTCTTTAGCAAGCATGGTCTTTATATTTGGGGAGTTAATGTCACAGCTGTAGTGTCAGTGTCACGCTGTGTCGGTTATAAAAACTTAAACATGGCCTGTATCTCCAGCATTATCAATGACAAAGCCTTGAAATTTCACAGAAGGATATACATGTACTTCTCACCATGGCCATTAGGTTGGGACTTTGACCTAGTGATCTTTAAGTGTGACCTTCTTTTAAAAAACTCTAACCGGGCCTTTAGCTTGAGGCACGTCTAAAAAAATATTCATGTGTTGGAATGTGGAATGGTTTTCAATGAACTGTCAATTTTGAGGCTTAAATCTTGTGCTAAAAATAGACTGTTTTAACTGGTTTTACCTGATAAATGGTCAGTGTTGTTATAAATCTCGTATGGGGCTGCGGCCTTAGCGCAGTTGGTAGCACATCTGCCTCTCATTCGAGAGGTCCCGGGTTCGATACCCGGCCGCGGCTAATACCCTTTCTGACAAAATTGTCACCCACCAATGGGTTTGAAATCGTTAACCTAAGTGGGCGAGCAGCTGGAGGCTCGGTACGGGTGTTGTGGTAGTACTGGTTTGAGAAACTACAGGAATCCATGAGTAGGTGCTCCAGCCGCCGCGATATGACCCTGGGTAGCGTTTTACTAACATTTGCGTACGTTTTTGCGTAACTTTACGTCTAAAAAATTCTTACGCAAATTCCTAAGTGCGTTTTACAAAACGATCAGAAGAAAATTTTGAACGTAAGAAAAAAATTATCGTAACTCTAAAAATAGAACAACAGTGGCTAAAAATAAATCAACAATGTGCTCTTATCCCGGTTAAGTTTCTCGTAAATATAAAAGAATACTAGTTGTGTACTAGTTTTAAACTGCGCTTTTTAGCATTGATAAAGGTAATTCTGCTATTAAAAATTACAGAAATTGGATATTTTAGGCGAATTGCTGAACTACGAGGGTTGTCCTCATAAATCGTAGACAACGTCGATAAATCAAAAACCACTGGATAGATATTTCTAATTTTTCTATAGCTTAAGTCCACACCTTTTGACGCCACTTTGACAAAAAACCAAGTTAAATGCTCACATTATACTAAATGTATAGAATTTTTTGCAAAGGCATCCACTGACCCGCGGCGCACGTCACAACGTCATGCTGTAATAACGTCACATTTTAACGGAAAACCGAACGGCATTTCCTTGTCTTATGATTGAAATTTGTACCTAAATCCCAGATATTCTTGATTTTTTAAGTAATTTTCAAAATCAATTATTAATAAATTAATTCAATCAAATGTATTTTTCATCTCAAAGTCCGTTTTAATCGCCATACTTTTGTGCGTTTTCCGTTTATCCTAATCAGTGACTTCATTTTACTACTGAACGCCCGTTTTTCTACACAATCTCGGCCTTCTCCAGGGGCAATATTGAAATTTATTTATGATACTTTCAAAAAAAGTGTCCATACATGTGCTTTAGACACGTGGCTATGTATTTTGATTCGTTTCATCTTCAAGGTGTCATACTGCTCTCCACACCGAAGAACGGACACTTTTACGGCGCGCCGCAATTTTCAGCAACGTCGTCTTTTTACGTCAACGAAATTGTTATTCATTTTCTTTTAAAACATCTTGGTTGGAAAACGAATAACGTCAATGCTTTGAAAATTGGCAAAATAATAAAACATAATTTACTCGTTGCGACTGTGTAACTTTTTTTAGACTGGGAATAGAAACGATCTTTTTTATCACGACACTTAATCAGGAACGACAAGCGGGAAAGTCGATATTTTTTACGTGCGCCGCTAGACCATTGTGCACCTGATAAAATTGGGTACAACTGGACATAAGGATATATATGAACAGTTGATGAATGAAAATTAATTAAAAAATGGACTAACAATGACCAAATGGAAAATAAACATTGTGCAACGTTAATATTACAAGTTATTTAATGTGTCTACGATTTATTGGGACAACCCTCGTATTATTGTGCTGAACACTCATACGGTTCCAAACGTTCGAAGGTGTCCATTAGAATAGAGAAAACGTGAAAAATACTGGCTGTCATGTTTTGGTTATTCTGTTCTATAAATAGTAACACAAAACAAAGTGAGAAAAAGCAACGAAATAAACATACATTTTCCGTGGATTTTTTAATTTCAACCTTTCTTTTTGGATATATTTTGAATTTTCGGTAATTGTTTATAGTTTACAAGGCTTTATGAGGTAAATTGAGGCACTGGCATTAGCTACGAAAATACTTACGTCAACTATTTTTTATCGTAAAGTTACGCAAAAACTTACGCAAATCTTAGCTGCGAACATTTTTAGTAAAACGCACTTACGCAAATAATTTGAACTTACGTTCAAATCTACGAAAAATTCTTGCGTAAGTTCGTTAGTAAAACGGGCCCCTGGTGGTTGAAAACGGCGTAAAACCCCAATAAACTCAATTTAAATCTCGTAACCAGAGCTTCAATCAAGCAGTGGTTGCAAGGTCTTTGAATTGCGCAAAGTACTATTGTTTGTCTGAAATTATGTCACGGTTTAATGTAGCGTTGTAACGATAATCGGAAATAATGGATTAATCGTTGTTGAAGCCCAAAATCGGCGATAATCGATTATGAGTATGCAAAATCGATGTCGTTAACGTCTTTGGTGTTAACCGAAAAATCGGCTCCATATCCTACTGATGGCAATGTTTGTTTTCTTTTTTTAGCTTCCAAATGAAAGAATCAAGAGTAAACCAAATGTTAAAGACAGAAATTGTAATTGCAGATATCAATTCGGATGTAAAAAGACCATATTCTGCTAATAATCAAATAAATCTGTAGTCAAAAATGTTTGGCAGTGGTGGAATTCCATCGTTTCTACTTTCTAGTGATCATCGGCACCATTTTCATAAAATGATTTTGGAGAAAACATTCATATAACGGAAGGAAAATGGACAAATAAAGCCATTTCACTTCAAAGCAGACCACTCATTTCATTTTGATGATATTTAAAACAAACAAAAGAGTATAAATAAAGCTTTTTAAACACCATCTATTCGTAATCAAGTGTACCAGCTACCGGACATATGCCTAAATCCGGATACGAAAAAATATGGTTTTTGCCACCAATACACTTTATTTTAGACAGATGATGTAAATTTGGGAAAGAGATTTGAATTTTTGACACCTGCATCATTTATCTCCAACTCCTTAACTCTTAAAATACTGAAAATTGTCCAGCTGTTCTTTGAGTAAGGACTAGAGTAAATGGATAGGACTAAAACGCTGACACTTATTGCAGAGTCAGACACTCCAGACTTTTGTTTAAATGGAAAAAATGTGAAATTTTGGTACAAATCAAAATTATGAAGTACATTATAACTTTGTTCCATGTGGATGGCTTGTGGAAGATCCTTAACCTCCACCCCCAAACACATGCACACATTGAATGAAAAAAAAACATATGTAGGAAAAGCAAAGCTCAAATGAAAATAGTATTATAGCTTTAATAAAATCAATGAAATCGAAGACACAATCACTTGGCTTGCACCTTTCTTTTGCTAGAGACTTACAATTATTGTTGTCAGCGTAACAAACTTTAGATTTTTTGAGTACACCCATCAACACAAAAGTGTTTAACAGAAAATGAAGTTTCGATTATTAATCGATAATTGAATCGAAACCAATTCCCGTTTCAATTCGATTATCGATTATGATTTGAGTCCGATTTTACAACACTAGTTTAATGGATAAAATTGATCCCTATTTCAGGTGACCTCAGCATGTAAGAAGCATGGAGGATTTTACCTGGGTTCTATAGGAGGGCCTGCAGCCATTTTAGCACAGAATTGTATTAAGAAAGTTGAAGTCATGGAGTACCCAGAACTTGGTTTGTATATCTTAAACCATTAGCAAAGAGCAAAACCTGTCACTGGTCTAAACTCTAAGATGCTGCAGAGGACAATTTAAAGTGAATGAAAGTTTGTCTTTTTTACGGTTTATTATACCCCCCACAACAAAGTTATGGGGGGGTATACTGGATTCAGGTTGTCCGTCCGTCCGTCTGTCCGTCCGTGGACATAATTTTGTGTCCTCTTCTCCTCCCACAGTTTTTGACCGATTTTGCTGAAATTTTAGCGAGTTGTTTCCCATCATATGAAGTTGCGCACCTGCAATTTTCATCTTGATCCAGGCAGTAGTTCCAGAGTTATGCCACTTTGAACTTTTTCAGTGACAACGCGCTAGTGGGGGGTATTTGTCCGCTTTGCGACAGTTCTAGTTAGTACTACTTTTTGGGTATAAAACATTGTTGGAAATGAAGAAATTACTTGTCACAAGCAATTTCTTCATTTAACACTATGTTTTCCAAAGCATTTTTTATAGGGAGTCAAAAAGAGGCTCACAGGGAAGACTGGGTCAATCCCAACTGTGTTGCCTCTTTAAATAAAGTCTTTATTATTATCATTATTATTATTATTATTATTATTATTATTATTAAAAAGAGTCATTGTGTGGTTATGGCAATATATTGACCCATTCCCTCATAATGTCGCATTTCCATGCTGAACAAGATGAAGGGCTAAAAGGCAATTTCTTCATATCCCACAATGTTTTCTGCAAAGACAGACCAAAATACGTGAAATTTTGTTCAACTGAAATTGTCCTCTGCAACATCTTCTACATTGGTCCTGTCTTAAATTTTGCTGTTTGGTAATGGGTCACATCTTGGGGATGGGGGTCAATTTTGCAAATGGTTCAAGCTTGTTCTTTTAAAGACAATTGGATGATTTATAAACTAAGGTCTACTCTGATGACGTCAGGTTTATCAATCTTTAACCAATTCACACACAGACGCTTTTTGTCACCCCCATAAAAACAGCTTTAGAAAACATTATGGAAAATGAATTACTGGTGAGAGAAATACTAGGAACAAATGGTTAGGTGCACAACCAGACAGATAATTGTTAACCGTTCTTATGCTGTTCACGGCAATTTTCTGTTGTGACCAAAACTTTGACAGGCAGTATAGACTAAGATCAGCCTGCACAGACATGCAGTCTGATCTTAGCCTATGCTATCTGCTATCTACTCCATTATTGTGGCAAAAACTTAAAAAAGATTATCTTATTGAAATGTCTGGCGATTTGTTTTGATCGAAATTTGTTAGGAGGACAAAAGTTAAAATGATTTATCTTTTCTCTCTTTACTTAGGTATGGAGGCCATCTGGAGATGTGAAGTAGAAAATTTCCCAGCATTCATTGTGGTGGACGATAAAGGAAATGACTTCTTTAAAGAATGGCAAGTGGAGTGAAGCAATCAGTGTTTATCCCATTACTGCACAGTGACGCCTCTTGACTCCTTCACAAGAAAAGGCACAGGAAAATATAGTGGAAAATGAAGAAATTGCTTGTTACAAGCAATTTCTTCACTTTCCACAATGTTTTCGAACCCAAAATGGAAATATTTTTAAAATTTCATCAACTTGAAGTTGTTGTCTGCAATATCTTTCAAAATGGAACAGTCTAAAAAAATTTGTAATTTGGTAATGGGTTATTGGATGCAATATTGCAAAACAAGGATTTTATCAGCCTTGTATGTATGCATAGTGTTACATGGTACAGATTTTGACATCGACAAATTGAAAAGAAACTTTAATAGAGTATTTTACGGCATTCATTGTGGTGGATGATAAAGGAAATGACTTCTTTAAGGAATGGCAGGTCGAGTGAAGTGATCAGAGTGTGTATTGGATGCAATATTCAAGGTGGATAATCATGTGACTCAGACTTTTAAAAAATCTTCAATAGTTTTATCAATACATGACAGATTTAAAAGCAGTCTGAAGCAGTGAAGATGGAAAATGCATCAGGGATTCGCTTGATGTAATAGATCTTTTTAAAATAAGCTGATAAAAAAGTTATTGACAACCAAATAAAATTTTACTCTGTCAACAATAGCATTTTGATCAGCTGATTTTAAAGAAACTACCTATTGAGCTTATTTTTGACTTTTTGCCACCCTCTCTGCTTCAAACCGAATTCAAATTGGTCGAGCATTAATACAAATATTTGCTACTGTCAAAAATTGTTGTTTCAAATGATGATGGAACATCAGCAAATTGAAACGAAACATTTGAACTGGGTCTTAGAAAGAGGTCACTATGCCATTTTAGACAAACATGGACCCAGATCAGCCAGCTTGCATGCAGTCTTATCTGGACCCATGTTGGTCTCTAATAGTTTCTTCATGACCTGCCGCAAACATAGGAGAACAATGAAGAAAAGTCTGGTTATCAGCATTTTCTTCTTGTGCATTAATATTTTCTGAAGCTTTACCTATTAGGGACACCAAAACAGGGTCTTGTTTGGAAAAGAGTTAGTACAGAAGAGGATTTGTTTCCTTGAAAAGATTGTTAGATATTTTTATGAATTATATATTAAAATGTTGAACAGTATCTTGTGTGTAGTTCACCCAAAATTGAAACCCAAACAATTTCTGGTTTTAAGCCAAACCTACATAGCGATGCCTTTAGAATGCTCCACAGAAAGGCTTTGGAAAACATCATAGAAAATGAAGAAACTGCTTTTTACAAGCAATTTCTTCATTTCCCACAAAATTTTCTTCCTTGAAAGACCAAAAAATATGAAAAATCATTTACTTGAAAATGTTGTCTGCAACTTCTTTGAATTTAGACAAGTGAAATTTTGTTATTTTGTGATGGGTGAACATTTTTATCTAATTCTTTGAGTTCAGTACACGCTTTGGAGTCCTAAAGAAGGCTCGCTGATTTAGTTTAACCCTTTCCCAAAAGGAGAATATTTGAGCTGTGCCCTACTTGAAAGACAATATGAGGGTGTTGATGATCAAAGGTCAAATGTAAAATATTTCACGGAAAATATTGAGGCAAAAGGAGAAAATGCCTTTCTATATGAGATGTCAGAACATGATCATATTTAGCGTATCCGAACCCTCAAAAGCACCAAAGAGCTATTTGACAAAAATGCTCAAAATTACCTCCCTTGCATATGAATATTGAGTAAAAAATATTTGTAATTTATTTTCTTCATGAAGCATAATTTTGAAATCTGGCATGATGGATCAACTTATGTGAAGTGTATTTACAAGTGTGTGTAATTTGATGCATTTCCTATGGCTAGAAAGTGGTGTTTTTTTCTGGGTCTGTAAACCTTAATGAAAGCTGGAAGTTTATTATACTGACTGACTTAAAACTGCATCAATGAAGTTCATCTGTCAATACTATGCATAGTATAAAACCAAATTTGTTGTTTTGTACATTGAACGAAAACTTTACGCCTCCCCAACATTTCCTGACAATTTCAGACAAAAATTCCATTTAATGCTGTAAGCCTCTCCGACAACCGATCGCACATGCTCTTGCGTGCGATGCACACACTTGCAACATATGATTTTGGTGGACGCAACCACGACACAGACTGCACGTAGCAAAGAATTAACAGGAGAATTCTTTAGCCTCTTCAGAGACATAAATAAACATATAGTATGTCTCTTGCCTCTCTTACAAACTGTAGTGCGTCCTTATAAATCATGCGTTTTAAAACGCACGATTTATAAAGACACACGATGGGTTGTAAAAGAGGCTTTAGATATAGCCATCATAAGAGAGGCGGTGTAAAAATGTTGACAGTTTTCTTTTTTTAGTAACAAGTTGTATGTCTGTTACTCAGTATGCCCAGGCACAAGGCTCCCTGATCAGACGATGACTTTCAGTAAGGACTTGTCCTGTACATGGTGGCCAGTAATGCACTATAATCTCTTAGATGCTAACTCACTGTTCTAGCAAGGGTATGTCAATAGCGACGTCTTGGTCTCTACATGGAGTTACTTCCCTTACATAGATTGGTTTGGTATATTGGGATTTCACGCCATTTTCAACTGCTATGGTCATATCGCAGCAGCTGGAGCACTTAGCCATGGATTCCTGTTGTTTCTCATACTACAGTACTACAACATCCTAACCAAGCATCCAACTGCTCGCCCACATATAGGTTTAAGATATCAAACCATTGATGATTTCCCTTAAATAGAGCATTACTTCCCGTACAAACTTGAAACCCTTGCTTCATGCTCCGGTAAGCTAAGAAACAAGTGATTTGATATTAAAGTCTGTGCCACTTTAGCCCAGGGTTCGACACTGTTTTCAGCAGATTTCCAGCAGGAATCCCAACATTCTGTGTCAGTTTGCGTTTATTGGGGTTTTACGCCATTTTCAACTGCTATGGTCATATCACAGCGACTGGAGCACCTATCCATGATGGATTTCTGTTGTTTCTCAAACCAGTACTACCACAACACCCTTGCCAAGCCCCAAGCTGCTCGCCACATAGGTTCAGGATATCAAGCCACTGATGGGTGACATTTTTGTCGGAAAAGGTATTTGCCGCGGCCAGGTATCGAACCTGGAACCTCTCCAATGAGAGGCAGATGGGCTACCAACTGCATTACGGCCGAGGCATTCTGTGTCAGGTTGCCCTCCATACAGTCAGCAATCGCAACCCTCGAGACTGTTTGCAACTTTTTGCCGTTTGGAACGTGGTTGCAACATGATCTCGAGCGTAATACAGTGACTGCCATATTGAACTTGAAAGTAGACGCGCGTAAATAACGTCATCAAAACAAATCAATCGTTTAGCTAACGTTATAATTCAAGTGAAATATATTATCAATAATCGGTAAATCACATCAATTTTTTTATCTGGTAAAATTTGTCACATTTATGAGGATACAATTGACTTTTGAACGCTGTTTGTTTCAAATATTTTTCTGGCGTAGGTTTGAAAAGTTGTTTGGTCTGCTTCCGTTGTTATAGACCAGACTACCGTTGTTATGCTTGCGGAGTGATATGGGCAGGATCGGCTCATGGCGGCTACTGTAATACGTTCGAGCCGATCTTGAGAAACAATAAGATCCAAGAATATTCGAATGTACAGTCAGGATTCCTCCCTTCTTGTGTTACAATTTACACTTGCTGCCTTGCCAACTCATTACCAGATGGTGAAATTTTAGATTTGTCCAATTGAAAGATGATGCAGACAACAATTTCAAGTGAATAAAATTTTACCTTAATTGGTCTTTCAGGGTAGAAAACATATTGGGAAATGAAGAAATTGTTTGTCACAAGCAATTTTTTTCATTTTCCAGGATGTTTTCCACAGCCTTTATGATTTTGGGGCCTCAAAAAACATGTAGGATTGCATTAATCAACTGGATACAGTAGGTCCACTCTGACACAAGATATGTTTGTGAAACACCAATACCCTCGAAATGGCCATTTTTCCTGTAAAGGGTTGATAAGGGTTAACATATCGTCGTTGTAAATGCAAAACCTCGTATCTCGTTTTTGGAAAATTTTAAAGGGGGCGGAAAAAAGTGTAATAACTTTTCCCAAACTGAACGGATTTACTTGAAATTTGGACATATTGTTCACAAATAATGTGTCATTAATACTAATTAGTAAAAAAAAGCTCAAAACCCGCAAGCATTGGGCATACAATATTTGATTTTGAAAATCACGACAATCGACATACGAGGTTTTGCATTTACACCGACGATATGACCTTGAGGAAGATCAAAATGCATGGAACAGATAGATATTGAAAGAAAGTTGCATACCAAATTTGAGCTTTGTGTGTCAAATACTTTTGGAGAAAAGGCAAATGTTAAGTTTTCAGACAGACAGACGGACACAAGTAAAACAATATGCCCAAGATCTTTAGATACGGGGACATAAAATCAAGGATCCCAATGGAAATCCCTATCTTCCAAACTCAGGGATCCCTCCTGGATTTTTGGGATCCAGGGATACTGTTAGTGTCGGACCCTTTTAGCACTTTCCAAGACAAGCACGGGTTTTGACATCCCTAATAGAAAAGGCTAGATGAAACATTGCAGCGTTTTTAGCTCACCTGAGCACGAAGTGCTCAAGGTGAGCTATTGTGGTCACTCAATGTCTGTCGTCCGTCCGTCTGTCAACAATTTGGTGTTAAAGCTGAAATTCATCTTCGTTTTCATGTCAAATAAGATGAATTCATCTTAAAGAGAATTGTTTAAAAAAAAAGATTAGCAAAAATTGCGATGGAAAAATCAACCCCTAACCCGAGTTATAACCTGATAAAGATACGTGATTTACAGGCGCGCGTAAAACGAAACTGAAATTTACCTGTGGACCAGATATGGATGATGACGTCAATTGTGCAATCCCATTATAGCCGTGTTAACCTTACATGTATAAACGGTCAACTTTAACTTCAAATTGCGGTGACGTTGCAAAAGCAAAAATATTAAATAAAAGCATTTTATGGTGTTTATCATTTGGCCATTAACCCTTTCCCAAACAAGACCTGGTTTTGACGTCCCTAATCAAAAACGCTTGGGAAAACATTGAGGCAAAAGAAGAAAGTGCTGATAATCAGCACTTTCTCCTTGTGTCTCAATGTTTTCTGTGTCATAATTTACACAAATTATATCTTTGATAACATCCATTATGTCATTTGTGGCAGTTTTTGAAGTGGATCACCCTAAAATTTTGTCGTTTGGGAAAGGGTTAAAGTGGACAAAAAAAGTGTGACATTTTTTCGTGAATTTGAACAGTAAAATGCAGTTATATTAACATGCCGTGGTCCAAAAATTCTCTAGTACGAGGGATGATCCAAAAGTAATGTCACAAACGTTGTTTTCGGTGATTTCATGAACGTATCGCTATGCAATTTCACATGCCGAAAGATTAACATTCGTTTAATACATACACAAATTTTCATAAAGTTTGGTGAAATATTACAAAAATAAACCACATTTTTACATAGCGCATCGATGTCCATCGCCGCACAAACAAACAACGTCATTGACGTCAAAGTCTGCTCCTTCTCAAAATAACGCCCTTTGTGTTTAATGCAATGTTCGTGGCGTTCGACCCACTTCATAAATGCATTTACAAACAACTCGTTCAGCAATTCCTTGAATGCATTCCTTGAATCAATTTGTTCTCAGTCGGTTAAGGTCGACGTGATGAATTCCTCTTAGATTCAGCTTGAGATGCGGAAATAGCGCAAAGTCCCATGGACGTTGACGTCATTCCGCTACTCCACTTGTCTTCCGGCTCGATTTTCATCTTCAAACGATTCATCATCAACCCGAAAAACGCTTGCATCAAAGGTAGACGAGACTCCCATTAACAATCCGTTCTTTTAGGTAGAATCTGTTGTTTCTGTTGCTTCAATCGGCTATTTTCCTGGCCTTTAGCAAAAGTTCAGAATTGCACGTTGTGGGCTTTTATCCGATTTTGCTATTTTACCGAATGCGAGTGATGAATTCAATGAGACTTTTTGGTACTCCAATGCACCGATTTTATTGAAACGTTTTAAAATTGCTGAGCAATATCACGACGACGCGTCATTCAAATATCAGCTTATTTCACGTGGTTTTTCTTTTAATATAATGATAGAACATACAGTCATAATAATATTCAAACGAATAGTCTAGGATGTGCGGCGCACATGCTAGATACTGATATTTTTAGCGTTTTATTTTCTCGGATATATATAAAATTATTCAAATTATTCAGAAAACCATGTTTCAAATAGGATAGGCTTGTACGATAAGTCTTTATTTGTACAAGAATACGTCGAATTACCAAACTATAGGCACTGTGACATTACTTTTGGACCATCCCTCGTATTATACGCTTCGTGATAGTGGGAATTTACTGAATAGTGCAATTAATATGCTTTTTTAATCTGTAGATTTAGGATAAATGTTTCTTGTGAATCTATTAAAAGATATATAATTATGTTGAGAAGTATTGTAGAAATGTCGTTTTCTCCAATAACAAAGGAAATCCCATTCTTACATTTATTATTCCGTGATTTGTACCAATATTTTGAATGTCTCACGCCTTGTATTATATTGTTTTGTCAAACTAAAATTTGTAAGACTGTTCCATTTGCGAAGTTGCAATATATAACATTAAAACCTTGAGTATGGACAATTTATATCCCTTGACGTAACTCGCACAATTTTCAACCGTTTTCCAAGGACAAAATATAAGTCTAAAAGATATGAAGCCCATTTTAAAGAAAACAGCGTTGAAATGTGAAGTTCTTGGTTAGAAATTATTTCGGTATTTTATTTTCCTGACTGAAAAAATGCAAAAACTTGTTAAAGAATTTAAAGGCCTAATAATGGCCTAATACATGCATAAATAGTATATAATTAGTACGCAAATATTGAAGTAAATGACATTTAACTATGTTACATTATGTTGGGAAGAATTCAGATAAGTATTTTAATTTTTGAGTAAATGCTTTTAGACGACAAGTAACTGATGTTAAAAAAAGAAAATGTGTTTGGTTTAGTACTGACAATATTTAGGGAAAGTGAGAGATTCTTTACCGTCACCAATTTCTTCTTTTCTTTCAATGATTTTTTCCCAAACGATTTCTAATGTGGATGTCGAAACCTGATCTCTGATGGGAAAGAGTAAATTAATACAGTATTTTCATATTGTAAGGGGAATTAGTGAGGTAGTGTTTTTTGGGAAGCAAATTTTGCAAAATTTGCTTTTCTTTGCAGCCGTGCTTCTCTGCACTTTAACATTCTCTGCATACCACACAACATCTTCCGGTCCTCCTCACTATAAATAGTTCTATCAAAAGCAAAAATTAATGAGGTAACAGTCATTCGAATGTTCATATGTAAGTCTGAAGTTATACATGTAGATATTGAATAGTGTGACTGAAAGTGAAACATTCTATTAATCATGTCTTTAAGCGAAGAAAAGACCGACGTAGTAATTTGCTTTATTATGGTTCAAAGATCAGTCCAATGATCTTCCTTGTAAATGGGTCAGTCAAGTTTACTGAACTATGAAATATATTCAAAGGCTCAAAGCTATAAATAGACAATTTACACACCGATAAACCGTAGCGTGTATACTATGTATTTACAACTGGTAGTACCTGGCAAACCGCGTCCATTGATTGGTTAGTACTAGTATACACATAAAGGTTGTCAACTTGTGCTAAAAATAGATTCAACATCACCAGCATGGAATCAAAGTATTCAAGGTATTCAAATGGATAATCAAAGTACCTAATCAAAGTAATCTACTTCTGGATAGGCCTACATTGTACATTATTAACAAATTTGCTTCCCAACAGTACTTTCAGTACTTTGATTTCCTAATGTTTCCATATTTCAAACAGAGAGTTTTTTTTAAACATCGAGAAATGATCTGGTAAATGATCAAGAAGCAAACGGTAAGTCATGTTAAAAATAGCGACAAAAATGCCGTAACTAAAGTTTTTTGGTATTCTTGATACTATGTTCTGGTAGCGCACCTGCAAACTGGTGTGTTATACCAACCAAGTCCATTTATTACGTAATCCTTTGATACGAATAATCCCATCAAACAAATACCGGTAGTTCATATTATACCAGTTTGTTAGACAAGACATTAAACAGTTGACACTTGCATGCAAATATGTCAATTAAGTGCTAGCTCACCACACCCTTTCTCAAACAAGTTTTTGCATTGATTCAGTCAGGAAAATAATAATAATAAAAAAATAACCAAGAACTTCACATTTCCCCGCTGGTTTTTTTTTACAATGGGCCGCATATTAATAGACTTAAATTTTGTCTTTGGGAAACGGTTGAAAATTGTACAAGTTGCATCACGGAATATAAAATGTCCCTACCCAAGATTTTAACGCTCCATATTGCGTCTTCCCAAATTGAACAACCCAATAAAGTTCAGTATGAATAATAATAATAATAATAATAATAATAATAATAATAATAATAATAATAATAAATAAAAAACAATTTAATACAAGGTGTAAGACATACGATAGATTGGTAGAATTCACGGAATATTTCATGTAAGAGTTGGATTTCCTTTGTTATTGGAGAAAATGACATTTCTAACATACTTCTCAACATAATTATATATCTTTTAAGAGGTTTACAAGAAACGTTTATCCTAAATCTACATGTAAACCCCTTACAAGACGGCAAAGATTTGAGCTCGTCCAAATTGAAAGAAGTTGCAGACGATATTTTCAATTTGATAAAATTTTGAAATTGTTTGACTTTTGGGATAGAAAACATTGTGGAAAATGAAGAAATTGCTTGTCACAAGCAAGTTCTTCATTTCCACAATGTTTTCCAAAGCCTTTATCTTGTGGGGCGTCAAACAGCGTCAATGTGTGAGAATGGGTTAAAAGAGCGATATAAAGGCACTTTTCCGGAAATTTCCACGATCATCAAACGTATAATACTCGAGAATTTTTGGACCACGGCATGTAAATATAACTGTATTTTACTGTTCAAATTCACGAAAAAATGTCACATTTTTTCTCCACTTTAATGGCCAAATGATAAACACCATTAAATGTTTTTATTTAATATATTTGCTTTTGCAACGTCACCGCAATTTGAAGTTAAAGTTGACCGTTTATACATGTAAGGTTAACACGGCTATAATGGGATTGCACAATTGACGTCATCATCCATATCTGGTCCACAGGTAAATTTCAGTTTCGTTTTACGCGCGCCTGTAAATCACGTATCTTTATCAGGTTATAACTCGGGTTAGGGGTTGATTTTTTAAATCGCAATTTTTGCTAATCTTTTTTTAGACAATTCTCTTTAAGATGAATTCATCTTATTTGACATGAAAATGAAGATGAATTTCAGCTTTAACACTCTAGCATCCACAAAAGTTGGCCAATCTTGATCAAACTTGGTCAAAGCAAGTATGGTCATAAGTATGGTCATGAGTTCGATTATGGGCCTGATCGGACCTGGAAGTCTGGAGTTATTTGCCCTTGAACGTAAATCAAAGTGCTGTCAGCACTGTATATTGGGCATCACTGAGAAATTGATATTGTGACAAAAGGACAATATACTGATTTGCAAAACTGCCCATTCTCTATTCGATGTTTTTAAGCATTTTCTATGAAGCGAGTAAAAAGGTGTAATCGTTTTGAAAATGGTTAATTACTGTGTAGGCAAACGTGCATAGGTGATAAAAAAGTTGAATGTACACTCTCGAGGTGAATCCAAAATGTGAGGCTGTTTGGGAAAAAGGAAAATGTTACACTTTACCGGATTTTACATTAAATCAACATGTTGGATTATTTCATATTCTTAGCTAATCAGAATAATACCAAGTACAGACCCATTGTAGAGGCTTAGCCTAACTGATCTCTGATCTGCAAACATATTTCGATTAAATAGAATGCACTTGTTCATTGGTCCAAATGATCAGTCTAAGAACAGTATATGAGGTAAAAATGTTAAAATTCTAGAAAACGGCAAATTTAAGACGACGATTTTACTTTGATCAAAATATTTTAAAATCACAGTGTCTATACTCTATAAGCTAGCCTCGTCCTTTTCTAAACAAGACATTGTTATGAAGCAAATAATATGAAACATACAAAGATAACCGGAATTTTCTCCTTTGTCCCAATACTTTCTGTGCTTCATTGTACATGACATGATTTCATCTTTATCGTCACCTGTTTCGTCGTCTGCAACTCTTTCTAATTTTAACAACTCTTACATATTGTCGTTTGGAAGAGCCTTCAACACAAGAGTTGAAAAAAAAAACAATAAAGAAAAAGTGAATGCAGAATAAATCCTTAACCCATTATCAGTCGCCAATTTCAAGCAAATAAATTGTTACATTGTTTGGTCTTTCTACTAGGAAGAAAATATTGTGGAAAATGAAGAACTTGCTTGTCACAACCATTTCTTCATTTTCTACCATGTTTTCCAAACACATATATTTCATGGGAATATAGGAATGGGTAAAGCGCACACATTGTATCTAGGGAATGGGCTAAGGGTATGAATACACAAACAATTGTAAGGTCAAGCAGTGGGCCTCCAAGCAGTGACCCAGTTAAACACCTGTCAGTGCTTGCACTGCTAGGCTAAATGACCGTTGAAAAATCAGAGCAGTAATATTGTAACTACAAGGAATTTATCTTAGAGTTACACTATTTTGCTTTCAACTCCTTTACTCAACGGAAAAGATTGTAAAAACGCTGAAAATACTAACAGGTATTCAATCTAAGCGAAAATTTCATCAAATGTAATTATTAACCCCCTCCTTATTTGTCGCTGAAGTGAAAAAGATGAAAAAACGTTGAAGATAGTGACTGATAAAGGACGTTTCTGTGGTGTTTGAAATAACGTAGTTTGGCTTGAACACATAGCTCAGCGGGTTAGGGTTAGAATGTAGTGTCTGGAGAGATGTCTGTAGTGAAAAACTGGTTATAATATATTGGGCTATGCCCAATATAAAAATAGCTAGTTTTGACTTTGTTTACACTCTAGCATCTACAATTATTGATCAACCAAGACAAAACTTGGACATAATGTTGGAGACCATAAGATCTCAATTGAGTTCGATTTTCAGTTTGATCTGATCAGAAAGACGAGAGTTATGAGCCCTTGAATTCAACAAAATTGCCATTTTCGGCAGTTTTCAACCTTGTTTACACTCTAGAATCTACAATCATTGACAAATCAAGACAAAATTTGAACATAATGTTTGGCATCAAAAGATCTTGGATGAGTTTGATTTTCAGTCTGATGTGAACAGAAAGTCTAGAGTTACATGCCCTTGAATTTGACAAAATTGTCAATTTCGGCTGGTTTCAACCTTGTTAACACTCTAGAATCTACAATTATTTATCAATCAATACAAAACTTGGACACAATGTTTAGGATCATAAGATCTCGGATGAATTTGATTTTCAGTCTGATCTGATCGGAAAGTAGAGAGTTATGTGCCCTTGATTATGACAAAATTGCCGTTTTTGACCGTTTTCGACCTTGTTTACGCTCTAGAATCTACAATTATTGACCAATCAAGACCAATTTTGGACACAATGTTGGAGACCATAATATCTCAGATGAGTTTGATTTTCAGTCTGATCTGACCGGAAAGTTGAGAGTAATGTGCCCTTGAATTTGATAAAATTGCCATTTTCGGCTACTTTCGACCTTGTTTACACTCTAGAATCTACAATTTTTAATCAATAAGGACAAAACTTGGACACAATGTTTTGGACTATAAGATCTCAGATGAGTTTGACTTTCAGTCTGATCTAATCAGGAAGTCGAGAGTTATGTACCCTTGAATTTGAAAAACTGCTGTTTTCGGCTGCTTTCGACCTTGTTGATACTCTAGTATCTACAATTATTTATCAATCAAGACAAAACTTGGACAACAATGTTCACAGTTGGGCACCATAAGTTCTCGTTCAAGTTGGATTGTCACACGTTATTTTTGACCATAAGTTCGTTCTCAGTCTTAAAGTCATAAATATTAAGGTAGAATATGCCTAATGGCAACTTTAGAAATTTGGAAGACAAACACTTCTGTCTGATAGTACATTATATTAGACATCTATATGTGCAATATGACAGAAATTCATCCGGAGGTTAACTAGAAATTTGATTTTCCCTTATCCCACCCCCAACTTACAAAATTCCAATATGGCGGCCACCATTGAAAGCAAAAAAGTATCTGAATTTTGGACATAAACACATTAAATGTGTCTAGATTTTGGTTTTTATTATCAAAAACATGTTTACCCATCGTCTGATGTGAAATGGTATGACCCTTGTGCGCATATGAGAGATATTTGTTTAAATTACTGCGTGCTTATTTAAAAATAAAGCCTCTTTATTTCCTAGTTTGAAATTTATGCCTCTCAAACAAATGTTGACAGTGCCAGAAATAAGTTCACGCACTCTCTAAAACCGATATCAAAATTATTCTGATATGTGTAGGAACACGATAAAATCCTTATTTGTACATTTTATCCGTCAAAATTTGAAAATATATAAAGGTAATTCTTAGTGCCCTCATACTTTCGAACACATTATTTCTTTCCCAAAAGAAGCCAATGCCCCAAATGAAGGGAACCGTAGCCCATATCTAATTATATGCTTATAACTAAAACCCAAACGTTGTATAAGACTTTCAGAAGTTGGCAAATGATAACATATCAGTTGTGATTTCGTATGACTTTCACCATTTTAACCCTTTACCTAGTAACCAATTGAACATCGCTACTGGTAAAAAGTAATGCAAATTCTAAAGACAACATTGTACTTAATCTTTTTTATAGTCTATTACAGCTTCCTTATACCACTTCTTCTGGATTGTATATTGAATCTAAGGACTTAAATGGAAAAAGAATCTAAAAAAGGGATCAAATTACGGATCAAACCACGTTACAATTAACTGACAACGAGTTTGCACATTTAAATAAAGATCGCCGGCAAAGAAGTGATGAAGATCGAGTGCGAATGTCTGAACAATGATGATCTCACCCACGCGTCGTTCTCAAACGATAGGCGTTTGATCACCACATCATAGATTTCAGTAGAATACATGTATGTGTCTTCGACTGTAAGGTTTCTCGGTATATTGAGCCAACCAGTAGCGTGTGTGTGTGTATTTGTAGTATTATAAGGTCCCTCCCTGCTCAAAGCAGATAGCGTGCGGACCCCAGAATGCAACCCTACATTCCGTTAATTTTTATTATTTTTTTTTCTCAAAAGGGTTGATTTTTTTTCCTGGAGATTGATCTTTCTTCTTCATTTACTCAAAATAGTTTTTTATGCTAATTCAGCCTCGCTTTGTACCCATCATCGCAGTTTGTTTTGTTACAGAAGTCGGAGTTTGTCCCTATTCCGTTTTGCTAATTGCCTCTATTGGTCTTTTTCATGGTGTTTGTTTCTCTCTCTCTGATAAGCCTTTGGTGTGGTGAAAATAGAAAGGGGGTGTCTCACGAATAGGAAAAATAACATGGGAGTCTGCCCACGCTCGGAATTTAATGAAATTTAGCGCGAAGTTAGTACACTAGATAACGGTTCATATTCATGAAATGTTTCAAATCGAACATTCCAGAAAACAATTTTCTCGGAATTTTAAGTTTTCACCATGAAAAAAGAGGGTACCCTGATTAAAACTGTGTGCAAGCGTTCTGGTTGTTAGTTTCATCGCGTAATTTATTCTAAGAATAATGCCCAGTAGTCCGTGATCCTGTATGAAACAAAAAATATATGATTATGTACAAAAAAAAAATGTTTTATATCAACTGGTGTAAGGGGGTAACCCAAAAATTAATTGTTTTTAAATATTTTAAGCAAATTCTGTTCAAAAATTTTCTTTGTTCCAGTTTTTGTCAAGATTTGAAAATTAAGTAAAAGTTGCGCACAAATATACTGATGATTATCGTGAAATATCGAGAAAAAATAAAACCGGTAAAATGTTGCTTTAGGAATTTCCCCCTGAATAGTGCACATTTCCAAGAATGGACAAAATTAAGATTTTTTAAAAATGACTTTTTTCAAATGTTTTGTTTACTTTTTTGGTTATTTTAGTTTACCTGAGGATAAATCAAGATGCAATGCATTTTTTCGGTTATTTCCTGTCATCTGTCCGTGTGTCTGTCTGTCTGTTGGCATTTTCTCAAAAAATCTTTTTTCTCCCAATCTGATATGTAAATCTTTTTGAAACTTGATAAAAAGTATCATCGGGTTAAAGGGGTACAACTCTGTGTATTAGAATTTCTTTTTGTCATAAACTTTTGTTGCTGTGGCAGCATAAAAGGGGAAACATTTCATATAATAAAAATAAGCTCTTTTTGTAAAGCTTTACACAGCCATGAGGTTTAAACTTTGTATGTAAGTTTGCTTAGGGGTAGACTTTAAAGTTGGTTACAATATTTTTGTCCACGGTCACATTAGATCTTGTCCCAGGTGTACCTACTTTACAAAAAAGAGAGGAAATTGTCTAAAAAATCATTTTAAATTATTCAAGTCAGCCGTAATTCATGAAAGCTAACCGCAAGAGTTATTTATAGATCTTTTGAAACATGAGAAAGCAAATAAGAAAAAGCACCGATTTCTCTGATGGCATTTGACAATCGTGCAAAAGTGAAAATATTGTTGTGATGCATAAGAAACAGATAATCCAGCTCCCATGTGACTATTAAGGTCTATTGATGGCTAAACAACACGTTAATCATATGACATCATTGAAATGTGTATAAATTGTGTATCAATACAGGTTAAGCTATGGTCAGAAAAATAATTTGAGGAAATAATTGCACCCTGTTTTATCCCAATAGGGCCACGTTTTGATATAAACAAGCACATTTTCAACTGTGTAAATGAAAAGATATAATGCTGTAACAGTCTTTTACTGAATCAAAGGGGGCCTTCCATATCATGTTAGTTCATTAGGGGCGCTTAGAGCAAAAATATTTGGTTATGTATTGGTTACCCGGAAGGGCACCTTTTGATGCTTTACCGTACCGGTTCTAAGCATCTTTTCAATTTCATAACATTTGGCTTGACATTTATTGCATGTCACGGTCTCACTAAAATGGTGCATAGACAATGTGACCAAATAGTAAAGAAAACTTGCAATGTGTATATGTATGCCTATCTTGGCTTCCATACATGTAATTTTGTAAATATAAGTAATATTTATATTAATTCTATGTTTTTTCCAATGAGTTTTTTGGGCATGAATATTGCTGTAGGTTTGTACTGTATGCTACAGTTGATTTTACTGAATATAAAAATGTTTTTAGGAGCACAATCAAATTTTTACTCAATACAAGTTCTGGACCAAAACATCACCTTTATCAATAATATGTATTATATGACATTGTTACCGGTTTTGGATTTCTATATAATTTGGCTCAAAGTAAGAGGAAATATGTAGCATGTTTTTGTGATGATATGGAATCTTGACAAAGACTCCAACATACTTAACTTTGGAATTCAATTTTACTCTTTTCCAAAATTTTGCTGAAAAATATGCATTTTTTCATGATTAATTCAATAAAAAACATTCATAATAATTTCCTCAAATACCTTTTCTGGTATGAATGTAATGCCTCATGTGTCTCGGATCAAATTCAATTGACAGGTCTTGAAAATACACAAAACTAAAGGTTTGCGACACATGAAAAAGGGGCCATGTTTCATGCCATAGTGGGAATAAGTCAAGGTGGCTTTTTGGAATCCAGTTTGGGTTATCTAAGAAACTAAATGCATTTTCATAGCTTGTATATGGTCCTCTATCACCATGCAGAATTAAAAGAAAATTCATGCGTGGGCAGATTTGAGACACCCCCTTAATAATAGTTCTTTTTATCGGATCATCATGATTATGTGAACGTGTATGCTGTTTGATTACATTGCTACATTGCCAAATTTTCCAACACATTCTTTGTACAGATATGTTATTTAGAACATACATATGCTATATCTTTTTTATTTACAATACGTTTTTTTAATCAATTTATGTATTTATGTTTCTTTTTATCATTTCTTTTAGATGCCAACCAGTAGGATGGGAAGAAACGTCAATTATACATACTACAAATTGTTTCTTCAATAGGGAGTTTCATTAAGTATCAAAGTTTCTAATCACATACAAACTGGTGATATCAATCAAAATCATATAAAATTACACGAAAAATGTCTCTGAAAAATTGATGTTTAACGGAGAATCATACCAGAAAAAGATATTCGGGTGTACTCGGGGAATTTTATTTACAAAGGGAAGTAATATTTAGCAATATTGTTGCTAAAAATAGATACAGAAACTGTCGACATGTGTCGAAAATGTATGACAATAGTAAATATGCATTAGAATTATTCTACCTTAATTGAATTGAACAAAAGTGTTGCTCATATCATTTTGGTTCAGGTGAGCGATGTAGGACCATCATGGTCCTCTTGTTTCTCATAGTTTTGGGAACGGGTCCGAAACCAGCCAGATTGGGAAAAATGCGTCGTTTTCTAAAAAATTGGGAAAAATAATGTCATAAAAAACGCTCAAAACTTAAGTCCTGTGTAATTCAGTATAGCTAAATAAACAGAAAGGAATTCTAATTAAATCTTGGATATTTTACCTCAGCATATGAAAGGGATTGGAGCAATTTTTCTTTAAAAAATTAAGTTGAACTTTTGAATTGGGAATTTTCTTTTCATATTTTGGGAAATGACCCTTTTTGGAATTGGGAACGGGTCTGTTTTACGGACCCATGCAAAGAAGGTGAAAAAACACTGCATTGTCTCAATATTTTCTTCGCTATTCTGTATGCATCCAAAACCATTTCGTCATCTATAGCTGCTTTCACTTTGAACCAGTCAACACTTTTGGGAAAGTGTGAAAACCAGGCTCTGACATTGTTATAACCTTGACTGTCAACCCGTTACCAGATGGCAAAATTTCAGGCGCTCCAAATTCAAGGATTTTGTAGAGAAAAATTTCAAGTGAACAATCTTTATTTTTGGGGGGCTTTTTGAATAGAAAACATTGTGGGAAATGAAGAAATTTTCCACGATGTTTTCCAAAGCCTTTATTTTTTGGGATGTCAAAAGGTGTCACTATGTTAATGGTTTAACCCATTCCAACACAATGACATTGTTTTTGACATCCCAAATGATAATGGCTTTGGAAGACATTGTGAGAAATTAAGAAATTGTCTTCATAAATGTTTCTACTCAGAGAGCCCAAGAAATCTTTTTTAACCCATTACCACACAGTGACTCTTTTTGACTCCCCTGACACAAATGGCTTGTGAAAACATTGTGGAAAATGAAGAAATTGCTTGTGACAAGCAATTTCTTCATTTACCACAATGTTTTCTACACAAAAAGACTGCAAAAAATTAAATTCTATTCACATGAAATTGTCGTCTGCAAAACCTTTGAATTTGGAACAGTCTAAGGTTTGTTGTTTGGGAAAGGGTTAAATTGTCACCTGCAAGGCTGCAGAATCTTTGAATTTGGACAAGTCTAAAATTTTGCTGTCTGATAATGGATTTTAACCCTTTCCCAAATAGGACCTGCTTTTGTCTACCCTGATAGAAAAGTCTTGTTAAAACATTGAGGCAAAAGAAGAAAATGTTGATAATAAGCATTTTCACATTATGCATTAATATTTTCTTGGCTATTTCGTAGACAGGTCTGGTCTATAATGGATATCAGTATTTTCTTCTTTTAGAACTATTTCTAATAGTGAATCTAATCAATCTATAGCATGTATTTGGGATGGGGTTACGGAGCAAACAAGAGTGCCATGCTCACAATATATGCCACCCCTCCCAGAGACTAAGTTGTAAGGGGGCATAACTCAATGAACCACAAAATCCTTCCTTCATACACATCTACCAATTGAGGTGATAACACTGACCAAGTTTCAAAAAGATCCAGTCAGAAAATTAGGAGTTGCGCTCACAAGAAAAGTGGATGTACAGACGGACGGACAGACGGAGAAGATAAGGCCAATATATGACCGCCTCTGGCGGCGTATAAAAATGGTTGCATGTAGTTGTGAAAATAGACACATATCTAAAAGCATGATTTTATATGAATTTAAATTTAAGGACAGAAAATATCATTTTTATCATAATTTCTAAATAGACAACTATACACACTTGTACACATTATTTACACAAATTCATACTGGACTGACACAAAAATTTAATGATTATTCTTTTAACCTTTGTACGCTGACTTTAAATTGTGTCGAAACAACTTTAACCCTTTCCCACACATTGACTCTTTTGGACAACCCACAAAATAAAGGCTTTAAAAACATTGTGGAAATTGAAGAAATTGCTTGTCACAAGCAATTTCTACATTTCCCACAATGTTTTCTACCAAGAAAGACCAAAAAGTGTTAAATTTTGTTCAATGGAAATTGTCGTCTGCAACACCTATGAGTTTGGACTAGGCTAAAATTTTGCGGTCTGGTAATGGGTTATATTGTGTTAAACAAACTCAAGAGACATTTCAATCAGGTTGTCTCAAGTTTTTGTCACAATAATTGAGTAGAAATCAGGCAGTGTAGGCTTAGATCATACTGCATGTTTGTGCAGGCTGATCTGAGTCTGCCATGCCTGTCTTAACTTTGATTGCAAAGGAATATAGTGTAAACAGCATGAGAAGGGTTAATTTTTGTCGTTTTGGGAGTTGTTATGAATGTTGTTATCGATAAAAGAAAACATTAAGGAGAAATAATGCTGACAGCTAATGTCTCCCTTTTCCTCTGTCCAAATCATCCTTCCATTAACTCTATCCCAACATCAAATAAAATTTGTATTTGAAAGATGACAAAAATAAATTAGAGCTAAAGCTTGAAATTTAATTAACCCAATTCACCAAAAGGACACTTTTTGATGCCCAACATGATACAGGCTTTGGAACACAATGTGGAATATGAAGGATTTGCTTATCACAAGCAATTTCTTCATTTTCCACAATGTTTCGTAACATGAAAGACCAAGAAAATGTAACATTTCATTCACATGAAAATGTCTTCTGCAACACCTTTCAAATTTGACCCATCCAAACTTTTGCCGTCTGGTAATGGATTAAACTATAGCCAAAATTGACAGTTCACAAATTCTCCTTATCTTTCACAATATATCGCGAGGTGGCAGATTCGAGTCCACAGCTACGTTTCAGATCAACCTCCTTGGCTTGTTTTCTCTGTACAATTTGTAGCGGCGAGTCCGTGTTCACACTTCTAGATGAGAGAGGGGATCTGGTCACATTGTCAAATTGCGACTTCTTTTTCTGAGGGAAAAGTTCTTTTGGTTGACTCGATCTGACTTTTAGTTTTCTGGACTTTTGGGATTCTTTATCTTCTGAAAGGTGAAAATAAAATACATACATGTGTTTGTGAAGCAAAAATGTCCACTGAATGTCTTTAAATTATTACCTAGAAAACTAGAAAAAGACATTCACCTTGACGGAAAACAATGACTTTGGCATCACAAGATGATTACTGGCAAATATTATCAGTGTTCTCCCCAGCCAAATAATTGTGTATCAAAACGTCATGATTAGCAAATGAGCAATTTCCTCTTTTCCCACCATCTTTTCATTCTCAATTACATACGTAAACACTGCAGAGAATCCTTATTATGATGAAATTTACTGATGTACAGGGTTCAACACTAAGGCACATCCGACAGACATTCACTGCCTGATGCTTCGTCCGGGCTAGTAAGACCTGCAAGATGCTAGCCCGACTGGTCGTCCTTACTTCAAATCTAAAATTCACTTTCACCGTAATTGAAACAGAGGATACATTCATTTGAGATTATTTAACTTGACTTTTTGTCGCTTATATAGAGGTTTCCTTTCTGGTTTGTTTACTTTTTTACAATATCCGCTAACGATGCGCATGGGTAAGGAAGAGATCATGAGAAATTTGCATAAATGGGCGGACCTTATTATCACCTGACGTCTTGAGTAGGTGATCGGGCAAATCAATCAGAGAAGAAAATTCGGAAACTTTGACTGCGCTGAAAACCATCAAATACGCTTCAAATTCAGTTATTTTCTGAAAGTTAAACCAGTTTCCTACAAAAACCAAATACGTTTTGTATTTATTCCTGTGTGCAAAATGCCTTCATTAATCTTTTTTCTAACCCGCTTTGACTTGTTTCAAAATAGACTCTTCCACGCACCTGTCAGCTCTGAAAATTACTGCCCGAGTAATTGATCAATTAATTTCATTTAGAGTATCCCTCTAGGACAAATGTAATTTACTCATGATCTTTGAAACGCTTTTTTAAGTACATGTTTACTGAGAATCAAACGTTTACTGGACTGTTGTTGGTGATTTTGGTTCTACTTTCGTTTTGAAGGAAAGTTTGAGTTTCGTAAACAACTGATAGTCGAAAGAACTATCGTGATATCTATTTACCGACTTTTAAAAGTTCTATCGACCTATCACTATAGTAAGGTAAAATATCGCAATACAGCCATAAGTCTACATATTGTTTCACCACCATTTCTCCCGAAATGGAAACTTTTGGTCAGGGCTAGTGGACATCTGGTCCGGACTCGTAGCATCTGGCAGCAGCAAGCCCGGCGGTCTTGTAGCCAAAAAAGTTAATGTTGAACCCTGATGTATAAAATATGAGGTGTGTACAGTATGTTACAATGCAGTTTGAACCACCTGTTCTCCCCATGTTGAATAAGATATTGCAGAACTACAGCAACGAGGCTATCTATATCCATCCCCTTTAATTGGAAAAACATTGAGGCAAAAGAAGAAAATGCTGATAACCAGCATTTTCTCCTTTTGTCTCAATATCTTTGGTGCTAAATTGTACAAAATTCCTATCTTTGTCAACATAAATTTTGTTGTCAGCATCAGTCTTTCAAATGGGGTCCTAAATTTTTGTCCTTTAGGAAAGGGTTAAATAAAGCTCCTTTCAATTTGGACAAGTCTAAATGTGTCGTCGTTTGGGAAAGGGTTGTAAAAATAACCTTACCTGGATCGTCCACATACGGTACAAGCCTGGTTGATTCACTGGTTGGGAAGTCCTCCAAACTGATGTTCTCAATCCCTGTTACAGTCAGTAGCTCTGTTTTCTGTGTCTGATCCTCGTCTTCACAATTATTGTCTTCTACATCACCGTCCAGATCTAGCTGGGGAATTGTGAGTGGCTCCTTGTCACTTGTTGCTGTAAATAAAAGTTGTGTTGATTAAAATTATAAACATATACAAAATTTATTGAACTTAACAGTTTCATTTAAATGAAAGTTTGTGTTTCAGTCCTTTACACTTGGAAAAACTACAACATTAATTCTAATTCTTAGTAAAGAATACCTTTAAAGGCTTAGTAATGAAATGTTAAAGGGGCTCATTCTATGTTTTTATGCTTCCAAACTGTTCGGGTACTCATATTTGTGCATGGAAAAACAATTAGCAATGCATAAAAACCTCAACCTCGGCGAAAAAACATCTTTCCTTTGCTACAGATCAATCCTTTACAAGCGTGTTTACACATTCTATTTTTACTTCAAAACAAGACAAGGTCAAGGTCAACGAGACACACCTCCGCGATATTAACACACCGTACAACCGGCTGTGTCGATGACTGTGACCTTATTTACAAGGAATATGTGAAAATGTTTATTTTGTACAAGCACTGAACATTTATACGCGTATTTATCAACTATAGAATACCAAAGATCCTTTCGTTTAATTATAAAAGTAAATTCATTTGACCTACCATGCACATGACATCAGATGCCGAATCTGTCTTCACTGACATTCTACGCAGCCGGTTGTACGGTGTTTAAATCTCGCTGAGCACAGATGACGTATCTCTGACGTAATTGATTTTTGAAGGTTGGGCATATGTAGCCGTTACAAAACAAAAACAAGGACGACCAGCATGTTATTAATTGACTTGGATTTAATACTTAATAAAGCTCGACGAGTGGTAATAATGGACATAAATGATCTACCCCTTCAGGTTGGTAATTTCATACATTATTTCTGGTTTGTAATTATTGTGCCATTTGCATTTTCGACAGCCTAGCTTGTCCCCCTTTAATTCTGATTGCAGAATTGCAACCAGTCCTTGCTGCAGTTTCAATCCATTTAAAATTTTATGTGAATCTTACATTTTTATCTGAACTTAGAAAGTGAGTCTCGCATAAATTAATTCAAAGCAAAATGAAATAAGTAAAGTAGGAGTGAAGACAATCTAGACTAACTTTGTTATTTCAGTTCTATACCATATTTTGTGGGTACTCATTTGAATCGTCTAGACAAGACGATTCTAATGAGTACCCACAACATAGGGTTTGATGAACAATAAATGAAATATTGCATTTTTAAAAGCCATCAACCCTTCTTATTAGTAGCTCTGAATTATGCTTACTCTGTGGAGGAAAGGCAAGTGGTGTTCTCACAATGCCCACTGTTGGTGACCTTGGATCGAGACCGTCCAGGACATTTTCCGGTGTTTTCTGGACAGTGATGGGTGTCCGAGAAATTTCGCATGACGGAGACCTTGGATCAATGTTGAGAATTCGTCTAGGAGGCGTGGCAGCTGCCTGTTCGGTTTCATGGCTGTTGGATGCTCCCATCTTATCTCAGGATTGAATTTTTTTGTCTTCAGTTTATGAATATAATGGAATGTCTATGGCACACTTACTAAGTCTACAAAAAAAGAAAAACATGAAACAACTTAACTAGTTAGAATTTCAAAATTAATTAAATAGTTTTATAGTAAAACAATTTTGATACTGAAATGGTCCAAATAATTAAAGATCTTGACAGTACTATAATAAAGCACATGTTTATAGCATAGGCACTTGGATTCAGGAATTTTAATCATTAACTGTAAACACAAAAAGTTAAAAAGACGAATACATAACTATCAAACATGTATTCATCAACAGACAGTCATTTCAAAATAAAGTGGGGCCGGTTTTACTATTTTGGGGTAGGTTTTACCGTTTTGGGTCCTGTTTTACCAGGGGCCAGTTTCATGAGGGTCCGGTTTTACTGGTTCCCTAGCTGCGATATCGTAGCCACAAACTTGATGATGGGTAAATTGGTTTGTGGCTACGAGTCCACCCTATTCCTTCTTGTGGAGCAAGACAAAAGAGTGGAAAACACATTTTCTTGCATTAATTTTTGAATACTAACATATCTGATCTGATGTGTATCCCATAAAAAGATATTCCATGGCACAAATTCAGTTAACCCTTTCCCAAACGACAAAATATTGAGGTGCTCCAAATTCAAAGAAGTTGCAGACGACATTCACAAATTCAAGTGCATGAAATTTAAAATGTTTTGGTCTTTTGGGTAGAAAACATTGTGGAAAATGAAGAAATTGCTTGTGACAAGCAATTTCTTCATTTCCCACAATGTTTTCCCACGCCTTTTCTTGTGAGGGAGTCAAAAGGTGTCACTGTGCTGTAATGGGTTAAAAGTATCAACAAGAATTGTCATCAATTATTTCTTCCATCAGAAAATTCAAGTCTCAGTAGAATAAAATGAATGGGTACTCCGCTTCGAAATTGAATTGAACTTTATTTGAAAGTGATTTCAACATAAAACTATGCTGGATTGACAGAAAAATTGTTAACCTGTTGTCAGATAGCATTTTTACTACATTCCATAGTTTCATTTTGAAGTTTGACAATGCAAAACTTGCTGGAATGAATCATTCCAGCACCTGCTCCATTGCAACAAATAGGAAGGAATTGTAACCAAAACCCAGATCAAAATTCAAAAAGGTTTCGGTTACATTATTGCAACTACTGGTTCCCGTGTCACCAAGGCTCATTCTGTGAAACAGTCCATTTATCACATTTTTAGTCTATTGTATCTTTAACTGAGGCACTGGTTTGATACTATTCATTACGGGAAGAAGGATTGCACTGGTAACCTTAACCACGGGGGTCGAATCTAATTGGGTCCGAAGTGACTATTCCGCCTAGGTCTACTCTTTGCTTTGGTTTTTGGCACGCGTGCTTCTTACAAGTATATAATTTGTCATTTACATACAAAATAATCATCGAAAGCCATATTTGAGGCGATTACATTGGCTAAAACAAATCGGACCAAAACAAAGCCACGGTGAATTTTACGATTTCACGCCGTTTTAACTTTGGATCTGTTTATTGTCTATTATGAAAAAAGATACATGCATCAAACAAATTATTCAGATTGGTTGTTACATTGTATATTGTCAATACGTTACCTGTACCGTAAAATAAAAGTTGAGTTTTTGTGTAAAAATGGTAATGAAATGTTTACATTTTTGAAGCTACCGCTTTGACCAATCAAAATTGAGTTTTCTTGTGAATGATTCGCCCGAAATAGTTTCGATACCGTCGCGTTAAAACCAGAAGTGGGATCTGCGACGTAAAAATACAGATACAGACACTTTAGTGAATTTATCTAAACTACAAGAATTTATAACAACACCGACGAAATTGGCTTCCATTGTTGTCCGAAATTACCTCACGGTGAATCTTAAATGAATGAAATCTTTCGCTATCGCATCTGAGAGGCTAAATCCATTTGAGATGCCGTAAATTTGTTTTACTTAACCCATTACCACACATTGACTCTTTTTGACTCCCCACAAGAAACTGGCTTTGGAAAACATTGTGGAAAATGAAGAAATTGCTTGTGACAAGCAATTTCTTCATTTCCCACAATATTTTCCATACAAAATGATTAAAAAATTTACTTTTTCATTCATTTTTAGTTGTCATCTGCAGCTTCTTTGAATTTGGACAAGTCGAAATTTTGTCGTTTGGTAATGGGTTAAAGGGCCTACTCTATATATCACCCTATATAGGCCTAGCTCGCAAAATATTGATACAAAATGTTAAATTTTACTTGTTGGTGTTTTCCCATGCATGTTCTAATAGACGCTTACACGGGAAAGTGTTAAAACTAGAGTTAGATATTTTTCCAATTTAAGTACGAGTGTTCTCGCCTTAACTCATTCCCATGTAACCTACAATGTAGCCTACATGAATGACTAACCACAAAATAATTGTATTTATAAGTAAGCAAATCATGGAAAACACAGACATACTGCTTTTGACGGACAGTTTATTCGTTTCACTGGCTAGAAAGATCAATAATTGTATAATTTCATTTTCTTGAAAATATCTTTCGGCCTAAGTTTTTGTCATCTTTGAATTTAGCCTAGCAATATTGTAAATATACAAATATTTTATTTAGCCTACAATTTGCAATTATCAAACAATTTTTACTAAATTCAGAACATTAGAAATAAAATCATTGATGGGCAAAAACCCCAACCCCTCTGAATCTGCCAGTGGGACTATAATTAACCCTTTCACATATGACAATAATTTAGTCTGTTCTTAATTTAAAGGAATTGCAGATGACAATATCAGTTTATGCTAACTCACACAGAAATATTCATGTTACAAGGGTGGATCTAGAGGGAGATCGGGGGTCCACCCCTTCGAATTAGCCTAAATTGAATTTTGACTATACAACGGTGCTATAATGTTACAATTTTAGCATATTTAAGCCACCAGTTGGGCTTGGATACAGGTCTATGGAAAAGGTCCTGGATCCATCCTTGCGTTATATGCGCACCCTGGAAAAACTTAAAGTGAAAGCAGAACACACTGATTTTCATCATTTTTCTTCATTTCCTGCAAGGTTTTCTTGTATTTTTTTCTCTCACGAAATAGGGCTAAACTACTTTCACGTACACCATAGACATACCGATTTCCCACATAGGCCTGCGTAAGAAAAAGTTTTGGGAAACATGTACAGTCGACACTCGTTATCTCGACATCGGATAATCAAAATTCCGCTTAAGTCGAAGTGGAAGTCATGTCCTGTCCTCAACATATGGATTTCGAAATATTTAATCAAAATAATTCCGAAACAAATACAGCCATTGAAATTTAGTTGGAAAAGGATTAGAAATTGCTCGTTTCGAGCATTTCTTTCCTTTTCCTACTATATTTCAATCATGGACACTTGTATATGATGCCCATCAAAAATGGTTAAAAAAACATTTTCATCGAAAAAAAAAAAAACAAAATCGGATGAGTCGAACTCCGGATATGTCGAGGTAATTTGACTGCCCCTCTGACTTCGACACAACGAGTGTCAACTGTAGCTAAATGGGGCCAACAGCATTTCCTTATTCTCTAAAACATAGTGCTGTTGTAGTCCATGGATACGTTTGTTGTTGTTGTTGGGGGTGGTGTTTTTTCTTTATTTTCGGAAACATTGTTTGTTGCCTACTACAGTTTTTAATTTGAAACATCCTTTTTACCAAGGAACGGATGGGTATATAATCAATACAATAAAGACGAAATTCATTCATTTCTTTTATTTTCAAAAAAGAAGAAAAAGGAAAGCAAACAACATCCCTTAGATCTAGTTAAAAATCAATTAAGGAATCGATAAAAAAGAAAATAGCACAATCAAAAACAACTTGAGTTATTTACAATTAACATCAAACGTCTAAAATTTTTATACTATACAAAACCATATAATAAATTATGAGACAGATATGTATGGGATGAGGTTATATTAGGCCTATACAGAGGCAAAATGTCCCTTAACCTTTTCCAAAACGGCAACATTTTAGGGTTGTCCAATCTGTTTGAAGGCTGCTAAAGATAGCAAAATGGGTGTAACTTATAAAGGCAAAATTTGTGAATATTATAGCATAGAAAACATTGAAACAAAAGGAGAAAATGCTGATTATCAGCATTTTCTTCTTTTGTTTCAATTTTTCCCAAACCAATTCTATTAGGGACGTCAAAACTTGGTCTGTTTGGAAAAAGGTTTAATCATTTGAGGCAAACATGGACCCAGATCAACCTGCATATACAAGCAGTCTGTTCAGAATCCATGTTAGTCTCTCACAGCTACTTCATGAGTATCGTCAATTTTCAATGAAAACCTCTTAACTGCAGCTTGTTTTAAGCTTCAGTTACGAGGTATTCATTGAAAAGCAACGGTATTCTGACCTATTGCAACTGTGAGAGGACTACACGGATCTTGTTTAGAACTTTGGACCCATCTTCACAAGCCAAGGATTCTACCAAAACTTTGTTCCTTACGAAGCATGGGCGGATCTAGAGGGGGGTCGAGGGGTCCGGACCCATCCTGGCATTGGCCGAAAATTAAATCTTGACTATATGAATTTAGTGTAACGTTAAATATTTATTGCATTTTAAGCCATAATTTGAGCTTGGACCCCCCCCCCCCTGGAAAAAAATCTTGGGCTTGGACCCCCCCTTGGAAAAAATTCCTGAATCCGCCCTTGCGAAGATGGTTCAGACCACACTTACGCACAGACTGATCTGGAGAAATTGATCTTGAAAATAATATCAGGACCCTTTTCTAGATTCGGCCCATTAAATTTTGTATTATTTACAAATATACGAGTACATTAAATTAACCGTTCGCGTTTTATTGTGAAATGTATTAACAATAAATAGAGAATAAAGTTTTAGCCGAGGCAACTGCCTCTGTGATCATAAATGAGACAGGGTCTGGAAAAGGTTCCTTTTGGACTTTTGAGCCCAACGTGGTGCTAGACCAGCCTGCGTAAACACGCAGTCTAATCAAGAACCATATTGTTCTCACATTAGATCTAGCTTAGTCATGACCGGTAGAATTCATAAGACAGCAGCATGGATCTCTTGCCAATCTCCACTTAGGCAATAAGTCTAGATGATCTTGAAACATGACTGTCTCAAAATGCTTTACGAGAACTTTTTTTTCAAATTTGAACACAAATACATGTACACTGTACATGTATAATATGTCAAAGCCCGAAATTTTAGGCGATGGTCTGCAAATATTCAGTAAATAATGGACGGAATGTAATGGATTATGCAAAATAATGATTGAACACATCTTTAACATGATGTTTTTCGAATGAGAATGGTTTGAACACGATATTGTCACAAACGGTTAAATCAAATTCTAATATGTGATGTATTTAGTGAGAGCTAAAGTGCATTTATTTCCTCCTATTATATGTTTTGAGCAATCTTGGAACTCAGAGCAGTTTTGAAACTGCTTAAACTGAACTCTGAACAGTTTTAATACAGCTCGAACAGTTTTAAAACTGCTCAAGTAATCTTTGCAACCCGAGTTCAAAATGAGGTCCGTATCATCTGAGTAGCTTCAAAACTGCTCAGTACCAAAATTGCTTCCGACACATATACTACATGGTTATATTTAGAGAGTATAAATTTCGTCCCTATAAAGTTGGTCCCCTTATTTTTTTCTAATACTTCGTTATTATGAAGTTGAAGAAGAACTACCCCACACCCCCCTCACATACAGAATTGGTGTCATTTGGTATACAATATAAGAATATGATCCCTTCCAAAGGATTACAGAAGGAACTTCGACAGGTACAGGAAGATGGCGAAACCAGACAAAGATATCATTTATTTCGAAATGAGACTCCAAATTTTGTCCTACGAAAGAATAGGGAGCAAAAGGCGAAATAAAGGACAACGAAATGGAATCTTGTCTTGTAAAAACAAATAGTAAGCTAACCAACCACATTCGATGGGAATCATTAGAAATAATTTTTTTGGCTTGGGTTGAAAGAATTTCCTATGATTGATTTAGATCTAAACATATTGACACAGTTACTAAATTAAGATGAGTTTAAACCAATAAGGATCCTTCATCTGGTGAAACATTAGAATATGAAAAGAAAAGTGTCGTCTTTTTTTTCAAGTACCTGTATTCATCAGAATATAGCCCACGATATATGACATGGAAGAGCATCTCTTGCTGCCAGGTTATTTATCGGGGTCTACACTTCAATCGTATACCAAATGGAAACATAGTAGTTTCTTGAAATAAATCATGATTTTGATGTTATTATGTTAGCACAAAGAATTGGAATAGTTCATACATAATGTTACTTTTCCCGATGAAATTAAGCATAAATACAAGTTTACACATATCATTAACTTAAGACGTATCACAGAGACTGCTTTTGAACTTTAAATTACCCAATAAATTAAATAAATAAGCTTATTATTTACATTTAGTCGATAATACTACAGACGCTGTCCAAACTATCCTAAGATGCAAAACGTTGCTTTTCAACGTAACATCGTAACTGCAGCTTGTTTTAAAGCTGCAGTTACGCGATTTTGTTGAAAAGCAGCGAAAACTTAAAAACAACATTTTTATGGTAATACATGATTATACATGTACATTTTTTAAAATAAAATGGCGTATAACAAATACGTCTTCATTATAGAACTACATTGATATTTACTACTGTACATATTAGGGGTGACAGTGCATTTCAAGACAACAACCCTATTTTCTTTTCATGATTAAAATACACAATGTTGAAATGATAAGTATGTATATCTAGTAGTAGGCCTAACATAATAAGTATTAACAACATTATTTGAAACAAAAAGATGTTGATCATGTGGACGGAATTTGATAAAAGGCGTGACAATAGAATGAAAATAATCAGAACTAATACATGTACATATAAAACCACCAGATGATAAGAACAGTAAACTCAGTAGAAAATCGTCGCTTTTCAACAAAAACCTCGTAACTGCAGCTTGAAACAAGCTGCAGTTAAAGTGACATTTCACAAAAGTATGTCTTGATGCAAAGATTGTTTATTCTAATGCGTAGAAATGCCATCAGTTTTTTGAAGTTGTTATTTATAAGCGAAAAATAGGCTTTTAAAGTTGAGACAGAAATGACAAATTCCATATAAATCTGAACTGTACGTTGTCCACAAAAATTTGTTTAATTTTAGCACAAAAAATATATTTCTCGTAAACGGTTAAATATTTTGACTTGAAATTTTCAGAATTTTCATAAGAAAACATGCTTTTTCAGATAGAATAAATGTAAAATTTATGTAAAAATAATGGTGAAATGTCACTTTAAAAGGCTTAAATTGTTGAACAGCATCGACATGTTGATAAGCAGCATTTCCATGTTCCTCTAAATGTTTTATACCCTAATGACAAATTTGTTCCGTTTATGCGAATGCATGAGTCAGTCTTATATATTTTCTGTGAAAGGCTCTATACAACGAAATATTATGTACATGTATCTATTTCTAACATGGATGAAAAATGAATAATAGTAATACGAGTATATAGCCGCTTTTCTGTAAAAAAAAAAAAAAGAACCAGGTATCTACATTTTAAAACAAGCTGTGGATACGAGGCTTTTTAATAAGAGCGACAAAATTAAGATGGTTTGATATTCGAAAAAAAAAAATGAAACAAGATTAACGGAAAAAAATAAATGCATTAAACGGTAAAGAACGCAATGGCGAAATAAAAAAATCCTTTTTATGCGAAGCAAAATTTATGTTGCATTATTTTTTTTCTAATAAAGTCTTTTTACTTAAATGTACATTTAATTAAATTAACATTTTTTAAGTGTCACTATCATGATGATATGTTCAAGGTTTTTTGATAATCTAAATATTTGGTTGAATATCAATATGATGTCGTTTAGCCGAAATCTTGATAGTATTCGTCTGTTATTATCAAAATACTTTCTCAATTTGAGCTAAACAAATAGCAGCTAATTAGATCTATGAAAGTTTGATTTTCACATTGGACAAACAGATACAATGTAGTCGATGAAATCGGAAGTTTCATCCCCTAGAAAAATTACACAGCACAGCTGCTAGATAAGGGTTTGACAGTCACATAATTAAATATCAAAAAGATTTTTATTAAGGAAGTCCACCCATAATAATATTCGCGGGACGTCGGAAATAGTCGGGCGCGATCAAAAAACATTCGGCTGTGAAACTCCATCGCCGAATGTCAACGACTGCGCCCGAATAGGTTCGGATACGTAATCAACTATAGACCAGACACGATATTATGGCACATGTTTAAATTTACCCCCCCCCCCCCCCCCAATTAAACAAGAGAAAATCGTTCTTAGTTTTTTGTACAATTTGGCAAGTGCTGATTCGAATCTTGCAGATGGGAGACACCTGCAAGATTCGAACAATCACATGCACAATTGCAGTAAGTTCAATATTGTGTTGTTTACAAGTCAATTTTAAACTGACGTCCAAAAGAAACGCCCCAATGAAATTTGTCGTTATTTTCCTTATGCCTGCTACAATGTTAGTAAAATGTATACTGTATATCATCATTTTGACCGACAATTGCGGCAAATGAAAAAAGTGCGTTTTTATTCAACAATATGTCCATTTCCGGTGACTGGTCACGTTTTCTACCTGCGCTTCGTGTATGTTTATCACGTGATGAAATGGGTCATATTTTACACAGTGGCATGTGTTAGTGGATAGGCAACCACGAGTTTAAAGATTTTCTAATGAAACATCCAAATTGAAGGATACCAAGACTAAATTCTGAAAAGGGAGCGCGTAATATGGCATTTTTTTAATGCGACGAATGCACAAACAAGTCGCAAGATGGTTTAACATATTGTGTTTCTCGATTCGGTGTCTTGATCGACGCGTTAGAGTTCCGCGAACATCTATTGATCGGTCACGCTCAAGTAGACCTCATTTAACGCCTATAAAGCATGATAATTCTCCACGTTAACGTCATGAACGTTTCAGGTTGGTGACGTTGGGATCGATGTTCTGTCGAGTAGTCTGTTACTGTGGTGGTCAAATAAATATTTTTGGGGTAACTGTTGTTGTTGTCATTTACGTTTGAAATAGACAAACTGCTTGGAAAATAGAGCTCGTAGATAAGCCATTTTCAAATACGGAGAATTGAAAAACAAGCCGCCTGACGTTTTTACGTCTTTCATTGCACGATCTGGCATCTTTGTTGACGAGTTAGAGTTAGAGAAACATTTGCCAATCGTCCAAAGTCAGGTAGACCTCGCGTAACGCTTGTTATACAAGAAGCCGTCTTACGTTAACGTCATTTGCGTTTCAGGTTTGAAACGTTGAAATCAACGTCGCGTTTAGTATTCAATAATTGTGGTCACCAAAAAAGCCGTTTTACGGTATCTTTTGCCGTCGCAAGTAAAGTTTGAACCACGTGCTTCAAATTTCCAAATAAAAATTCTGATACCGCTCTGTTTAAATGTGTCGTTTTTCTAAACTGTTACAATTTGATTATGTCTTTATTTTCATTTTTCAACAACAGATAATCAAATTTACAGATGGAAATAAGTTTTTGTAATTTCAAATCAGGTTTACTGAATAATCGGACATTTATTAGGACTGGGGCGTTTCTTTTGGACGTCAGTATATAAACACGCGCAATAATATCGTAACCAGACCCTAACCGAACTATAGGCCCAGAATAACATATATCACAGATATTTTTGTACACGTACTAAACATATTTTATCACAGTCTTCACTTTATATACAGTATATCAATCAACACAATAGGAAAACAAGTTCAGAAACGAATTACGATTTTCCTGTAGATCTAGGTGTCGGAAAACATTTTATTCATGTTTTACCTTACACAATGCTATTTACAATTCAATTAAAATAAGCACTATTCGGAACAGCACATCACTTTGCCCTATTCTTTGTATGCATTCAGTTTCCTTCTGTGCAATGGGTTCGAGTGCCGAATATACTTGATTTGATTAAAGAAGAACATCATTCCATAGCATTCCATCAAAGGGATATCCGATAATGATATAGTTTTTACGAGGAGGTTATTATTTAAAAAGTCCCAAAATGCAATATTCTCGTTCTATGCCAATCACTTGCTTTGGGAACAGGTTTACTATCGAGAATAAACCTTTTCGATCGAAAGAACTCTAACATTACAACTTTTCGTTCGAAAGAACTTTAACATCACAACTTTTCGGTCGAAAGAACTTTAATTTCACGAATTTTCGGTCGAAAGAACTTTAACATCAGGAAGGTTTGAAAACACCGATGCTCAAGAAACGATGCTCCAAATATCGTGACTTTCCATAAAATACCTCACATCTACAGCTTTGTTTAAAGCTGTTGTTTCGATGGTATTCCTTAAGAGAAGATCGACGACGATATTTGTGTTCATATGTTCATGACTAGTTCCGAGAGCATCTGTGAGTAATTTTGCTCAATGCTGAGGGACGGCAGGGTGACAGACTTGTCCCCTTCTCGTAAAGTTATTAATTGTAACGACGAATTCCCGCCGTATCCTTGCCGCACGCTTGATTCAATGGATAACTGTGGGAACCGCTTCTGTGCCACCGTTGTATCTATCAGATATGGATCATCGCTAGTCAATAGTCCTTTTGTGCTCGTCTTTGTGGTGTGGTTAAGCTTCTTTGGGGGCCTGCAAGTAAAGGGGAAATGAGAACGTTATAAATGTTGTGATCATTGTCACACTGAAAATAATGAGCATGCATTGAAGACTACATCTTCGCAAGCCAAGGATTCTGCCTCCGCTTTGTTCGAAAGGAACAAAGCGGAGGTAGACCCCTTGGCTTGCGAAGATGTGAAGAATAACGTCAGACTGCAATTTCTACAAGTAGGTCCGGCAATATTCTTGGATCAGCACGACAAGATTAGACTTTAACAACCCTTGAATTTTAATCGTTAAAATCACAAAACCATCAGCTTGTTTACAAGCACTGTCAGTATTTTGCGTTCAGTCAGATGCAATTTCCGATACACGGGACTGTACGCTTGTACGCTGTGGAAGAGGATTATATACACTTTTATGAATATGAATATTAATTACCTTCCCCGTTTTAGATGAGCAACATTCGAACTATTAGCCGTGGATGAGGAATTACCCGCACTGGTCAAATAAATAAATAAATAAATAGGTTTACACTTTTTACCTTCCCCGTTTTAGATGATCAACATTCGAGCTATTGGCCGTGGTTGCGGAGTTACCCGTAAAGGTCAAATATTTCTTGTCTTCAAAGACAGTGAATAAACAAATAAATAAATAAATAAATGTTGAATATAAATGTTGAATTACCTTCCCCGTTTTAGATGAGCAACATTCGAGCTGTTAGCCGTGGCTGTTGTGCTACCCGTACTGGCCAGTGTTTTCTTGTCTTCAACGTCAGCAAATAAATGTTTCAATAACAAATCAGTATCTCCAGATACGATTATTTTTCTCTCTGGTTTTACTCCGTGTTTCTTGGTTTTCTCCTCTGGCGGAGTGATTGGTCGCACATCCGACATTAGATGATCTGAAAGATAATAATAGAAATAATCTTTTCTTAAATAACAAAAAAAATAGACTGCCTCCTTCATGTGCGGCTCAAGGGTGGGATCTGGAGCCCGGGCCTCCTCTCGACTTTGTAAAAAAGGCTTAGCCTACATCAAAGTGATTTTTAAGGATTTTTTCATACGCCAATGCAGGAGCCCCGAACAAATCCCTATAGGTAACTGTTTTGATCCTCCCATGAAACTGATAGGACTTATGTACAATATCACAGAAAAATGTAGCGACAAAATGTAACGAAGGATTTTTTGTTAACAGGCAATTACTTCTTTTCCCATAATGTTTTCTACGAAGATAGACAAAACTGATATACATTTTCATTCACTTGAAATTGTAGTCTGCAACATCTTTAAGCTTATACTATACTATACTTCAATTTTATCGTCTGGTAATGGCTTATTGAACTTATTTTATTATGATGAATTCTTGGAAATATCAAATATGAAACAAATAAGCATGTTTACATTGTTGGCGGTATTCAGAGGTGGGATTACCTTCAAATTCCGAATTATTCGTCGCCTTTTCTTTGAAAACCTCGTAACTGCAGCTTGTTTCAAACTGCAGATACGAGGTTTTCGAAGAAAAGCAGCGTTATGATACAAGTTGATACAGAGTGATTCATTAAATTCGCTGGATTTAAATTGTTCAAATAAAGGACCATCATTAATCCGCTAAATCAATAGATTTGACAATTTTTTGTGTAATTTTCGCAAATATTTGAACAAAATTGTGTCAGGGCATAGCGGCGTGTTGGAATAGAAATAAGAGTTGTTACATCATCAGGTCCCGGTTTCTCGAAAAAAGCTAAAGTACGCATGAACTCATGAGAATATACTTAAGTTGTTTTGTTTTGTTGGTTTTTTTTTTCCGAGAAACCGGGGCCTGGGCCGCGTTTTACTAACATATATTTTTGCAAAAACCTTGTAACAACACATCTGATTGAACGAGAAATAATAACAGTAATTATTCGGCCAATCAGATCTGTTGTTGTTTTAAAAATGTTCGTAAGTTTGTTAGTAAAACGGGCCCCTGGTGTTTAGCCCAAAGAGCAATTGACCAAATTCTAGCTTTTGAATATGTAGATACGACTATCAGGTCAACAAACTATGTAAAAAGAATCAGTTGCCTATATATGCCTTTAGTGCAGTATCACGGTGGATAACCCACGTGACTTTTGGGAAGCGTTAACACCGAAAAAATCGTCCGGTTCACGGTATGTTTTGTTTAATTTCTCAGCTTATACTCTATTGATTTTGACGAGATAAAGTGCACGGAACGCGTATTTCAGAGGGCTATCCCCGTTTGTAACTAACTCTGCTCCGAATCCCGTGGTTTCTTCAAACATTCAAGCGAAAGTTTTGTTCGGTGCATGTGAACGCTTCCCACTTTCGTTTTGCACTTACAAACACTTTGGCTCGAATGTTTGAAGAAACCACTGGATTTGGAGCAGAGTGAGTTAGAGCCGGGCATAGCTCTCTCAAAGGCGCGTTCCGTGCACTTTATCGCATCAAAAACAATAGAGCATAAGCTGAAAAATTAAACAAAACATACCTTGAAGCGGACGATTTTTCCGTGTGGACGCTTTCCAAAAGTCACGTGGGTTACCCACCGTGAGTATATCTTAAAATTTCGCCGCTATATTTTGCATAAACGAGACTGTCGGCTAGTTTATGTGACGTCTATACCTAGCCACGCCCCGTCAGATAGAGTCTGTATAGTAGATTCTACGCGATATAAACATCAAATGCGCTGTTGATTGTTTACTTTGCGTAGAATCTACAATACAGCCTCTATCTAATATTTTGCAAACTCTGTCGAGACTTCAAAATAACTGAAACGTGAGGCAGTTTGTTTTGTACCCTTCCAAAATGACAAAATTCAGTCGGCAGCAAAGGACAAAACGGATTTTGATTAAGATATAACACATGCAGTATGAGTGTATGACAATCAAATATTCAGGCAAAATGAGAAATTGTTTGTTCTCAGAATTGTGCCTTAAGCCTAAACGTCAAAACCAGAGCTTGTTCGTGAAATCATTAAACGTTTCCACACTATTTCAATTTGTTTATCAATAAGTATCATTTTAGACTGGAAATATGTCAATCAAAATAACATTTATTATTCATAGATTTCTCTCGATGTTCTATACCGATGCTTTTCAATACAAACCTCGTAACTGCAGCTTAAAATAGACTGTAGATACGAAGTTTTCGTTGAAAAACAGCGATATAGTTCATTGAAAATGCATGGAAACAATAATATCGAATTACTTTGCGTACTTTGTTTATCTCGAATAACAAGCTAGAACTCACGTAGGTGGCGTTTCAGAGTAACCCTTTCCCAAACAAGACCTGCTTTTGACGTCCCTAATAGAAAAGGCTTGGGAAAACATTGAGACAAAAGAAGAAACTGCTGATAACCAGCAGTTTCTCCTTTTGTCTCAATATTTTCTGTGCTATATTTTACACAAATTCTATCTTTAACATCATACCTTTTGTCGTTTGTAGCATCTTTTGAATTAGACCATCCTAAAATTTTGTCGTTTGGGAAAGGGGTAACAGAAAAAAGGGGCTATGTCGGTGGGAGGCCAAAATCTTGTAACTTCATCTTGGCCAAGACTGAGATACAAGATTTTGAACTCTCATGGACGGGCTATTAAAGACATTCTTAGAAACTTTACCCTTTTATTTCAAATTACAAATATACCTTGTTATTTCAAACCAAAAAACTATGTTGAGTGTACATGTACTCATTTGAGATGTATCAGAGAGACTATTCCAATGAGTACCAACAATATAGGGTTTAGATAAAAACGATTTTTGAAATATTGTACTTTGGAAAGCCAATACCATCCTCATAGACCTACATGTATCTGAAGAGCTTTCTGATTCTTTTCTTATATATAATTTAAACATTCCTAGTTATGCCTTTGTAAGGCATGTTAAAACGACTCGTCAAAAATAACGAGATAATTTATTCGAAAATCATTTTGACAAATTTAGTTACGCGAATTTAAAAAAAAAAGTACGATTTTTCGTGATTCACGCGGCGTTGGAATTATTATTATTCATAGACGGCGCCTGAATAGGTTTGGGTACGTAACGGATGTTTAAACGACGTCGCACGAAACATTCCGGTGTCGCCTGAATTTCAAAAGGGATGTCAGAGTATCTTAGTTAAGTCACATCATTTGCAACAAAAACACATACCTGTCATGTCTTCGTCCTTGGAACAATACGATAGTGGGGGTAATGATGAATAAATGGTCCCGGGCGATAGAGCTGTGGGGTTGTTGGGCTGCTTCCAGAATGATTGGGGTAACGCACGCAGTCGCATCGGTATAGGTTCTGAAAAATAAAGATATAGACTTATTGATGCATATCTAAATGTAGACTGATGATAGAATAAATACGGTAACAATTAGTAAATGGACAGAGCCGTAGGGCTGTTGGGTTGCTTCCAGAAGGACTGGGATAACGCCTATAGTCGCATGGCTATTGCTTCTGTAAAATATAAATATAGGCTTATTGATGCATTTCTAAATGTAGACTGATAATAGAATAAATACGGTAACAATTAGTAAATGAACAGAGCCGTAGGGTTGTTGGATTTCTTCCAGAAGGAATGGGGTAACGTACGCAGTCGCATCGGTATTGGTTCTGTAAAATATAAATATAGATGCTTTTTCAACAAAAACGTCGTAATTGCATCTTTTTTAAGCTACAGTTCCGATGTCTTTGTTGAAAAGTGACGATATAAAATCACTGGTGCATATCTAGATTTAGGATAACATGATAAATACGGTAACGATGGATGAATGTACTCGGGCGACAAAGCTGCTGGGTTGTTTCCAGAGGGATAGGGGTAATGCCCGCAGTCGCATCGGTAATTACACCCCCCCCCCCCCCAAATATTTTGGATTGAAATGCAACAGTTTTCTGCTGGTTACCTTTAAATTAGTAACAGAATGCGATTCAGACAATGTCCGGACTGAAAATACGACAGAAATTGCCGATTTTAAACGGACATATAGCATTCAAGTTTCATTTTTTGAAGTTGTTTATAAGCGAAAAATACGCCTTTAAAGTTGAGACAGAAATGACAAATTCCATATAAATCTAAATTGCTGTGGACATCAATTTATTAAATTTCAGCACAAAAATATATATTTCTCGTAAACGGCACAATATTTTGGTTTGAAATTTTCAGAATTTCATATGAAAATATGATTTTTCAGATAAAAATAAAAGTAAAATTTATGACAAAAATATCCGTGAAATGTCACTTTAAGGGAAACCGATGGTCAAAATGAAAAGCGTTGGTAGACAATTAAAATCATTTTTTTGTCATTTAGCGCATGCTCATCCGGTGATTGTGTTTAAATTTGTATTAAAGGGACACTTTGTAAATTATATTCTTATTGCTTATGTTTTAGCCTACATGTGATTTGGAAATCATAGAAAAATTATAAGAACATCTGGAACTAGTCTATTTAGAATGCAGGCTACACTTTATAATTCTGAATTTATCATCATCATTTGCATCTTTTCTACATTCATTCATTCACTGGTATTGAATATCAAAAATACATTCCTTTGATAAGAATGTTCATATAAGATCTATGACTCATAAATTTTGGCCGAACTTGGGTAAGCAATTTCCTTTCACACGAAACACTTAAAGAAACATAAAACATAATCAAGTATGTACTTTTTGATAGTGGAATACTTTTCCCTTAGAGGTAGATAATATCTGCATTTTAACGAAAACCTCGTAACTGCAGCTTAAAACAAGCTGCAGTTACGAGGTTTTCGATGAAAAGCGACGATATCACACATCCATTTCCCAAACAAAGCATGGGATTGAAATCCCTGTAAGAATTAAAATGAGTTGGAAAATATTTAAGCAAAAGAAGAAAATGCTGAGAACTAGCATTTTCTTCTTTTGCCTTAATATATTTCTATGTTACATTGTACATAAATATTTTCTTTATCAACATGTTGTTGGCAATATCTTTTGATAGAACAAAGTGGAAAATGCACTTAAATTCGTGTCACCGGAGACGTGGCCGAAAGTTCCCCAGAATATTTTTGTGCGTAGCCATAGCACGATGGATAATCACGTAATACAATATTTTCAGAAAATCTTCAATAATTTTGTAAATACTGGACCGATTTGAATTCGATTTGAAGCAGAGAATGTATACAGATGCCACGCATTAGTTGGACGTGGTTGATTTTTGAAAAATCAACTGATAAAAAGTTATTGAAGATAAACCAAAAATTTGGTTTATCTTCAATAACTTTTTTATCAGTTGATTTTTTAAAAATCTAAAACGCCCGGGTTATTCCTGACATTTTTCCGCCTTCTCTGTTTTAAACCGAATTCAAATTTGTCAAGAATTGACAAAGTTATTGAAGATTATCGGAAATTCATAGTAACGTGATTATACACAGTGCATATATAGGCTGTATCTGTAGTTTCCAAACCGTGTTTATCTACTAAACGTTTTTTTAATCGCAAAGTGCAAAGGCATTTATCATTATATTGAATGAAATACCTATTGGCATTAAAAGTTAGATAAATCATATACAGTATTGAAATAATATTGAAAAATACAGCATTTAAACGTGACTTTAAATTCTATTTCTTAATTGTTATGTAAATAAACGAATGTAAAATTTCAATTCTATGCTTAATTATTATGTAAATAAGCCAGTATTATGTGAATAAACCAGATGTGAACTTTGCAGGAACAGGCACGTTTAAGAAAATATCGGTCTTAGACTTTTTAACCCTTTACAAGGTGGCAAAATTTAGACAGTTCCAATTTCAAAGCTGCTGCAGACAACACAATGAATGTTGGTTCATTAAGATTTAATCTGTATACAATATTGCAAAGAAAATATTGAGGCAAAAAAAGGAGAAAATGCATTTTCTTCTTTTGCTAAAAAATCTTTTAAATATCGAATAACATGTCTAGGATCAATGAATATCATAAGTCCAAAACAAAATCGGGATTGAACTGTTTCTTCTAGTATATTAAAAATGTCGATCATCATTTCTCCTTTTTACTGTATTTTAATTATGCAGGTGTCTTTAAATTTTATAATATAATTTGGTGTCGGAATTAATCCTTTCCCACACAAGACCTGATTTTGACGTCCCTCATAGTTCTAAAGGCTTTGGAAAACATTGAAACAAAAGAAGAAACTGCTGATAATCAGCAGTTTCTCCTTTTGTCTCAATATTTTCTGTCAAATTTTACACAAATTCTATCTTTAATAACTTCTATTTTGTTATTTGTGGCAGTTTTTGAAGTGGATCACCCTAAAATTTTGCCGTTTGGGAAAGGGTTAAAGAAGTGCAGAAAGCCTTTTTTATAAAGTGTATGAGCCAATATTTATTTTTGTGGAAATCTGACAAAAAAATTTCAATTTTTATTTTCGATTTCTTCTGTGAATTTTTGGTTCAGGATGAATGTACTACATTTAAAGTAATGAGTAACGTTAACAGGAACGTCCCAATACACATGGAAATACTAGAGATTATCTGTCATAAAACTATTGTCTCAATAAAATGTCCTCGCTGTAACAACCACACTTTCTTCCAGAAATTCGAGTTGCAAGCTTTAAGTTAATTTCAAAGTATGTTTTTTAAGGATAAGAAGCCAGACTGAAGGACTAATGTTCAAGTTGATTTCCAAACATGATTTGTTTGACTTTTTTTCAATTTTGTATTGTATTTTCATAATTTAATTGATAATTTTGTCTGTTTCAAATGTAATAAAGCTTCCATCCGAGAAAAAATAAATGCACATATACTTAAGACTATAGAAAATGTTATTCTCTTTGTATTTCAGGCACTTTAAAGTTAGCGAAAAGTCTTTTTGTGAAATAATTTGCTGAAAGTGCATCGTTACATTTAGGACATATTAGTTATTGCAATGACGATGTACGCTATTTTAGGAAACAAACGGAAAAAAATAAATTTTACCCTTTTATTCAAACTTCAAATAATTAGGTTGAAAAAAATAACCAATTTTACCATCAAAACACATAATTTTTATTGAACCATTCTGTAATTTGTATTAAGATAAAGTCTTTGTTATTGGAATGACATTTACCATTACTGCGAGGACTTATATTTAATTATATTTCCATTTCTTCACTGTAATGACTCAAATATGGTCATTATGTATCAAAATTAATACAAATGTAAAATATATAAACATTCAAATGTAAAAGTTTCTTTGTTAAAGCCTTTAAAAAACGGTAAAATTTTATGCTATGTTTCAACTGCTGATCAAGTCAAATCGATTACCTCGGCTGCTCAGATTCGCCCATTATTCCCGACTTATGGCTTTTTCTCTACCCGACCAACCAAAAATGTACAGTGTCGAGTGAACAGATGAAGCACAGATCCAGTTGATCGAGATGTGGTTGGGAGACACTTGAGCAAAAGTCTATGTGATCGATATAAAGATGTTAATCCGATCACACCGATCTCCAAATTTGATTGATTCCTGATCTGCTCAATCGCCTACCCGATCAATACACGATCGCATATCGATCAATTTTGTACCTAGTCTTACACGAATATTTTTGACAGTTAAGAAATCTAGACAGATAGTTCGATTACCAAGACCATTCCCGATGACAAATGGCGATCGAGTTCGATCTGTACTCGATCGCTAGATTTGGCTTTGTCGAGTTGATTTGATAGGCAGTGGGAACCTAGCATAAAGATTATACAACTTAAAAGCTGTTGGAGACTACAAATATGCAGTTATGAACATTTAACTCGTGTACAATATAGATGAATGAATATCAAGGTAAACGGAGTCGAAGCTAGTAATCAGCATTTACTTCTCTTACCTTAGTGGTGTCGCAAGAAATTTCTAAATTAGGAAGTCAAAGCCAAGTCTTCATCGAGAGAAAATGTGAAGACGTGAAGAAAGTTAGGCAATTACAAATATGACGAAAAAAGAAGTAATATGGTTTTTGTCAAACCTTTTCGTCAAACCGTAAATATCACAGTAGGAAAATGAGTACAGTAGAAAACATTCAAGGTATAGCAAATCGGTTAGGAGAGAAAAGTTTCGACCAGAGTCTGACTGCACAGTTTGAGTTCGATCCTTTTCGCAATTCGCAGATGGTATCTTGTTGTTGTTGTTGCTGCTGCTGCTGCTGCTGTTGTTGTTGTTGTTGTTGTTGTTGTTGTTCTTCTTCTTCTTCTTCTTCTTCTTCTTCTTCTTCTTCTTCTTCTTCTTCTTCTTCTTCTTCTTCTTCTTCTTCTTCCTCCTCTTCTTCTTTCTACACGGTTGTAAGACGCTGAGTGTTCTGAGTGTCCCAAAAACAAAACAAAACAATGAGAAATAAAGTAATTTGATTTCTTTTTACTTTTAACTTCTTCACAGATAGGATATCATGTGACAAAACTCATTACCTCTTTCTATTCGTGATGAAATACTTTGATTGCTAGATTACATGCACAATTCGACTCAATACATGTAAATCGCCTTGAAATTAAAAAAAAGAAAATCCGCTTGTTTTTTCACAGCACTACCATAGCATCAGGAACTCATTTACCTTGACCACTCTCAAAAATGACTAAGTAACATCTTCAAAGCGCATGGAACAGAGATACACAGATTAATATATCAAAAGAAATAGTACATTATGTCTCTCCAATATTGGGGAAATGTCATTTAAGTAACGATCGTTTAGAATTAATCTTGTCAATTAATCTAGAATTACATCCTTCGTACAACATTCCAAGGTGATTGGCGAAAGATCTCAATTAGACTCGTGAAAAAGTTTATTCATTTGAGGCACAAAGAATCCATATATGTACAAGGAGTCCTTTCAGTAACGGCTCCGAGTCCGCTCCGTAACACCTGATCAGTATACAAGTTTGGCGACTGTAATTATATTTTTCAGCTGAAATACTTCGCTTTCCTGTTATAGTTTAAGGCAATTATTCGCAAAGGCCTTTGGCACTTTGATAACAAGGTCATATAACACAAAAAACTAATTTTGTCCTTGCGATAACAATTTTCGTACTCCCAGTAACAAAATTGTCGTTAGTGCGAGGACAGTTATTGCGAGGAAATCCGCGACCATTCTCTCCAAATTGCACACAGGAATAATTAGGGAGAAAATATGTTGCATGCTGAAAACGATATCCTTCTACATCTGAATAAGTAAAGCTATACATTTTTAAGATTTTAGCAAAATAGTCTAGTTGATTGCTATGTATAGAAAACGAAAAATTAAGTCTACGCAGCCAACGGCCCACCTAATTTGCCTCGTAACTTTGAAACCAGGTATTGCTTTGTCTTCATTTAAACAACATGACTTTGATGAGTCTTTCCACCTCCGTTTGGGTTGTATTTAAAGAAAATCTAACCAAAAAGACTTTGATTACGCACATGTAAGTTATTGCGATGACATTTCTTTTAAAAAAATCCAGGGACAGACATATATGGCAAAAAATCTTCGTCGTATTTATATTTTCTCAAAAGGGGCTGACACTATTGATAATTTAAGATATAAAACATTAATGAAATGAAGAAAAATCCGATTTGTACCGATTATTTCGTATCAAAAATCAAGTTCGAAATCTAAAAAAAAATTCCGGGGACAAGAGAAAATGGTCATTTTCGGGTACAAAAGTGCAATATTTTCAGAAATATTCCATCTGCCAGACCCAGTAAACTGTCTCTATTGTTGGTAGTGATGGTCGTTACACGATGTACCTTAAAGAACATGTTTATGAAAAGTCATTTCTGAGAAAATGAGCCAGGACAGCGATTTCCACGAAATAAAATATTGGCTCGTATACTGTAATAACAATATTGACAAAAGGAATTAAATCAGATAATTTTGAAAAACATTTGAAATTCCTCATTGATTATTCGATTATATCCAAACTTAGACCGCGTGATTTTATGACGTTATCCGAAAAAAGATATTTCAATCTTCTAAAAAATACCCTTTTCATTCTTGTTATAAAATATTGTATAATTTTGTTCAAAAACGTCGTAACTACAGCCTTTTTAAGCTATGATTACAACATTTGCGAACGAAACAAACGAAATACAACTGTGTGATTTACGGTATTATTTAAAAAAATATATGACAGATTTCGTTTTAAAACAATTGACGACACCTTTTAATTCTAATGAGTAAATTTGTAATTTAAAACCCATTTTGTCTTCCATGGTAAATCATGACATTTAACCAATTACCAAACGAAAAGATTTTAGGTTGGTCTTAATTCAAAGATGTTGCAGACGACAATTTCAAGTGAATTAAATTTAAATTATTTTGGTCTTTTGGGGTAGAAATCATTTTGGGAAACGAAGAAATTGGTACTTTTAAAAAATGAAATAAATGTGAAATGTCACTTTAAAAGCTATAAGCAATTACCTTATTTTCCACAATATTGTCAAAAGTCAATATCTTACAGGGAGTCAAAGGAGTCATTGTGTGGTAATTGCTTAAGACTAGTTTCTTGATTCATAGCCTTGAGATCTATATGGCACAAAAAATGTACGATTTATAATGAGTTATACAGGACCTTGTTTTGTTATAAACACTCAAGAAGTTTAACGGATGTCGCATTTGCAAAACGAACATAATGATAATCATATATAGTAAGGGGAAAACATTCCAGATCCTGAAAATTACATTAGAGTAAAAGCTTTAACCCATTACCACACAATGACTCTTTTTGACTTCCCACAAAATAAAGGCCATGGAAAACAACATGGAAAATGAAGAAATTGCTTGTGACAAGCAATTTCTTCACTTCCCACTATGTTTTCCATCCAAAAAGACGCCATAATTAGAAATGTCATTTGTTTGCAATTGTGGTCTGCAGGATCTTTCAATTTGGCCCACCTTTAAATTTTGTCGTTTGGGAAAGGGTTAAAGGTTTAAAGGGGCACTGTATACTTGCATGGAAGTGCATGGATACATACCTAAATATAAAGTATGTAGTCTATGCAATGATTGATTGATTTTTGAAATCCGTCTTATCTCATTATTTGATTCGACAAGGAACCAGGAAGGTCAGAAAATCGCTGCTTCTCAACAAAAACCTCGTAACTGCAGCTTAAAACAAGCTGCAGTTACGAGGTTTTTCGTTGAAAAGCGACGAAATGAAACACTTATAAATTAGGCCGATATTCTTAACACTGCGCTGCTGTCGGTCTGTTGAATAAAGGTCTTTTTGAGTAAATGTGAAGCAGTATCTGGAAAATAGCTCTTATGTCTTTTAAGATCAACATGGATCCAGATCAGCATGTACGTACGTTAAGTCTGATCAAGATCCGTGATGTTCGTTGATATAAATTTTACATTTAAATGTATGTTGACAAGCAAGCACGGTACCTTTAACATAAACCTGAGTATTATAAATTATAGCCTTCTTTTTAGATACATGTGACGATTCGGAATTGAAAAGAAATATTTTGTGCTAAATTGCAAATTGCCATTGGTTGTTTTTCCTTCCATGTCTAGTTACTCATAGATGCGTCAACATCATTAAAGCAGCCCACGTCCAATTAGTATTGACTGCATTCTTGTCTAATTGTCCATACGAGGTAAGGTGTAGTTACACTTTCACACACCGCAGAAAATTGACTATACCAATTTGAATGCTGCTGCGGAAAACGAAATTGGTATTATAAAGATAGGATATGCTTCTAACATAGCATGAAATATTGAAAGAAAAGGAGAAAATGTTGATTATCAACATTTTCTTCTTTTGGTTCAATGTTTTTCCAAAGCCTTTTTTCATAAAGAACGACAAGACCATGTCTTGTTTAGGAAATGGTCATGAAGCGGTAAAATCGATATAGTCTATGGAATATTGCTTAGATTGGTGTTTTCTAGTGATTCATTGAAGACACTGCTGATGAACATATTTCCTAACAATATTTTTCCATCCAGATTTAAAAGTTTGTAGTCTATCTTACTTTTCTTCGATCTGCATGCACCAATATTTTGTTAAGGTTTGGCAACAGAAATATCGCTGCTTTTCTAGGAAGATCTCGTAACTGCAGCTTTAAGTTGAAAAAACGATGATATAGATTCTAACTTAAAGTTGTAGAATTTTGTTGAAGCAGTGGAAATCTATTCGGACTGATAAATGATAGACGGGGGGCTTTATAATATTATATTTATCCCTTTCCCAAACAAGACCTGGCTTTGACGTCCCTAACCGAAAAGGCTTGAGAAAACATTGAAACAAAAGAAGAAACTGCTGATAACCAGCAGTTTCTCCTTTTGTCTCAATATTTTCTGTGCCATATTTTACATAAATCCTATCTTTAATAGCATCCATTTTGTCATTTGTGGCAGTTTTTGAATTGGATCACCCTAAAATTCTGTCGTTTGGGAAAGGGTTAAGCCTTTTTTCTTAAAGAGACATCACATTCTCATTTCATTTTGAAACCATGTCTTGATGCTATGATTGGTTATTCTAATGCGTATTTATGCTATCATTCTTTTTTAAAATTGTTGTTGATAAGCAAAACACACGCCTTTAAGTTTAGACAGAAATGGCAAATTTCATTTGTATACATCTGAACTGCTTTATAACACAATTTGTTTAATTCTAACACAAAAACTATATATTTCTCGTAAACGTTGCAATACTTTGGCTTGAATTTTTCAGAATTTTCACAAGAAATTATGCTCTTTCAGATAAGTATAAAAAGTAAAATTTACGAAAAAGTATAGACGTCAAATGTCACTTAAAAAGAGCTCGCATCTTAAAGCTACTATTTCCCAGATTTGGACCCAAAAATTGTCCAATACAAACGAAATGTACACTTTTTAAGCTTTATATGACCTGATTAAATGATTACGAGAAACTATTGAAGCAACGACTCATTTTTTCGCAATTTGATACCAAATTCATGAAGCGATGTCGAAAGTAGGTCAAAACAGTAGGACATGCGACTTTCTTAAATGACGTCACAACATACATGATGACGTCATATTGAAATTTAAGTATGAATCTCGTTTGAATCATGGTCCGCGCTGTATGCGCATGCGCAACAATTCAAAAATAATTCTAACCCCATCAGTGATGGGGTTGAATTTAGGCTTGGATTCTCCCTAAATTCAGCTATCTGTCTTGTAATTTCGGCTCATTCTCTGTCTGAATCGCATATTATTAACCATCCCGAGGTGGTCAACACAAAAGTTTTGCATATTTTTTTCAAAAAATTTCATTTTTTGCAATTAGACCATCTGTTACCGTCGCCCTTTAAATTCAATTCTGAAATACTTCGCATTCATAAACTATGAACTATTTGGTTCTTAATCTGTTTTATAAATAGGCATCCACATAAACGTTTCAGACGTAAAATATAATTATATAGGCATATAGCTTGCTTTCAAAGCATTTCATCGAAGCTAGGTTTGTTGACCTATAATCTATTATTTACACGACCCCAAGGAAAATAGGTATCAAAAGTAATCAAATATTAAAGCCATCGATCCCTACATGTACTAAATATTGCTCTTTGTTTGTTTACAAGACATTGTTTTTTATCAAAACGTCAAGATTTTAGACTGTTCGAAATAAAAAAAAAAGTGATGAAGACAACAAAACGAAAAACTAAATCTATAAATGAAATCAGTTTTGATTTATATGTTATTCTACCACACTATTTTAGAAAAAAGGATGAAAAAAATTATGTTTGTCTTTAACATTTCATTCTTTTTCCCCCAACATTTGATATATTCAGAAATATATGTTTAGAATGAAAATAAGTAGTATTTTGAAACGAATTCATAGGATTCGGTTGTCGAATTACTTTCAAGCAAGGACGGACAGACAGACAAGCAAACTTACTGACACTGTGTCAAATCTTATTCAATTTTGTTTTAGAAAAACAGGTCAAAACGTGTCGATTTACACTTAACGGCCATTCCATCAAATACCATTTCGACTATTTCACGGTGGATAATCACGTGATACAACAATTTCAGAAAATCTTCAATAACTTTGTTAATATAGGATCGATTTGAATTCGAAGCAGAGTAGGTGGACAGACGTCACGCATTAAAATAATTAGATGGACGTGGTGGATTTTTGATAAAGTCAACTGATAAAAAGTTTTATCCTGTCACTAGCTTAATATTCTGCCCAATAACAGGGGGTAGGATAAACTTAGCTTTATCCTACCCCCTGATCACGTGACATGCTTTATTATGCTACATGATCACGTGATCTGCCGAAACTACTTTTAATTTTATCCGGAGGTTGGGCAGGGTCGATCTCGAAATCCCCGTTTTTATGACAAAACTTACACAAAATGTTCGCAAAGTCTCCTGTTTTGAATAACAAAAATCATCCCAATCAAATAATTCTGCGTATTTAATCAATATTCCTGCACCGAACTTACAAAAATGCTAAGTTTAAGTTTACTCGTAATCCGAGGCAAGTGGTCTACAGAAAACGAGAAATAAAAAGCACAAAAGAAACTTTTCCATTCCCTTGTCTAAACAATGGACTAAATGCCCCACTAACAGAATCCGCCCCTGGAATATTGACCTAAATCTTAGAAATCGATGACGTAGATTAAAGTTTGGATGACGTAATACACACCCGTTGTTGTCTGGGAATCGAAGCGATGTTTGTTTACAACAGGACAGTGCAGGAAAAAACAAGGAATGGTTTGGATTTACATGAGGTGGAGATATTTGTGGTTTGTTATCGTATTTCAAAACATCCGTAGTACCTGTTTTTACACGCCAGGCTATTGTTATTTTGAAATAATGTCTTCATTACCACGCACAACACAAGCTTGCTTCGTTGGAGACTGTCTAAAAATGGACGACATCGGAGAAAGTGCAAAACACGTTAGATTTTACAGCTAAATCCAGGACTGAGGAAATTAAAGTTGGGACGAATAGTGAACTGAGTCATTTGTGGTAGGCACTTCATGTTCTTGTTACAGTTTGACCTTTTCGAGTTTTAATTTAAACGTTGAATCTGTTTTTGTTAAAACCGATACGGATCCTTCCAATCCCAATCCACACACAAAAAACGGTCAGATCAAGACACAGTCGTCGACTCGCGTCACTTTCTAGTTCTTTGCTATTTGAATTACACTGCATGGTTATTATAGCCTATTTGAAAATTGAAATATAACTTGCTTGTTTTTACCTCGGTGAAATTATAAAATGCTGATGGGAAAGGAAAATTTCCACACGGATTACTTTCTGACGCTCATCAAACGTGTGCGCATTCAAACATTTTGAAAGGGTGACATCGCTTTAAAAAAATAACAATCCATTGAGCCTTCGGCTCACAAGATAAATTCCTCCGCTCGCCAAATAAACTTGACCCATCCAAGACATGAACCATCTATTCTCTATATTGCAGATCAACCAACATTTTGGTTGATCTTCAATAACTTTTTTATCAGTTGATATTTCAAAAATCCACCACGCCCAGCTTATTCCTGGCATTTACCCACATTCTCTGCTTCAAACCGAATTTATTAACATTGATCGAGTATTCTCAAAAATATCGACGATTTTCTGAAATTGCTGTATCACGTGATTATGCACCGTGTATTTACTGACCAAATAAATGGAAGTCTAGACCAGTTTTGAGTTATGAATGGTCTTAATCCTTTACCAGAAGGCAAAATTTTTAGACTTGTCCAAATTTAAAGACGTTGCAGACGACAATTTCGAGTGAATGAAAGTCACAGGGTTTTTTATCTTCCTGGGAATAAAACATTGTCGAAAGTGAAGAAATTGTTTATCACAAGGAATTTCTTCATTTTCCACAATGTTTTCTGACGTCTTTATTGGGTAGGAAGTCAAAACGAGTACATATGTGGGAACTCATGTGGGAACTCAATCAGATCAGGGGTTAAACTGGTATATTATGAAATAAGTTATATAGACAACTTAAATGTTGGTCAAAACTTGCTTTAAGTATGCTTTTAAATGGATCTATCCATTTGGACAAAAGGGGAAAATGGTGATTATCAACAGTTTCTGCTATTGTCTCAGCGTTTCCTAAATAGTTTACGTTCATTTTGGGGACGTAAAAATCAGCGTTATTTAAGAAAGGGTAGAAGTATACTTAATCAGATAAAATAACGTCGAAATAAGTTACATTAACTTGGCGGTAACTAAGTACAGAATTTTGTTGACGCATGATTTCCATTAACTCTTTCCCATACGGTACGTAATTTAAGGAATTTTTGTGGAGAATATGAATATCAGAACTTTGATTGAGAAAACTTTGGGTTGTAATTTAACCCTTTCCCAAACAAGACCTGGTCTTGACGCCCGTAATAGGCAAGGCTTGGAAAAACATTGAAACAAAAGAAGAAACTGCTGATAACCAGCAGTTTCTCCCTTTGTCTCAATATTTTCTATGTCATATTTCACACAAGTTCTATCTTTACAGCTTTAATTCATTCCATTTTGTCATTTGTGGCAGGTTTTGAATTTGACCACCCTAAAATTTTGCCGTTTGGGAAAGGGTTAAGGTACATGTATTCAAAACACCATTAGATACCAAACACTTTGTGCAACTTCGTCGTCATTCGTGGCAACGGAATTTGACGAGGTGATACAGATTTGTTTTTAAATCCGGACAACTTCGTCAATTTTCTTTGTCGTGCCCATCATGGGAAATGACGAAGTTGGAAAATGACAAAGTTGGAATCGAAATTGTACAATTAACCCATTACCAGACGACCAAATTTTAGGCTGGTCAGAATTGAAAGGTGTTGCAGACGACAATTTCAAGTTCATGAAATTTTAAAACTCCTAACATTTTGGGTTAGAAAACATTGTGGTAGATCTAAATGAAGAAATTGCTTGTGATAAGCAATTTCTTCATTTTCCACCATGTTTTCCAAAGGCTTTTCTTGTTCGCGAGTCAAAAATCGCAACTATACAGTAATGGGTTAAAGGTGGGCGGAATGCGAGAAGAAAGCTTAAATTACAAGATTGGATTCATTGGGTAGAGTTTTACGTCACATTCAACAGCTACTAAATTAATGTAGTCCACCCCTTATGAGATTCGCACGACGTCGGAATTATTCGGGCGCGATCGAAAACCTTCGGTGGTGGAACTCTCCACCGCTGAATGTTAACGACCGTGCCCGAGTAGGTTCGGATACGTAACGAGGCCGCTCGAAAAAAGCCGATGTTTTATGAATCTCAGAATGGCGACATTACGGGTATTCTACGTTAAGGTTTACGAACTGAGAATGAAAACATCACTTTCTAGCCATACGAAATGCATCAAGTTACACACAATTGTAAATACACTTCACATAAGTTGATTCCCCACGCCGGATTTCAAGATTATGCTTCGAGAAGAAAATAATTCACAAATATTATTTTACTCTATATTCATATGCAAGGGAGGTAATTTTGAACGTTTTTGTCAAATATTTCCACAAGTATGCATTAATTCAAAATTCTAAACCATACAAAATGCTTATATTTGTATTTGGAATGGAAATGTAACACAGTTTAGGAATTACTGGCACTTTTCAAATTTCGCCTCTGGCTTTGGATTTCATTCTCAGTTCGTAAACCTTAATGTAGGCCTAATATAGGCCTAGAGAAGGGACATCGTTTCCAGGGCCCATCCGAAAGCCTGGAACACTTTAGAATCGAACAAGGTGGCAGATTAAAGCTTTTGGACTAAGTAGGCCTAACTATGTAGGCATCATTCGGTTTTTTACAAGGGTGAGTTAATCCGATTAACCCTTTCCCAAACAAGACCTGTTTTTGACGTCCTAATTGAATAGGCTTGGCAAAACATTGATGCAAAAGAAGAAACTGCTGATAACCAGCAGTTTCTCCTTTTGTCTCAATGTTTTCCATGATATATCATACATAAATTCAATCTTTATCAACATCCATTTTGCATGTTTTGAATTGGAACACCCAAACATTCGTCATTCGGGAAAGGGTTAAACATGGTTCGAAGGTCGGTTGTAAACCGATCTCCATGTCAAAGACTTTTGTCAAAAATGGAATGTTAATGTCATCTTATGGAACAGATTTTAGGACGGATTAATGAACAATATTTCGATGCTTTTCAACAAAAACCTCGTAACTGCAGCTTGTTTTAAGCTGCAGTTACGAGTTTTTTGTTGAAAAGCGACGATTTGTACTTGTAACCCTCTCCATCAGCACTCGTGGTCATTTTTGTAGTTCAAACTTGAAATAATTTATGAATAGGATCTGGGGCCTTATTCAGTAACATAACTACTTTTTAAAGTGACATTTCACATTTATTTCATTTTTTTTAAAAGTATGTCTTGATGCAAAGATTGTTTATTCTAATGCATAAAAATGCTATCAGTTTTTGAAGTTGTTATTCACAAGCGAAAAAATACGCCTTAAAAGTTGAGACAGAAATGACAAATTCTATATAAATCTGAACTGTTGTCCACAACAATTTGTTTAATTTTAGTACAGAAATATATATTTCCCGTAAACGGCTCAATATTCAGAATTTTCATAAGAAAACATGCTCTTTCAGATAGAATAAAAGTAAGATTTATGTACAAATAATTGTGAAATGTCACTTTTTAAAATCAGAATTACGTTACAAGTCATCTGATTAGACGAGACTCATTGTTATGTTTTGGCCAAAGGATGGATTGTTGTGCAAATTCAAAGGTAATGTTGGAAATAGAATGGTTGCTGAATATCACCCCTGGTTTTGACTAGTCTGGCTTACCTGCCCCTAATACTGCGTTATTGGGTCAGGCACACACCAGTAATGGCGACGTCCATTGCGCTGATATTTTAACAAAGGTAACGAACAAAGTTCTTTAATTTTGTGAGCAAAGAAGGGTCATTAGAAGAGTAGATAGGTTTCGGTATATTTCTAACTCTAGCAATAAAAGTTTTACATGACCTCAACGCTAACCCGAGATAAAACGGTTTTAAATTATGTACATGAAAACTATATAACGGCAATTTGGATGGTCATGTAACCAGAAGTCCGATAAGCTCAATGGTTAGAGCGTCTGCTTAGTGTTCTAAAGGTCCCTTGTTCGAATCCCAGGAGTGAAACATATTTTAGTCACCCCCCTTTCTTTTTACATTTTTTATACCAAATGGTTCTAGAAATTGCAAAGACGTAATAAAAACGCAATTACCAATTGTGTTTTAATTGCATCTTAGTGATTTCTACAATAGTACCGGCCGAAAATGACAGTGACGTGGGCTAATGTTTACTACTTGACAACCAATCAACTCTGTTCGTATTTGTAACGGTGCAAATCAGACGAATATTGATTGGTTTTGCAGCAGTAAACATCAGCCTACGTCACTGTCATTTTCGGCTTGGACTATAATAGAATAGTTTGGTTTGAGAAAATGTATTAAAACAAAAAGTGGAAGAAAAATATATACCCAACGACGAATTCGATCCCGGGACCTCTTGAACCCAAGTCAGACGCTCTACCCCTGAGCTAACCAGACAACTGATAGAAGACTTATCCAAATTGCCTTAATATAGTTTTCATGTACATAATTTGAAACCGTTTTATTTCGTGTTAGCGTTGAGGTCATGTAAAAATTTTATTGCTAGTATTAAAAATATACCGAAACCTATCTGCCCTTCTAATGACCCTTCTTTGCTCACAAAATTAAAGAACTTTGTTCTTTATCATTGTAATTAAATTACACCACTGGGGGCAGCCATGTTTAGTGAGTGCCTGACGTACTAAAATACATAGTACGACAGGGAACCAGACTAGGTTTTGACTTCCATATAAGAAAACGTTTTAGACTGCTCCAATTTGAAAGGAGTTGCAGACTACAAAACAAAATGATGTCAAAAGCATACAATGACTGCATATCTTATAACACATAGGTTAAGAAATGAAAATAAATATTGCTTATTTATATTTTATATCAATTTCTTCTTGTCTCTCAGTGTGTGCCCAATATAGCCTACTTCTACTTGGGACTTCAAAACCAGGGCTCGTGTGGGAAAGGTTTAAACTTATTTCAATTAAACACCTTCCCAAACAAGATCTGGTTTGAAGTCCCTAGAAGAAGAAGCATTTGAAAACATTGAGACAAAAGAAGAAACTGCTGTTACCAGCAGTTTCTTCTTCTATCTCAATATTTTCTGTATTATATTGTACACAAATCCTACATTTAGGCATACCAACATGCATTTTGTCCTCGACAACAGCTTTCAAACTGGACCATCCCATAGTCGTGTTGTTTGGGAAAGGGTTAATTAATACGAAGTCTCTAGTTTCATTATCACAGAGCTGTTTTGGATATCATTGTATTTTGATATTTCTTTTCGTATTCGATAGTAATCGCTATTTTTAGAGTTCGATCAGTTGAAATACAATAGCCGATTGGCATTGTTTCAAACCCTTGATACATGTATTTTGAAATATTCAAATCAAATTATTTTTTTCATTTTTAAAAAAGACACTGGGTAAGATTCCTTAAAAGTGCATTTATATAACAAACCATTCGCAAGTTAAACACAACTGTGTAGCTACGAGTTTTTGTTGAAATGCGTCTGTAATAGGCCTACAAGTATTCATTTGGTGAAATTTATTTTCTGGGCGATTTTCTTATCCGGACATTGAGATCGGTGAGACCGGACCAAAATAATGTTCACTTTGACACAAGCAGTAATTCGAGATAAGCGATATCAACATGAGGAGTCAAGTTCAGCCATTTTTCTATTAATTGGCAATTTAGCTTTTACCCTTACCCGAACAGCAAAAATTTAGACAATTTGAAGCTGCCGCAGATGGCAAAAACCAGGGTTGGTATCCATGGGTAGAATAATATTTGCGTACAAAATGGGATTCGCACGAAAACAATGACTTACAAAAGAAGAAAATGCTTAACCCTTTCCCAAAAAAGACCTTGTTTTGACGTCCCTTGTAGAAAATGCTTGGGAAAACATTGAAACAAAAGAAGAAACTGCTGATGACCAGCAGTTTCTCCTCTTGTCTCAATATTTTCTGTGCCATATTTTACACAAATCCTATCTTTACTTACACCCATTTTGTCTTTTATGGCAGTTTTTGGAGTGGATCACCCTAAACTTTTGTCGTTTGGGAAAGGGTTAATATCAATCAGCAGCTGCTTCTTTTGCCTAAATATGTACCCGAGATGATATACATCCAAACCTGATCCCGGTTTCTCGAAAAAAGTTAAGTATGTTCTCAGACTCAAATCTGAGCACCGTACTCACATCATACGAAATCCACGTGAACTTCAATCGAATACCCTTCAACGTTGGAGAGTATTCCATTGAAGTTGAGCATGTACTCACGAGTATGTATTTATTTATTTTTTTTTTTTTCGAGAAACCGGGGCCAGATCGTTGGAAAATAGCTAAATCGATATAAAGGGTAAAATGAGAACTGGGTCAGTTCTTTTGAAATGTACATGTTTTGTGGAACTAACAATTATAAAAGAACTAATTGATTCTACCGTGAAGTGACCCTTAACTATTTACCCTTTCTTAGATTGCAAGATATTTGAGTCTGGAACTGGAAAAGAGACCCACCTGCGGATCTAGGGGTGGGACCCGGGAACCCGGCTCGCATGGGACTTTTTGTCCTATATGGGGGCTTTTGTCCTGGGGCCATGGGCAGGGCGGTCCGTGTTCGTACCCCCATGGTGACAGTAGGACTGTATCAGATTTTCTCTTCGACACCTAGGCCATAAGCATGATTTTTACCATAACCAATGTTGAAAAGCCAAACGTAAATTGTAAGTCCAAATCTTTCTATTCTAGATAATGAGAAGAAACTATTTTAATGACTCAACGATCGTGTATAAATCTTTAACTTGTATTGAAATTTTACAAAAGAAAGAATCTTGATATCTCAAAACCGCGATCTATTTTACCTTTAAGACTTAAGACCGCTGAATTTCTATTCTAAATATTGACGAAAATATCTAGTTCTAAAGTACATGTACATCAAAAGAAGACTTAATATAATGATTGACAAATTACTAAGGTGGTTTAAATTCATATACGTGTTGTAGATGATCAAATGAATTTATCAAAAAGAAGACATAATTAATGTTATAACATTACAGGCATACAATAGGCCCTTTTGAGGCAAATGGTGTAAATTGCTGATTATGAGCAATTGCTTCTTTTCTCGCAAAGTGTGTTGGATGTGATGGACCCTGACTTTAGTATTCGACCTACTTTTTGGACCAATGAAATTGCAGTATATTTTAAAATTTCGCCGTTATATTTCGCATAAACGATCTGTCGGGTACTATATGTGGCGTCTATACATAGCCACGCCCCCGTCTAAAAAACACTAAGTCAGATAGAGTCTGTATAGTAGATTCTACGCGATATAAACATTCTATGCGCTGCGCGCATTTGAATGTTTATTTCGCGTAGAATCTACTTTACAGACTCTCTCTAATACGTAAACATCACTTTACAAAAACATTTTTGACGAGCAAACGAAATTGGAAAAGTTTTCTTTATAACTTTATTCGGTGCTGCTTAAGAGAGCATACACATCCAAAACATTTTGTCTCCAGACCTCCCCTTCAAACACTTTTCAAATCGGCCATGTGCACCTTAATAATTAAAGGAAATAAAGATTATTATTATTATAGACCTATAATAAATTAGAGCATTATTGAAATTTCTGCGATTGTTGTTGTTGTTGTTGTTGTTGTTGTTGTTGTTGTTGTTGTTGTTGTTGTTCCCCGACGTGGAAATCCCATGGCTCTCTTTGATTAATCATTGATCTAGACTAATTCGGGTCAAACTCTTACATCGATTTGCTCTCATTAATTACGTCATTTCCTATTGTTTACAACGTGAATAATTAAACGTGGACTTGAAATCAAATAGCAAATCGCTGCTTTCCAACAAAAACATCGTAACTGCAGCTTAAAACAAGCTGCAGTTACGAGGTTTTCGTTGGAAAGCGACGAAATTACGCTGTTCCATTAATGGTTTTGATTGAATAATTCATGCACACAAGAATTAATTTGCAAGCACAGCAACAACGGAGCATTGTGCTATATTTGCAGTTTTTTCTGACATAAAAACTACACGGTTGTCGTGTCCAGCAAATTTTCGTTACATCATAAACTAATTAGCCTACCCAACAAGTAATGCATTTTAGACTTTTTGTAGATCACACAATTTTCATTCACTGTAAAACTACAGTGAATGAAAATTATGTGGTCTACAAAAAGTCTAAAATGTATTTTTTTGTTGGATAGCAAGCCGTTTTAGTTTGTATACGATGTAATCAAAATTTGGTTGACATGAAAACCGTGTCTTTGTGTAGCCATGTATGCAATTGTTATAACTGGTTTCAGTTGACACGACACTGACCTTTGTACAAGTGAAGATGTTAGATGATACATACATGTTCATATTTTGCAAATAGCCATTAGAGATACACCAAAGAGAATATTAGTATTCGGATATACTCGTAATACCGGTATATGACAACAAAATTAAGCCAAAGATACAGAATCAGGATTTCAATCCTCGGAAACATAGAATGCTGCTTGCAAAAACTGTGTGCACACTATTCAACATGTGGGTAAAAATATCAATAAATAAATTGAAGGTTTTGAAACCCTGAGAATTTCACAAAGGTTGAGCTCCTGTCCCAAACGACAAAATTTTAGGGTCATCTAATTTGAAAGCTTCTGCAGATAGCTAATCGGATGTTAGTAAAGGTGCAATTTGTAAATGATATGGATTGGCGCAGAAAACATTGAGACAAAAGCAGAAACTGCTGGTTTTCAGCAGTTTCTTCTTTTGTCTCAATGCTTTCCAAAGCCTGTCCTTTTACGAACGTCAAAACCAGGTCTTGTTTGGGAAAGGGTTAATAGTATTTACTCACAACTCACAAGATCCTGGTATTAATTATTTCTACTTTTGTAGAATGTCTTTTTAGAAATAACTCACGTGAGAGAAGATTTGCACGCGATGATTAATTAAAGAGACATTCCGGAAATAGCAGAAGAACCAACGACCCCGAATTCCATTGTACATTGTACATCAAAGACATTTAATCCTTATTCTAATGACAATAGTTTGTATCGATGTTCTCCACCAGTAGGGGCCCTTCTACGGCTTCAATTCGATCATGGCAATGTCCATGGCTACACATTCTTTAAAGAGCCTCACAATTCAATTTCTTCAAATTGTCCATATCCTACCTAGATGCATTTTGGGATAGTTTATGCCAAAAAGTGATAGATAACGCTTTCTTATAACTGTAAATGTCATATTTTTGTATGATGGCATTATCAGAAGGGAAAAAAATACTCAAGATTAGTTCTTCTTTTCTCACATTTTGTACAAAATTGTGAGCATATAAAAATAATGCGTTTCATGATTTATCGATAATTTCATTGTGCATCTTTCCATTTCAAAATGAACGATAACATACATTATCCTGGGATTTCTTGACTGCGTCAGTGATATTTCAAAACCTCGTATCTACAGCTTTTATCAAGCTGTAGATACGAGGTTTTGCAATAACACCGACGATTTATCGGATCACTATGGATAGGAACTGAGTAGATGATTACTAGAATACGTGATGATCTAGCACTAATGAGATCACAGTAACTGATACAAGTAAATGAATGTAGCCGATAGCTTTGTAACATTATGTCTTCTTTAACCCTTTCCCAAACGACAAAAATATAAACTTTTCCAATTAAAAGTCCACTGCAGACGTCAAAATGGACTTTGATAAAGGCATGATTTGTGTAAAATATAGCACAGAAAATATTGAGACAAAAGGAGAAACTGCTGGTTATCAGCAGTTTCTTCTTTTGTCTCAATGTTTCCCCAAGCCATTTCTATTAAGATCGTCAAACAGGTCTTGTTTGGGAAAGAGTTAAAGATGACATTCACATTCCCATTTTATTTTCATGATACGCTGTGTTTTGATGCCAATATTTGTTATTCTAATGCATATAAATGCTATCAGTTTTTTTTTTCAATTGATGCTGATTATCAAAAAAAAAAAAAAAAAAAAAAAAAAAAAAAAAAAAAAAAAAGAAAAAAAAAAAAGAAAAGAAAAAATCATCTCACAAGTTTAGACGGAAATGACTTATTCAATATACATGTGAACAGTGGCTTACCACAATTAATTTTGCTAGATTTTATAAGAGAAAACTCTATTCCTCGTAAATGTCACAATACTTTGATTTGTTATTTTCAGAATTTGTATGAATGTACTTCGAAGCAACAACAATTTAAAAATTAGATAAGTCGATTTTGGAAAATCCCGCATAACGCATTAGTTTATATTCACTATGTATAAGATTTCAAACAATTGACTTGAATTCTTAAAATACGTGTTGACTCGGAAAGATATCTTCGATTTTCATTAACGCTAATTCTTCACACAATCTTGTAATTATCAGCTCTTACTGTGTCCTTGAGATATTGATCATATAAGCTCAAGAATCCTTTTACGGAATGCATAATGCTGCTTTTCATCAGAAACCGCGTAACTCCAGTTTAAAACTGGCTGCAGTTACGAGGTTTTTGTTGAAAAGCGACTGTGAATTGTTATCCGTCTCGCTAACTTGTGTCGTGTCAAACGTAATGTAGAAGTTTGACGTTACGCTGACTTGAGGAACAACGGGCTTAACGTCTGAAAAAGGTTCAGGGAATGAACCTATTATGTGACATATACATCAGATTTCAAAACGATGAAATCGCGTTGGGAAAAATATGTTTACTCGGAAAGCCAGCTTCGATTTTCATTGATGCTAATTCGTCACACAATCTCATCATCTACTCAACTCTTATCCATGAAATTTCAGATAATTCATGAAATCATGGAATCCTTTTACACTACCGGGTGCATTAAATTTTGTGGTCTGTCTAGCAACCGATGGTCGCTTTGATGGACCTTCGATCACTTGGCTTTCCAGGCCCCGGTTTCTCAAAAAAAAACGTAAGTACATTCTCAGACTCAAATATGAGCACCTTGCTCAAATCGGACGAAATCCACGTGAACTTCAATCGAATATACCCTTCAACATTGGAGATAATTCTTTTGAAGTTGACCATGATTGTGCTCATGAGTAGGCCTATGTACTTAAGTTTTTTTTTTTTTTTGTTTTTTCGAGAAACCAGAACCAGGCCTTTTCAATTTGTGGTTAGAAATCAGAAATACCTTAGATTATCTGTGCAGTCCGGCCTCATTCTTTACTGTCTGCTTATATTAATGTAACATTATCTCTAGGCTAATAGGCATACTTAACCATTTTCTTTAAAAAGTGTCGTTTAGAGAAAAGAAGAAAACAGTAACTGTTATAGGCTAACTATCATTTCCTTTTCCCGCTATTTTTGTTGCGCTATAATGCACAGTAATAACATTGTGTCGTCTCACACGTCTATGCTAGGCCTATTGCACTTTTACAAATAGGAAAAGTATAATATTTAACTAGTTTTGAAAAGGGTTAAAATTAATCCGAGCCTTCTCTGATGAAAATTCGCACTTTGATATTTGGATGTCGCTATTTAGATCTATATGAGATGTAAATATCGACATCCAAATATCAAAGAGCGAATTTTCATCAGAGAAGACTCGGATTAGGTTTAACCCATTACCACACAGTGACTCTTTTTTCACTCCCCACAAGAAACTTGCCATGAAAAACATTGTGGAAAATGAAGAAATTGCTTGTGACAAGCAATTTCTTCATTTCCCAAAATATTTTGCATGCAAAATGACTGATTTTTTTTATTCATTTTAGTTGTCTTCTGCAACATCTTTGAACTTGGACAAGTCGAAAATTTGTCGTTTGGTAACGTGTTAAAAGAGCAACACTCACCTCTCCTCGGTTTGACTTTAGGAGGGGTCGGGGCCCTACTCTTTAGACCCTCTCGTTTCTCCAGCAGCCCCGTCGATTTTTTCTTCTTCCGCCGGATTTCCTGTGCATGGTGTTTAAATCCAGGGGGTCGAACATACACCGGGCCGCTAGCAGTCGAGCTTCCGCTCGGCGAGGCGACATTTTCATAGTCATGATCATGTTCGTATGCATCACATGCCTGCTGATGTGCACTGATTCCGGGAGTAGACGAAGGCGATGATGCACGATTTGTGAGCAACGATGTTGCCCGAGTCTCCGATCGTTCGATTCGGTAAGGTTCGGATTTATCTCCGGATCTGTCCGGCAGAGTCCGGGAGAGGTCGAGTTTTAGGTTTGGATAGGTGTCCGTGAGATTCACCCTCGGGCTGATTCGTGACGTCACGTTCGCCCGGGGGCTGTGGGGGAAGAGTTCTCCGTCGGATGAGTCCTCATCGCTTGTCGTCACTATTAGGGGCCCCGGGGCACCCCTCTTGCCCCCGGAGAGCTTTACACACGGGGGCAAAGCGCTGGTAGCCATTGGTGCTTATCAGCCTTTATTCAGAATTTCCATTTTCTGTTTATTTAACATGTAACTTAAGTAATATATAGGCTATCAACGGCATATATAAATTGAACTAACCATATTTAGATATATAGCTTTGACAATTGAACGAAAATAAATTGTTCAATATTGTCATTTAGACCTAATTAAAGACGAAAGTGCCTTTTGTTTCTTCGTGTTCAGGCCTTGGTCTATTGATATCTAAATCAAAATTAAATTCAATCAAAATTAAATCCACAATTCAACAATTCCAAACTAATCGAATTTTTCAACAAATTCCGTCAAACACAATTAAATCTAATTCCTCTTTCGTATATCCCTTTGATTATTCAACAATACTTTAATAATTGATCACGTTAATCCCGAAATACACAAAAAAATATGGAAAACTTGCAGATTTTTCACGTCAAACCGTATTGTGTATTCATTGATAAGCAACGTGTTTCAAACATGTCAATAGTAATACAGTTCCAATAAGGTAATGTATATCGCTGCTTTTAAAGAAAAACCTCGTAACTGCAGCTTAAAACAAGCTGCAGTTACGAGGTTTTTGTTGAAAAGCGACGATATAATGCGTGTATAGGCACGATACTCGCACCTGACCAATGTAAAATCAATTTTTCCCGACTTAAAATATTTCCGATATTTCAAAAACTTTAACAGAATGGAAAAGGGGGTATTACTTCATTGTATTGGACTAAAGGACCATGATTTTGGCAGCATTCCACTTTTTCAACGATCTTTTTTTTATCGGGTTAAATGCACTCGGCATTCAAGATTTCTCTCCTTATTCGTCGCCATATTTGCTATTGTTGACAGCATACATAGCAACCATTGCTATGCAGTTAAACCCTAACTTCAAATGTAACGGGCGATCTGATTGGCCAATGTAAATATTGACGCATATCTTTATCGGCTTTATGTCTATATTTAGCCTTATTCCTTTTCCTTCATTATGAGAAAAATAGATCTATTTTAGATATTTTTGCTCGAATATATATGCAGCTTTTTAAATTATATTAGAATCTATATGATCGTTTAAAAACCACCAAAAGTTAATTGTACACTAGTATTGCTCAGTATGTTGAACGCCAAAATCAAAGATTGTCGGATTGAACCTTTAACTGCCTCGCGATATTATATAGCAATATTCGACTTATTTCTTAATGGTAAAGGTTATAAACATTAATCCTTTTCCTGGTTATGACTTGGATATGCCTAATAGAAAAGGCTTGTAAACATTTTGATGTAGAAGAAACATGTAATTTCTCCGTTTAACTCAATATTTTCTGTATTATATTCTTTCTACAAAACTTCTTTTACAACATAAAATTTATCGTCTGCATCAGCTTTCACAAAAAAGCTTCACTTTTGTTATTCGGAAAATGATCAATCCTTTCACAAAAAGGCGTCCTTTAAACGTCCCCAACAGAAAGGGATTTTAGGAAAATATTGAGACAACAGAAGAAAATGCTGATAACCTTTATCTCAATATTGGGCATCGTTGTACATAACTCTTTATTAATCAACATAAAATTTGTCGTCTGCTATACCTCAGCGCTGCATCTTCGAAATTGGCGCAGTCTAAAATGCGGCTGTTTGTGGAAGAGTTTAATACAAACATCATCAATTTAACCCTTTACCAAACAGACCTGATTTTAACGTCCTTGATAGAAATGGCTTGGGAAAACATTGAAACAAAAGAAGAAACTGCTGATAACCAGCAGTTTCTCCTTTTGTCTCAATATTTTCTATGTCATATTTTACACAAATTCTGTCTTCAATAGCTTCCATTTTGTCATTTTTGAAGTGGAACACCCTGCATTTTTGCCGTTTGGGAAAGGGTTAATCGGATAATATGACGATCTTCCTCCTTGAGTAAATCATAGAATGCTTGAAAGGTAATCTGAACGGGATTTAAATGCGGTTTCTCTCACTTTTTTCTCTGTCTTAATTCATGTCTAGCCTATTTCACCATTCAGATCAGCTCAATTTTTAAAAAATGGAAAGAGTTGGAAGAAAATGTCTCCAAATTTTTCATTTTCTTGTAGATCTATTTGCATTTTTAACAAACTGTGTCGTATTCATTAACAATTCTGAATGGATAGACTAAAGTAAAATTACATAACAAGCCATGTGATTGGTCAGGACGTGTATAGGCCCTAATTTGGGGCCTACTTTTTGGTATGTTAGAAATATAATCATTGAAATCTATTCGGTTGTCATAAGCAAGATGTCCACTTCATACAACTTGAAAAAAAAAAAGAAAATCTTATCGACTAAGTTAGCAGGGAAAACTGGTCATCGGCAATTTCTTCTTTTGCCTGAAGGTCTACCAAAGTCCTTTTCCAGAAGCGTCAAAATGCGTCGCTTCAATCTATAGCCGTCTCCCAAGCCACACTTTTTGTACAAATAAATATATTGTTCTAGATCTAGGCTCCATGGCTAAGCAGGCTAGGCCTACCTACTTTCTCCTTTTGACTGACCATTTTCTTTTCCTTCCACATTAGGACTTTTATTTCAAATGTGAATTTTGTAGAAAGCTTACATTTCATCTTCTGTAAGAAAGGTCCATAAAAAGACAGATGCCAAAATTTGTTTTTTGGCCAATACCGGGGGAGGGGGTGGGTCCGGACCTCACGTACCCACCAGGTACATCGACTCCCTCTAGTTCCCTGTAATTTGAACAGCTATTTAGATCTAATTTTGTAAAAAAAAGGGGGGGGGTCTTCAAGAATATTTGACCCATTCCCACACATTGACTTCCCCCCCCCCCCCCCCCCCCCCTCGATATGCACTACATAATGGCATTAGAAAACATTGTGGAAAATGGAGAAATTGATTGTTACAAGCAATTTCTTATTTTCCCACAATGTTTTCTATCGAAAAAATACAAAAAAAATATTTCAATTTCGTTTGCTTGAAATTGTCGTCTGCAACATCTTTGAATTTGGAACAGTATAGAATTTTGTCGTTTGGTAATGAGAGCGTGAAGCGAAGGGAAGGAACTCTTGTAATTCATTTACGTTCCGATTAGAGTGACCTCCCATATACAATATTTTGACGGAAAGCGGGAAATGCGAAATGTCAAACGAAGAAAACTTTGAACAACTGACCCACAAACAGGTAGTTGTTTCCATACAATTTATATTTCAAAGCGTAATAATTTATTTTCTATTATTTTACACAAATCTTATTCATCGCGGCTCATTCTGGGCAATACAAATATTTTGCACATTCAACCCAACAGGGGTTCGTACCATAGTACACTTTATGTTATCTGAGAAGTCTGTTTTGACAAGTTGTTTGCAATGATTGATCAATCAATGATAGTATAATACAAATTTAGGAATGTTTCCTGCTTTTGTTTACAATAAAAATAGTGTATTTACTATTTAGGAAATAAGGAGGCTCTTTTCAATTTTGCCTGTCATAAATTTTCAGCGATTGAAGGCTGCAGTCCACCATACATCGTTGAGAATTTGCCGTGAACATGTGGAGAGTAAAGGGGTGAGACTAAACAGGCTTGTTGTGGCGTCAATATCAGAGGCAGCGTGGAGGAAATGTGAAGAGTTTGCTGCAGATTTGGAGTGGTTTGCAAAGTAAGAAAAAATTGTGATTATTTTATCTTCATGCAGAAATTTTGTAAAACTTGTGTGGACAATTGTATGATAATGATATTGTCTTTTTAACCCATTACCAAACAACAAAATTTTGGACTTTTCCAATTTGAAAGAAGTTGCAGACGACATTTCAATGTGATGAAATTTCGAAATTTTATAGCTTTTTGGGTAGAAAACGTTGTGGGAAATGAAGAAATTGCTTGTCACAAGCAATTTCTTCATTGTCCACAATGTTTTCCAAAGCCATTATATTGTGAGGAGTCAAAAGGAGTCACCGAGTGGTAATGGGTTAAACAGAGGCAGCCGCATTAATCTTAAACACTAAAGAGATGTCTAACAAGAGTTAGACAATGAAGCTGGCCTATATGGGAGCTTGTCACGAAATAGCTTAATTCTTTTAAAGTAGGTCAAATCTGAGGTCAAAGGTCATGGTCCAAAATGAAACGTCTTGGTAAGAGGTATCCATGTGTGAAATATCAAGGCTCTAGATCCATAATATTGATGAAGATATAGGCCAGGTCAAAGTAAATCTGAATGAAATCTTGGATGTTTTAACCTTTTAGTAACATCTGATGACCACCCATCAGGGTTCATCTTCTTTGACCTCTGGAAAAAAAAAATCTGTTAACCCTTTCGTTAATAGCACAAGCTTAGGGTGGTTGAATTCGTAAGCTGTTATAGGTGACAAAATGTATCTAAAAAGATAGAATTTGTGTAAAATGTAGCATTGAAAATATTGAGGAATTTGAGGTAAAGGAGGTCGTCAGCTGTTACTAAAGAGTTAAAACATCTAAGATTTTAATCAGATTGGTTTAAAGTAGGTCAAACTCCATGGTCAGTCAAGGTCACTAGGCAGGGCTTTTTTCTAGGATTGGGGGAAGACACAGGACGCTGGTAGAAAGGGGAAAAATCACAAGAGGCATCCTAGTTTTGGGGAAAATTGTATAATATAGAAAAAGAACACTAGATGGACCAAAACCCTCTTATATCCACTACTGTAGACTTGAGAACAAGCAGGGCTAGTTTGTAAAGCTGCAGAAAATGTGGAAAAGGTTTCCTTGCTATTTCATTTGGGTTCTTAGTGTGATTTTTGAAAATATATCTTGGGGAAAATTTATTATTTGGGGAAAAAAGTGCATTATTTCTTGAGGGGAAGACGCTGGAAACCAGTGTCACTTTCTTAAGGGGGGAAACCCCTGCTAGGTCAAAGGTCATGGTCCCAAATGGAAGGTCTTGAGTCGACAGGAAGTATCCATGTGTGAAGTATCAAGGCTGTCTGTAATAGGGCCCGAGATATGAGTGTAGGACAAAACCCCACCAGGACAAAACCCCACCAGGACAAAACCCCCTCGGACAAAACCCCACCAGGACAAAACCCCATCAGGACAAAACCCCACCAGGACAAAACCCCCTCAATATATAAAATATAGTATAACAAATTTATGACATAGAAAAAAATATTTGGTATGGAAAATATTTTTAAATATAAGAAATTTGATTATGTTTAACAATTTATTACTTTATAATTTAATAACTTATTTGAAACTTCAAAAAAATGATCTAGATCTATATTGTATTTGTGTATTTATTGTATTTTAATAGCATGTTTTTTTTTATACTTATTTCCCATTATGTGTTTATTGAAATATCCAAATAAGGCAATTTTGCTTTAAAAATGGAAACAATTGTGGGAAAAGGAGATGTTACTGGGAATAAGATGAAGTCAAATATTATCTTGACATCACATTTTTGTCACCTAAATAAGTCATTTGGCATGCATTATAATTATATTGTTCCCTTACATGTATCTACGAAATCAATTATCACCTATCATAATCAGGACAAAAGATGACTACAGAAGACTTAACACCTCAGAAGAAAGTAACACTTCTAATTTCAAATAAGTTTATTCCCATGAATCATGCTTGTTAATATTTATCAAAGGCATTATTCAAATGAAACTTTATAAGGGGGAAAAATCATTTCATATTCATGATATTCAGGGATAACTTCTTCATTCATTATCAATTTATGATTTAGCAATAAATACTTTTTTGTTCCAATAACAAATTTTTAGGCTTCATAAAAATCTTCAAAAAATCATAAATCTAAGAATATTATAGAAATAAATCAATGATAATATATACCATGGAAAAAATATCATAAGTCCTACATTATAATAGTATTATGAGTGTTATTTCTTTCCTGTAATTTTTATTCATCAAACATCAAAAATGAGAAAAATAGAAAATACATTATCAAAGCATAACTAATTACAATACTTGATCAAATGCAAATTCATTTGTTTCAATAATAATTTATTGTTGAATGATTTGGAAATGAATAAAATATAAGACTGGTGGGGTTTTGTCCGCCTTGCCAATTTTAGTGGTGGGGTTTTGTCCGAGGGGGTTTTGTCCGAGGGGGTTTTGTCCTGGTGGGGTTTTGTCCTGGTGGGGTTTTGTCCGTACCCCCCGAGATATAGACCAGGTTAAAGTTTTTGAAGATGCGACTGTGATGCGACACCAACACTAGGGCTGTGACATTAGCTCCTCAGACATAAAGCCCTGGCTTCGCTACAAAGTATAAGTTGTTGATATACTGTAAAATCAGATATTTTTGCTGGGCCAAAAGTTTACGAATTTTTAAATTTGAAGTGGTTCGCGAGGGTAAAAGTTTGCGAAAAACAAAAACTGTGAACCATATGGTTTAATTTTCACGAAAATAAAGTCATCAACTATCGGTTTTGTGTTTTATTTTTACAGCCGGTCTTCATATTGATAACACGATACGTAAAAAATACCAGATGCCCCTACTTGTTTAAAAAGGTTGCACGTAATCCGTAATCATTTAATCCTTTAATCATGTACGTGAATACATTTTCATACCAAACACTGTTCATCTTCTGTAGATTAATAAAATCATATCACGATAATTCAGATCGAATACATTCAGCAGTCCGTATTTGTTCAATAAATCTTGTTTAAAGTGTGGAAAACTGCATAACATAACTGTTAATTGCTGACAAACAATGCCTGTCAAAATCATATGTCGCTCTATTGACCACATTTCACACCTTTTGTTACAGGTGTAACCAAACAGCCCTGGTGATATTTGATGTATTCAAGGCCCATCGCAGCGAAGGTTTATTGGACATTTTAAAGAATGCGAACATTAAAGTCGTTTGTCTTGTTTGATTGCATTATTTACTCGATTTACATTGTACGATAAAACCAAAACAATTCCGAAAATCAAAGTAATGGCGGACGGTCGGTGCGTTCTTGTAGGATCATTGCATTTGCTCCCAGGCAATATGTTCATGTGGCTAAATGTTTACGAATTAATCATTGCATTTGCTCACAGGCAATATGTTCACGTGGCTAAATGTTTACGAATTTATTGGATTCGCGAACATAGCGAAGAATACTCCCTAGCGAACATTTCTCATTTTACAGTAGATACACTAAGCAAATTGAAGGTTGTAAAGGAGAGGGTTTATTTACTTTTCTGCACTACTTACAGGCATGCCAAGAGAAGTACAGTGAATGCTGATGATGTGAAAATGATTGTGAGGAAAAGTCCAAAATTGGTATGTATTGACTATGGCCATGCCCACATAAAATGACACACAACAAGATGAAGGGTTCAGAAAACATTGTAGAAAATGAAGAAATTGCTTACAAGTGACAAGCAATTTCCTCATTTCTCAAAATGACCAATAAATATTAAAGTATGTTTTTAAATGCTGAAGTTTATTCTGCATGAAAAGTGGCCAAGTTGAAGTGTCAAAGATAAAACGCACATGTCATTTATATACATACAAATTTAGATAAATTATGCTTGAAACCATCATAGAAAAAGAAGAAATTGCTCATAATTGTTAAATTTTGTGAGGGAAATGTGATGTAATTTCTGAAAATTGTGATTGTCCTTGTAGCAACTCTCAGTTATAACTGTATTAAATCTAATCCTTAATTTAAGCCCTAGCCCAAAGAAATTTTAGACTGGCCCATATTCAAAGAGGACTGATATGGTGCAGTGGTAATGCTCTGGACTTGAAACACAGGGGTCGCAGGTTCGATCCCCCGCTTCTCCAGTCTTTCGGATGAGACTTTAAACCGAGGTCCCGTCTCCATATGACCTCAGCAGTTGAGTTTGATGTAAAACTAAAATAAACCCAAAATCCATATTCAAAGATGTTGCAGATGACAATATTAAAAAAAATCTTACATGTTTTGGTCTATCTAGGTAGAAAACAATATGGTAAATGAAGAAAATGCATGTGACAAGCATTTTTTTTTTCATTTTTCACAACATTTTATATACCAAAATACCAAAAAAACCCGAAGAATTCCATTTACTTAACATTGTCAACTGTAATAATAAATATCTTTGAATTTGGATTATTCCAAAATTTTGCCGTCTAGTAAAAGGTTAATTATGCATTTTGTTGCTTCTCCTTCAGCTGCAGCATATCAGCAATCTACATGAACAGATCAGTGTAACAAAAGGGGAAGCCAAGAAAAAGGCAAAGAAAAGTAAAAATGTCAGTTCTGCAAACTCCAGTACAGCCACAACATCGACCATGGACATTGATGAAGATAGTCGATCTTGATTATGGTTTACACTTTCCCAATCAGCAAGATTGTAAACTTCTTCAAGTTGAAAGCTGATGCAGATGATATAATGGATTGTCATAAAGCTAGGACTTGTGTACGATAAAGCACAGAAAATATTGAGGCAAAAGGAGAAAATGCTGATTATCAGCACTTTCTTCTTTTGTCTCAATATCTTCCCAAACTTCCTCTGTTAGATACGCCAAAACCAGGTCTTGTTTGGGAAAGGGTCAATACTTTCTCAAACACCAGGACCTAACCAAGAAAAAGACGAAGAAAAGTAAAAATGTCAGTTCTGTAAACTCCAGTACTACCACAACATCGACCATGGACATTGATGAAGATAGTCGATCTTGATGCATAATTAACCCTTTCCCACAGAGTGACTCTTTTTGACTTATAATGGCTTAGGAAAACATCGTGAAAAATGAAGAAATTTCTTGTGACAATCAATTTCTTCATTTCCCACTTTGTTTTCTACCCTTAATATTATCGTCTGCAACATCTTTGCTTTTGGACCAGTCTAAAATTTTGTTGTTTGGTAATGGGTTAAGCCTGAAGCCTCTCTTACAACCTGTCATGTATCCTTATAACTCATGCTTCTTCAGAGATTTTTAAAAGGATTATTGCACAGCGGGTTATAATAGATGCTCCTGTGTGCCACTGGCATTGTAAAAGACGCAGAATGGTCTTTGCGAAGAATTGTCTTGTCAATTCTTTGCTACTTCCTTTCTAGATTCTATGTGGTTTTTGCATCCACTAAAGAAGTATGTTGCAGGTCCGTTGATAGTTTTTGCAATGCATGAATAAGCTTAAATTTTAGAAGCAGCCCTCACAGGAGCACATGATATATTATATTATGACTGGTTGTAACAATAGCTTTACGAAGCACACGGTTCTCCTCAGAAAAATTTGAAGCTGTAGTGGCAAATTGTAAAAGTATCCATAAACCTTGAAGTGCATAGTGTGTATTCAAATAACTGTGAATAAAAACATAATTGGAAAAGATGCTTCTTTCCCAAATAGGGTTTTATACACAATTACTACATTTACAATTATAAAACAGCTTTATCAGATTTTGATACAAAATACTGAAAAAATGCCTTGGTTTGTAGACAAATATGACCGGTTACGCTAAAAGGGACCTTATGCCAAGAGTGAAAAGTATCGACTCTAGTCAGTCTGCGCAGTCCGCGCAGCCTGACTAGGGACGACACTTTTTACTATTATGTAATTTTCTGAATCTAGGATGTTTTCTCAGTCTTACAATATTTTCAATTTCCAAATTAGACATTCGGTTGACTGACCTCTGGTAAGTCTGGTCAGTTTCTCTAAATTTTGATTTTTGGAATTTGCATAAGGTCCCTTTTAGCGTAACGGGTCACAAATATGAAGAAATTAATCTGTGTCACTGTGTGGTACCTTTGAAGCTGTATGAGCTGGGCGTAACACTGATTTACATGTAGCTGTAATGGGGGCCCTACAGCTTATAGGGCTGGGGAGAACACGGATTTAACTTATTTGCTTTGAAGCAGAGAAGATGCAAAATGTCAAGGGTGTGTTCGATGTAATAAATCTTTTAAATATCACCTGATGCAAACAAGATGTGTTTGTGAAACACAAATGCTCCTGAAATGGCTAATTTTCTAAAAATGTTAAGTTTTCATGAAAAGGGTTGAGAAGTGTTAACAGATGACCTTGAGAAAGGTCATATTGCATGGAACAGATAGATATCATTGAACAAAGACACATACCAAATTTTAGCTTTGTATGTTACACACTTGTTGATAAAAGGCAAATGTTAAGTTTTCGGACAGACATACTGACAGACAGACATGGCACAGGGTAAAACAATATGCCCCCGATCTTTCGATGCAGAGGTATAACAAGAGCTTCGCAGAGCGGCGCATATACGCCCGAGAGGGGCTTGTCAGTAAAAATTGGACATTTTTTCGATTCAAGGGCAGATAATTCAAACATGAAAAGTTATCAAAAATTTGTTTGCACAACATGACACCATAGAGATTCATTGTAGCTAGTTTGATTAAATTCTGGTTGAAACTGTTGAAGTAGCGCACAGGAGAAAATGGGAATTTTTGAGAAAATGGGCATTTTTCCTTAAATTCAAGGGCAGATAATTCAAGAACGAAAACAGTTATGTAAATTCCGTAAGCGGTGTGCACAACTAGACAGCATGGAGATTCATTGTGGCAAGTTTGATCAAATTCTGATCAAAACTGTAGGAGGAGTTGCGCACACAAGAAAATGGGCATTTTTTAATTCAAGGGAAGATAATTCAAGAACGAAAAGAGTTATCTGAATTCCGTAAGCGAGGTGCACAACTAGACACCATGGAGATTTATTGTGTTTATTGTGGCAAGTTTGATCAAATTCCGATCAAAACTGTAGGAGGAGTTGCACACACAAGAAATTGCTAATGGACGGACGGACAGACGGACGAGCGGGGCCATAACATAATATGACCATTCGGGCGTATAAAAAGGTACTGATCAGCATACAGTGTGAAGATGCTACTACACAGTGACGCCTCTTGACTCCCTCACAAGAAAAGACTTTAACAAGAGTGCCATCGTCACAATATACGCCGCCACTTATAAAACTTGAGACAAAAAAATGACATTGACAAGGATTTATAAATATTCACTGAAAAACCTTTAAAAAATTGTGTTCACAAAAAGGTTTTTATAAATATCCAGTGAAAAACCTGGCAGGAATTGCATTCACGAGGCTGAAATATCATTAAGCCCCAGAGACTAAGATTGAAGGGGGCATAATTCTGGCAAAAATCAATGAACCATGAAATCCTTCCTTCATGCACATCTACCAATTGAGGTGATAACATCCACCAAGTTTCATTAAGGAATACGACCCATCATTAGCTCTAAATGATTCGTGTTATGTCGGCTGTTTCCGCAACAACGGAAATAATCGAGCATGTTCGGAATTACGGAGATTTTTTAAAATATTTTTGTAAAGAGACTTCTACATTAAATTTGAATTTGTACGAACAGTTTCTACAACGAATCCCAGCCGATGAATTCATAAAAACGTCAAATGAAACAACAAAAGACGAAAAAATCAAAATATTTTGGCATTTAGAATGACCTCCCTTTGCAACAACAGCAACTACAGCGCACCCAGTGATCTCCCCTGAATCCGAATTACGTACCTCTGACGTAATATGTCACTGTTTGGAGGTTGATTCGCACCATTAATATTTCGTTCCATAACTGGTCACTTTGTTTACCGTAATTTGGGCCTTTTCTTTGGGAAAAGGTAAGCTTGACCTTTGCCATTTCTTTCTGTTTAACCCTTTGCCAAACAACTAGACACAAGATAAGACCAATTGATGCTTTCTCTACGCTAGGTTTCCATGAAAAAAGAAACCAATGAGAGAAAAGAAGCAAATACTGATACAAGCAGTTGTATTCATTTTCTCTGTAGAATTTCTATTTGATCATATATTTTTGTGTTTCTGTCTCGTCTTTTGCCATCTCTTTAGCTACTAATAAGGCAGCAAACATGATTCAAACATGACATCAGAAAACTGATATTCAAAAGTTGCTTGTTCACCTAACCCTTTCCCAAACAAGACCTAGTTTTGGCAGAGACATAGGCCTATCTTTCTACAACATTCCTGGCTTTATTTTTTTCAAAATGTTTCTTGTGATGATAATACCGTCCTCAAATCACACTCAGACACACACATTTCTGGGCCATTTTAACAATTTGTCGAAAGACATGTTTGGCTAATGATTTACATGCAGATATAATGTACTTGTAACAATTCTATTTCTACCATTGTTAAAGTATTGAAACTTTGCACACATGCTTGTGGTCAGACATGTATATATTCCTTATTAAGGATAAAGACTGGGTAAAGATTCATTACCCTTTCAAATTTCTATTTGGGTAGACTTTTTATTCTTTTCATCCTATAAAATTTCATAATCCAACACTTTTTCGTTGAGCTATCCTGTCCACTGACAACTCTTGTTTTATAAACATTTTTATTCATATATATGTTTTTTTTAATAGTAACATTTACTATTATATAAATATTCCAATACAAACAATAAAAAACCTGTAAAATTCGTATGGAACAATTTATTTAAGTATAATGAACAAAGAGTGCCATTTTCCTTAAGAAATTGGGCGGTGGTAAAAAAGGGAGTGTATAAGTCAAAGTGATTTTTTTAAATTTGTGTACGGCGAAATTGTTTAATTTTTACTTTATTTGAAAGAATATACACATAGGAAAATTATGATTTTCCTTTTGTGCCATGCATTTTGATATATCATTGAAATTAATGTTATTTAAAATTGACTATTGTTTCAGATTCGTCCGAAAAGCCTGTCGAAAGTATGGCAGCCGTGTATTACAAAAGCAAAAAAATATATTTTGTTGCTGGTTATTATTTATTTACTTGTTAGTCCATTGTTGGGGATAATATAAGCTATTGATTAGATGCAAACACTTGTGTTTATTGCTTTTAATCATGCTGTTTTTGTGTTTAAAAGCTCACTTGGGGTGTTTGGCATTTCATGATTTTGTATGACCCTGATGCAAGATATAAAATTATCAAAATTTCACTAACGAAACGATCAAAGTTGATAAAAATTGGCAATTAGATGCGGGATACCATGCTGATTTTGAATATATATAGTAATTTATGTATCTTTATGATTCTATTGATGGGTCGTATACCTTAAGATCCAGCCAGAAACTTAGGAGGAGTTGTGTTGACAAGCCTGCAATTTCAATAAGCCCCAGAGACTAAGTTTTTAAGGGGCATAACTCAGGCAAAAATCAACGAACCATAAAATCCTTCCTTCATGCACATCTACCAATTGAGGTGATAACATTGACCAAGTTTCATTAAGATCCAGTCAGAAACTTAGGAGGAGTTGTGTTGACAAGCCTGCAATTTCAATAAGCCCCAGAGACTAAGTTTTTAAGGGGCGTAACTCAGGCAAAAATCGACGAACCATAAAATCCTTCCTTCATGCACATCTACCAATTGAGGTGATAACATTGACCAAGTTTCAAGAAGATCCAGCCAGAAACTTAGGAGGAGTTGCGTTGACAAGCCTGCAATTTCAATAAGTCCCAGAGACTAAGTTTTTAAGGGGCGTAACTCAGGCAAAAATCGACGAACCATAAAATCCTTCCTTCATGCACATCTACCAATTGAGGTGATAACATTGACCAAGTTTCAAGAAGATCCAGCCAGAAACTTAGGAGGAGTTGCGTTGACAAGGCTGCAATTTCAATAAGCCCCAGAGACTAAGTTTTTAAGGGGCATAACTCAGGCAAAAATCGATGAACCATAAAATCCTTCCTTCATGCACATCTACCAATTGAGGTGATAACATTGACCAAGTTTCAAGAAGATCCAGCCAGAAACTTAGGAGGAGTTGCGTTGACAAGAAAAGTGGACGTACGTACGGATGGACGGACGGACGGACAGACGGAGAAGATGACGCCAATATACGTCCGCCTCCGGCGGCGTATAAAAATATTGTAAAAAATGAAAAAAATTGCTTGTGACAAGCAATTTTTTCATTTTCCACAATGTTTTCTAACCAAAAATGGAAAGAATTTTAAAATTTCATTCGCTTGAAATTATCATCTGCAACACCTTTCAAAATCGGAGTGTCCAAAATTTTGAAATATGGTAATTAATGGGTAAAAAGATATATCACATCAAATCCTTGACATTTTTGTCTTATCTGATTCAAACCATTTTACTTATTGACAGAATTATTGAAAATATTTTGCAACTGTTGTTGTTGCCATGTGATTTCCCCCTGCACTCCAACTAATAACCCATTACCACACAATGACTCTTTTTGACTCCCTATAAGATAATGGCTTTTGAAAACATTGTGGAAAACAAAGAAATTGCTTGTGACAAGCAATTTCTTCATTTTCCACAATGTTTTCTTACCCTGAAAGACCAAAAAGGTTAAGTTTCAATCACTTGCAATTCTCGTCTGCAACAGCTTTCAAATTTGAACAAGTAAAAATTTTGCCATCTGGTAATGGGTTAAGGTTCTATTACATCCTGGAAACGGATAGAACAAAACAAATAGATATTTTTCATCGAATTTATTTAAAAGAAATATCTTCCAAAAAATAAAATTTGTAAAGATATCAATGGAATGTGAGATCATAACTATATCAATATTACATGGGAAGAATAAATACGACCTCTTTCTAACAGGAACATAGAAAGAAAACAAAACTTTATTTTAGATCAGCATTTCTTGTTTTAACCGCAGTCTTTTTTTTTTTTTTTACTCAAATGAATAAAATTTTCAAACAAGTTATCCAGCAATGTTAAAAGGTATAATTATGCTTATGAAGATGTGTAATAATACATTTGAGCTAGGATCTGTGAAAAGGTCCTATATGGTATTCAATAGCAATATGGATCCAGATCAGCCTGTGTGTATACACACAGTCTGATCAAGGTCCATGTTCTCTAACCCATTATCACACAGTGACTGCCGTCAAGATAGTGGCTTTGGAAACCATTGTGGAAAATGAAAAATTGCTTGTGACAAGCAATTTCTTCATTTGCCACAATGTTTTCTACCAAAAAAAGACCAAATATGTAGAATTCCATTCTTTTGAAATTGGTGTCTGCAACATCTTTGAATTTGGATCATCCTAAAATTTTGCCACAAATTCACAAAGTTATTCTGTATGGAATGTAATAAATACTCTATAAAATCACTCGCGATTCAATATTTCGGCGAATTGCCTTTATCAAGATAAATGGAAAGTGTTTCCATTTATCTTGATAAAGGCAATTCGCCTAAATATTGAATCGCGAGTGATTTTATAAAGTATAAAATTTTGCCGTTTGCTAAAAGGCCAATAGTTTTGTCATGACCTGTAGCAACTGTATGACAGTAGTATGAATCTTTACCGTCTGGTAATGGATTTACAAGATCATTTTTGAGATTCAAAGTACATTATGGCACAGTGTAATAAACTTTTATAAATATGTATAATTACTGATTATCTTTCTTTCAAATATTCATTGACTTCATTCAAGTTGATCGCATGTTTCTATCTCTTTCACAAGCAAGCCCTAATTGACCAAATGCCGAATGTCAATCAAAAACATTGATTACCCAATGGACGATCAGAAAAATGTCATGCCCCAATTGTTCTTCGTTGCACGTGTTATTGTATCGATTTATCGACTGACGATCAACACGCCAATTGCAAAGAATTTTGTGCTAATAATAGACTAGGTTAAACGTATGTTTTGATACCATCTGTGTTGTTATAAAATCTCGTAACTACGGCTTAAATCAAGTGACAGTTACGAGATTTTATAACAACACCTTCGAAATACTAATTTACGCCATGATTAACTAGATAAAATCGTTCCCTATTAATGATCGCATCCCCATTGTTTGTCTTAAATTTTATGATGGGCGGAGCGATCTGTCGATAGGCGTTTGGTCAATTTGCTATCACTACTTCTAAAGAAGGCTTCAGAAAGAAGAGAAACAAGAAATTGAATATGAACAGCATTTTCTCAGTTTCTTGTTGGAGAAAGCTTAAAAATCATTGAGAGGAAACAAGAAATTACTGGTTATAAACTGACACGATTTAAAAACGCAAAACACGTTTTCATTAACCATTCCTTTCCTAATGCCTCGATCGGCACCATATTTGGGGACATGTATGAGACAATGTATACGCTTCACGCCCCAGCAATTTTGTCGTGTTTTCTGTAAACTATCCGGACATCTAAACCGCCCGTCACTAAATGCTCGTGCGTCTCGTGCATTCAGACCACGTGTTAAATCACTAAGATTTTTTATGCCCCCCGATAGGGAGGCATCATAAATTTGACTTGTCCGTCTGTCCGTCCGTCCGTCTGTCCGTCATTCCGTCCAAAAACTTTAACATTGGCCATAACTTATTATTACTTAACATATTCGCTTCATACTTTACCACAACATTCCTTGGTACATTACCTTTCTGTAGGCACATACTTTGGTGACCTTGACCCCTGGATGACCTTGACCTTGAACATAGATTGGCCATAATTTAAAATCAAAGCGGTGTCGGGGGCATTGTCATCTTACAGTGACAGCTCTTGTTGTGTACAAATTGCCACTTTGATTTACTTATTGAAAACATGCGAGAACAACGAAAGAAAATTGTGAATAAAATGCTGAGGCTTACTTTGAGAAAAAGGAATCGAGTTTTTTGGCTTTTGATTTGCCATGTTTCGCAAATGAAGGTAGCCAGACGCTTTAATGTACCCGAATCGACGGTTCCAAGGTTTATGAGACGTGTAAACGACACAGGAAGATTTACAGACCACGCACGTCCCGGTTAGCTGCGTGTAACAACTGTACGTCAACATGATTGTATACGTCAACGTCACTAACGCAACAGATTTGTGACGGCTCAGTCTACAGCAAATTCTATGGTTTGTAATCGCGGGCGGCCTATACATCGCGACATGGTGATAAATCGTCTGTGAAAACACTGGGTTCGCTGTCGTCGATGTTCAATGCCAGGCTCTTGACACAACGTGCATTTTGGCATAATCTGACGTCCATTCAGGCATTATTCGTGGCTTTAAAGGTCATTTTCTTTCCTGTAATGTTACATGTACATGGCTATACATCGGTTTTATAAGATGCAGGAGATACCATTTGTAAAAGTACTATTTTGCGTTTTTAAATCGTGTCAGTTTAGCTTTTCTGTGCTATGATCTTGACATGTATTTATACCCCCCACAACAAAGTTAGGGGGGGGGGGGGTATACTGGGATCAGGTTGTCCGTCCGTCTGTCCGTGAACATAATCTTGTGTCCTCTTCTCCTCCCACAATTTTAAGTTCAAAGTGGCATAACTCTAAAACTAATCACTGGATCAAGATGAAAATTGCAGGTGCACAACTTTATATGATAGGAAACATCCTGGTAAAATTGCAGAAAAATTGGTCAAAAACTGTGGGAGAAGAGGAATTACGGGAAGTAGTCAAAATTTACAATTTCGTTTCTGTGTTCTAACTCAAGAACCGTTTGACCTAGGATCATGAAACTTTACACAGTTGTTGGCCATGACCCAAGGAGGTGCCCTATCGTTTTTGGGTCACCAAGGTCAAGGTCACAGTTGGACTTTGTTTAAAATCCGTTTCAAGTCAAGAACCTTTTGACCGATAGCACTTATTCAGTGACAAGGCTTTAGTGGGGGGGTATTCGTCGGCTTTGCTTTGCTTCCAGTTTAGACATTTGCGAAAAGGATAATGTTTAATATTCATCAAGTTAACTTATATTAGCATCTTACAGGCACTAGTTAGGGGGGGTCATCTTCTATGACAAGTCCCCGGGAAAACCAAAATTAGTTGTAATAACTCTCTTGTCATATAAGATTTTCCATGACAAGCATGTGCAAATACATGGTTCTGCACTGAATTGTGATTGGCTGAAGACCGAAGTGTTGTTTTTTTAAACGCTAAACAGAATCTTGATAGCTTTTATTTGATTGGTCAAAAGAAAAGGTCATTGAAGATGACCCCTTACTGGTGTCTGTCAGATGTTTCTGTAAATTAACACTTGATCTTAATTAAATTGGATTGCTTAAAGCATTTATTGCAAAGGTTGGAGATTCAAGTCCAAAAACCATAATCAAGTATTGGAAAACTTCTGTCTCTTAGGATCATCATCGACATATAAGCTGTGTTCCCTCGCTTTATGATAAAGCTTCAGTAACTCGGGAGCTTCTGTTGTTTGTTATCTCCTGTCTAAGCGCCGCTGACATAAACATTCTTGGAACAAGATCCAAATTTGACATACCTAAGAGACTAGGCTTTGGAAACCATTGAGATAAAAGAAGAAAATGCTAATGGTCAGCATTTTCTCCTTTTGCCTAAATGTTTTTCGTTATTCGCTATTAATACTTTTTGTTACATAATTTCAATTTGTCATCTGCAGCAGCTATTATATTGATACACTCTAAAACTTTGTCATTAGGTAAAGGGATAAAACATTTATTAATTTATTATAAAGGAAAGGGAAGTTGGAGCCCAAAAATCACATAGCTGTTCTGCAACAAAAACCTCATACCTTTAGATTGTTTTAGCTAAAGTTACAAGGCGTTTGTCGAAAACCAACAATATTCAAGTATTGGCAAATTTCTGTCTTTATGATACAGCTTCAATAAGCTTCTGTCATTTGTTGTCTCCTGTCTAAGCGCCGCTGACATAAACATTCTTGGAACAAAATCCAAATTTGACGTACCTAAGAGACTAGGCTTTGGAAACCATTGAGGCAAAAGAAGAAAATGCTGATGATCAGCATTTCCCCTTTTGCCTCAGTGTTTTCTGTGCTATGTTATTCTCAACTTTTACCTTTAGTTACATTTATTTTGTCGTCTGCAGTAGCTGTCAAATTGGAACAGTAAATTTTCGCCGTTAGCGGAAGGTTTAAAAGATTTAATGCAAAGGAAAATGAAGTTTGAGTCCAAAAATCATATCGCTGCTTTTCAACAAGACCCTTGTAATTGCAGATTGTTTTAGCTGCCGTTTGAGGACTTGAAGTTTCAAGTATTGGCAAATTTCTGTCTCTTAGGATCATCTTCGACATATAAGCTGTGTTCCCTGGCTTTATGATACAGCTTCAGTAACTCGAGAGCTTCTGTTGTTTGTTGTCGCTCGTCTAAGTGCCGCTGGCACGCTTCCTGAACAACCTTGGCGTAAGTGTCTGTGTCACCCAACAACTGTGCGAGATTCGACGTGCTCATATCTGCCATTTCCTGTAATGTATATTATTATATTGTCGCTTTTCAATAAAAACCTCGTAACTGCAGCTAGTTAAAAGCTGCAGTTAAGAGGTTTTCGTTGATAAGCCACTATATGTTGCACTAAAGGGATTTGGAAAAGGGTTATGAACATTTAATGCAATGGAAAAAAGAGACCTAAAATGTTGCTCGTCAAAAGTGTGTTTACTGAACTGGCCATGCCTGCAGTATTCATATGTCCCTGTCTTGCTTACAGTCAGGTCACTATATTACGAAACATGTTTACAAAATTTACCTACGACACAATATAGAACTCGAAACTACTGTTATTGTCAAAGCGTACAAACCCCAAAGGAGGAGCATGTTCTTCATTTCTCTTTATGTTTTCCAAAACAATTTCTTGCATCAATTAATTGTTTGCGGTTTAAGGTTCCGGAACTGTAATGGCTGTCACTCTATAATGATTTAGCTGCACTACAAATAAGCCTGGCAGTGTTTAATATAATGTATCAATGTATGGCAAAACTCAAATTGATATGTTATGATGAGAATGGTAAATAATTAGCAAAAGTTTCTGACTTAAAAAAAATGCAATATCTCTCCTTGTAATATAAATTTTAGTGGATTATCTGCCCTTGACTCATGAAAAAATCAGTTTTCACAAAATTTGTATGGTAAACGAAGTATTTTATTGTATTTTATAGAGAGAAATAATAATTGGCAACTTTCTACCATTTAAAAAAAATGGAGATTTGCCTAATTTTGAAAATATTGACAAAAAGTTATTTTCTCATTGACTGCAATGCAAATTTTAAATCCAGTTATCTCCCCTTGGATTCACAAATTTTAAAAAGTAAGTTGGTAAAATATTTTTATTTATCAATGTCTACAACACGTCCAGCTTTCAAAGAGATCTTTACGCTAGAAGTGGGTGTACCAATTATTGCCATTACAGTTCCGGAACCTTAAATGCATCTTTCTACTGCTATGGTCATATTAGGATGGCTGAAGCACCTAACCGAGGATTTCTGGTATTTGTCTCGCCAGTATTACCACAATATCCAAACCGAGCCCCCCAGCTGCTCTCTCACATAGATGATTCATCCATTGGTGAGAGACAAATGGCTTTTCAGGGTTGCCACTGGTCAGAGGAAATTAAATTCCCTGACAATTCCCTGACATTTCCCTGACAAAATTGGAAAATTCCTTAACATGTTTCTTCATGGTTATTTCGCGGCAACTCACGATATTTAGAGACAATTTTAAAAGGGGATGTTGAAATCATTGATTATATGGCAATGCATCTTATTTTTTCAAAATTCCCTGACATTTGTTTGTCTATATAAATAATTTTCAAATTTCCCTGACAGTTCACAAAGGACCTCTACGGATAAGGCGAGAATTCTCCCTAAAAGGCTCAGCTCGATGGGTCAATTCTGAAAACTAACAAATTGAGAAACAAAATTAAGCTTTATGGTTAGGTAGACAAATAAAGGAAATAAACACCGATTTTTATGTCATTTTAAAAGTTCTATAGGTGCAGATTTTAGTACCCACCTAAATAATTTCGTTTTCTTACACTACCGGTATTCAAAGAGGTAAAATGAAGATTCTTTTATTTTTATTTGCAAATTATTTTCTACAGATACAGGGATAAATGGTGTTGACATCATATGGCAGCTTTGGTTTTGTCCGTATTGTGCATGCGCACCATTGAAACAACTTTAAACGCGCACTTTCCCGCCAAAAACCGAGGCATACCTACCTTCCCAAGGCTGGCTAACATCGTTCTCCCCCTTGACCAAGCTTCCCATTGACATATGTTGTGTAACTGGATCATAGGCTTCCTTGGTAAAAAGGATTTGCTGGGTCACGGGGTGGAACATACTTTTATACTAAAAATAGTACTCAGATACCATATGCCATAATTTTGGCGGGAAGATTTCGCCTTTAAACTCGTTTCAATGATGCGTCTGCGCATTAAGGACAAATCGAAAAATGGTTTATGATTTCAACACCAATTGTCCTTACATTTACAGAAAATTTTTTGCTTATAAAACTAAAGAAAACTTAAATCTGGTTTAATGAATAACGGTGGGGTAAGAAAATGTAATTTTGGGGGTAGGTACAGAAACCAAGAGTTATCTGTACCTGTCGAATCGTTTTGATCGTACAAAATCAGTTTTCATATGATTTAGATACATATCTAACAATACAGTTCGAAATAATAATCAATTTGCATGTTTTGAAAAATGACTTTTCCATTTGAGCCTTTTAGGGAGATTTCTCGCCTTATCAGTAGAGGTCCTTTCCCTGACAATTCCCTGACCTTGAAAAAATTTAAATTTCCTGACATTTCCCTGACGCGTGGCAACCCTGCTTTTCTAAAATGTCTGAATGGATAGTTGCTGAGTCAGGGTTCAAACTCATAACCCCTGTATTGACAGACTCTGAAGTTACCAACTGAGCTATCCATGCTTGCTGTGTCACTGTTTGGGAAAGAATTATAGAAGCATTAACCTGATTAAGGTAGTCTACCCATAATGTGGTTTGCGCGATGTCGCAATTATTTCGGCGCGGTCGAAAGCATTCGGCGGTGGAACTTTCCACCGCCAAATGTTTACGACAGCGCTCGAATAAGTTCGGACAGGTAACAACGACGCTTGAAAAAATCGGATGTTTTATGCATCTCAAAATGGTCGAATTACGGGTATTCTCTCTTAAGATCTTCAGCAGACTGGTCTCATTATGCCCATTTTTCCAAATCAATATTTAGGGCCCTCTTGTCTTTCACTCAAATAATTATATATTATTTTGTCATTGAATCCATTCCCACACAATGACGCTTTTTGACACTCCACAAGATAAAGGCTGTGGAAACATTATGGAATACGATGAATTTCCAAGAATGTTTTCTACCTAAAATGACCAAACAATCTAAAATTTCATTCATTTGAATTTATTGTCTGTGACACCTTTGAATTAGGATCAACAAGAGTGCCATGGTCACAATATACGCCGCCACTTATAAAACTTGAGACAAAAAAATGACATTGACAAAGATTTATAAATATTCACTGAAAAACCTGTAAAAAATGGTGTTCACAAAAAGGTTTTTATAAATATCCAGTGAAAAACCTGGAAGGAATTGCGTTCACGAGGCTGAAATATCATTAAGCCCCAGAGACTAAGATTGAAGGGGGCATAATTCAGGCAAAAATCAATGAACCATAAAATCCTTACTTCATGCACATCTACCAATTAAGGTAATAACATCCATCAAGTTTCATTAGGATCCAGTAAGAATCTTAGGAGGAGTAGCATTGACAAGGCTGCAATTTCAATCAGCCCCAGAGACTAAATTTTAAGGGGGCATAACTCTAGAAAAAATCAATGAACCATAAAATCCTTCTTACATGCACATCTACTAATTGAGGTGATAACATTGACTAAGTGATATTTAGATCCAGCCAGAAACTTAGGAGGAGTTGCGTTGACAAAGGCTGCAATTTCAATAAGCCCCAGAGACTAAGATTGAAGGGGCATAACTCTGGCAAAAATCAACGAACAATAAAATCCTTCCTTCATGCACATCTACCAATTGAGGTGATAACATTGACCCAGTTTCATTCAGATCCAGCCAGAAACTTAGGAGGAGTTGCGTTGACAAGGCTGCAATTTCAATAAGCCCCAGAGACTAAGTTTTTAAGGGGCATAACTCAGGCAAAAATCGACGAACCATAAAATCCTTCCTTCATGCACATCTACCAATTGAGGTGATAACATTGATCCAGCCAGAAACTTAGGAGGAGTTGCGTTGACAAGAAAAGTGGACGGACGGACGGACAGACGGAGAAGATGACGCCAATATACGTCCGCCTCTGGCCAATATACGTCCGCCTCCGGCGGCGTATAAAAATGGGTTTAGCACAAAGCCACTATTACAATTGTGTAAATGTGAACAAGATAATAAACTTGTTCAATTTGGTAATTCTTTCTATAACCCTATGATTATAAAGGCAAGAAAATATTGAAGGAAAATGACCAAGAGGTCATCATTTACCTGCAAATCTTCATTGGAGAAAGTGATGAGTCTGGTAATTTCTTTGCGTAATCCTGAAGCAAGTTGTTTAACTCTGTCAGACACCTGTGTTCCGTCCGCCATTATATAATCTGGCTCATCATGGCCTGTCACTGAAAAGATTAGTAAACAAAAGTTCATTTATTTACCCTTTCCCAAATGGCAAAAATTTAGGTTGGTGCAATTAATATGAAGAAGGAATTTTTGTACAATGTAGCATGGAAAACATTGAGGCAAAAAGAGAAAATGTGGATTATCAGCATTTTCTTCCTTTGCCTCAACGTTTCCCCAAATCTTTTCTATTAAGAACATCAAAACCTGGTCTTGTTCTTGAAAGGCTTAACCCCTTGTCCTGATGACTTCAAATTCTATTTCAAACAAATCGACAATTGAAGAGATATTTCAAACAAAATGACAATTTAAGAAATATTTCAATAACTTTATCTCAAGGTAGGGTACGCTGCATATGTGCAGGCTGATCTTAGTCTATACAGCCTACAAAAGCTTTAATTACAACAGGAATATGTTGTGAAATGCATCAGAAGGGCTAACCCTTTTTCAAACAAATACTGGTCCAAACTGATGAATTTTTAGGGTGGTCCAATTCAAAAGCTGCTATAGACGACAAAATGGAAGTTGGTACAGTTATCTGCATTTATATACAAAATAGTGCAGAAAACATTGAGGTAAAAGGAGAAAACACTGGTTATCAGATTTTCTTCTTTTGCTCCAATGTTTTCTGAAGTATTTTCTTTGAAGGGACATCAAAACCAGTTCCTGTTTAAAAAAGGGTTTATGTATCTAATTCAGGAAGGTATGGCAAACATCAAGACAAAAAAAGGAAATGCTGTTTTCCAAGCCATAGCATATCAGTTTTACTTTCCATTTGTTGGATTACTAAAGCTTTCAAATTTGAGCAGTCTAAAACAACGTTGTTTGGGAACAGGTTAACGCTTTTAAAGCTATCAGGGAGCCGCAGTATATATTAAGATCAGACAGCACAAATGCACAGGCATCAGGCAGATCTATTCTGACTGCCAAAGCTATCAAGACTGTGATCATAGCAGCATGTCAACAAAATCCTTATGTATTAACCCTTTCCAAAATGGCAAGAACTAGAATATCACCACCCCCCCACCCCCCGACAGCACTGTTTTTGTGCATTATGAGAAGTACCCCCCCCCCCCAAAAAAAAAAGCGTTATTTTAGTGCATTTTGAGAAGTACATTTCATTAGAACTGTGAGCTGATCAATTGGAAAAAAAGAGCAAACAAAGAAATCAACAGACTAAACAACACATGTAAATGTAGCAAAAAATGCCAATTTGCAACAAAAGGACAAAGCTTGCTCATCTAAAGATCAACAAGCCCCACCCTGCCATGCCCAAATTTTTCAATAAATCAGAAATTCACAATCCTGTATTGAAGACAGTCACTCAATGTACATTCCTGTAATTGCATTTTTAAAGAATTTTCTCATGATTTTGTTAAGTCTGATAAGCCCTGCCCTGCCATGACCACTTTTTTTGATGTATGAAAAATTCGCAAACAAAATATTGTAATGAGTCGCCCAATGAACAATCCTGCCAAGTTTGGTAACAAATTGCCTGATGGTTAAGGAGAAGAAGATTTTTGAAGAATTATCTAACGATTTCTTGAAGTCTGATAAGCCCCGCCCTGCCACACCCACATTTTTCACCCAATCAAAAATTAATGAACATGTGTTGAATAAACAGTCTCTCAAGGGACATTCCTGCCAAGTTTGGTTCAAATTGGCCGAATAATTGATTTTTAAAGATTTTTCACATGACTTCTCTAAGTCTGATAAGACCCGCCCACAATTTTTTAAAAAAAAAAAAAAATTACGATCAAGTTTTGAAAAGGATCACCCAAGGAACATTCCTGCCAAGTTTGGTAAGAATCGGCCCTGTGGTTAATGAGAAGAAGATTTTTGAAGAATTTTCTAACGATTTCTCGAAGTCTGATAAGCCCTGCCCAGCAACTCCCACAATTTTTGAAGAATCAAAAATTCACGTACAAATTTTGAAAAGGGTAACCTAAGGAACATTCCTGCCAAGTTTGGTAAAAATTGGCTCAGTGGTTAAGGAGAAGAAGATTTTTGAAGAATTATCTAACAATTTCTCGAAGTCTGATAAGCCCCCCCCCTCCTGCCACTACCAGATTTTTCACCCAATCAAAAATTCATGAACACATGTTGAATACAGTCATTCAAGGGACATTTCTGCTAAGTTTGGTTCAAATTGGCTGAATAATTGATTATTAAAGATTTTTCACATGATTTCTTTAAGTCCACTAATCCCTGCCCTGCCACGCCCACATTTTTTGTCGAATCAAAAATTCACGGACGAGTTTTGAAAAGGGTCAACCAAGGAACATTCCTGCCAAATTAGGTAAGAATTGGCTCAGTGGTTAAGGAAAAGAAGATTTTTGAAGAATTATCTAACAATTTCTCGAAGTCTGATAAGCCCCTGCCTGCCACGCACATATTTTTCACCCAATCAAAAATTCATGAGCATGTGTTGAAAATAGTCACTCAAGGGACATTTCTGCCAAGCTTGGTTCAAATTGGCGAAATAATTGACTTTTAAAGATTTTTCACATGATTCCTCTTAGTCTGATAAGCCCCGCCCTGCCATGCCCACAATTTTTGATGAATCAAAAATTCATGAACAAGTTTTCAAAAGGGTCACCCAAGGAACATTCCTGCCAAGTTTGGTTAGAATTGGCCGCATGGTTGAGGAGGAGGAGATGTTTAAAGAAAAAGCCAACAGACAGACAGACAGACAGACAAGCTGACTCCTATATACTCACAAAATTGAATTTGGGAGGGTATAATTATAACTGGTTGAATTTGAAAGAAGCTGCAGTGGACAAATGGATGGGATTTATGTACGATATAGGTCAGAAATTATTGAGGCAAAAGAAGAAAATGCTTATTATCAGCATTTTCTTCTTTTAATTCAATGTTTTCCTAAGCCTTTTTTGTTTGGAACATCAATACCAGGTCTTGTTTGGGAAAGGATTAAACTAGCTTAACCAGTCAAAAATATTAACCCTTTCCCATAAAAGAGCATATTAGGTACAATACCTTGTTTTGACATCCGTAATAAAAAAAGTTTGGAAGAATATTGAGACAAAAGAAGAAAATGCTGATGATCAGCATTTTCTCCTTTTGCCCCAATATTTTACATTTCTGTGTCAAATTTTGCACAAGTACTTTCTTTGTCAACATTCAATTCATAGTCATCAGTGGCTTTCAATTTGGACTAAATTTTTGTCATTCGGGAAAGAGTTAAATTACCTTCTGAAGCGTCTTTCCAAGCCTCCCCCTGTTTTAGTACTAATAATGTAGTGTTGAACGGTAAAAACTGGAAATAATCATCTTCGTCCACTTCTGTTCCGTCCGTCTCAAAAACTATCTGAATCACCTCTTCTTGGGGCATACCAAGTTTCTCTTTAGCTGGAAATATGAAAGCAAAGCTACAAATAAGAGTGAGTGAAGGCTTTTAAAAATGCAAAATATCTTTTATAGTTCATCAAACCCTGTGTTGTGGTTACTCATTCGAGTCGTCTCCACGAGACGATTCAAATGAGTACCACAACATAGGGTTTGTATTTGAAATAAAATAACTTGAATGCCTTCACTCACGCATATCTGTAGCTCTGATGAAAGTGTCTTTTAACTCTTTCCTTAAACAAGCACTGGTTTCATTTAAATAGGAAATATTGGGGAAATCTGGGAAAAAGAAAATATCTATTCTACTTTAACAACATACAAAATGCTTTCAGTTTTCATGAATACCAGGTCGCCACTAAATTAGAATTAGCTAAAAATTCTGTCTGGGAAATCCCTCGAATTTAACCCATTACCACAGTCATTATGACACCTTTTGATGTCCCACAATTGTGACAAGCAATTTCTTCATTTCCCATAACGTTTTCTTCCAACAAAGACTAAACAATTCAAAATTCACTTCTTTTGAAATTGTTGTCTGCAACATTTTAAAATTTGAAGCAGTCTAGAGTTTTACCCTTTTGGGAATGGGTTAACCCTATCCCAAACGACAAAATTTTAGGGTGATCCACTTCAAAAACTGCCATAAAAGACGGAATGGATCTTATTAAACATAGGATCTGTGTAAGATATGCCCAATAAAATATTGAGACAAAAGGTGAAACTGCTGGTTATCAGCAGTTTCTTCTTTTGCCTCAATGTTTTCCCAAGTCTTGTCTATAAAGGACGTCAAAACTGGGTGTTGTTTGGGAAAGGATTAACCCATTACTGCTCAGTGAGGCCTTTGGACTCCTTCAAAAGAAAAGGCTTTGGAAAACATAGTGGAAAATGAAGAAATTGCTTGTGACAAGCAATTTCATCATTTCCCACAACCACAATGTTTTCTAACCCAAAGTGGAAATATTTTTAAGATTTCACCAACTTGAAATTGTCGTCTGCACCACCTTTCAAATTGGAAGAGTCCAAAATTTTGCTGTCTGGTAATGGGTTAAAGGCAGGGTTGCCACTGGTCAAAGGATATAAAATTCCCTGACATTTCCCTGACAAAATTGGAAAATTCCCTAATTTCTCGGTAAGTAGCGATGTCTCTAGACAATTTTTGAAGGCGATGTTGAAATCATTAATTTCATGGAAATGCATCTTATTTTTTCAAAATTCCCTGACAATTCCCTGACATTTGCCAGTATTTTCAAATTTCCCTGACAGCTCACAAAATTCCCTGAGAATTCCCTGACCTTGAAAAAAATTTAAATTTCCCTGACTTTTCCCTGACATGTGGAAACCCTGTAAGGGATAAGAAAGTATGCTGACCTTTAACCTTCAACTCCTCCAAAGATGATGCTGTAACAGACTTCTTGTTCTTTCTATCACTGCTCCATACTTTGTACGGTTTCGACATTGTAAAAATTTCTGAAATGAAAAATTAAGATAAAAATCTACTAGAAAGAGGGTTTATAATTATTTGGTTTTGCAGAATTAGTTTTTATTTTGTGTTCTAAAGCAATGACATCACATACAAGTATAGAAAATCATGTCTAGCAACCAACATTATGTAACGTTGCCTTGAGTCAGATTTTGAAATGATTGTGCAAATTCAAATTGTACAAGAGCACCATAACTGTGTGCGCCAGAACTTTGGTTTGACATTGTGTAGTCATTTTCTGAAAATTTGCTGTTTTTGTTTGGAAAGTGACACAGAGCTCCAGATAATTTTTTGAGGCAAGGAGTATTCATAGGGATCTGTAATTTGACCCTTGACACGTTCTAGTCATTACTTATGACAAGGAATTTTTCTACGTTCACTCAGATCGTCACCCCCTCTATCACAAAATACGGCGGAACTTTTTCAAATTACCAGATAATCTGTCCAATCTTTCGTTAACTAAGAGCCAACATATTTTTCTTCAAAGAAAATGCAATTGTTTGGGGGTGGTTAACGAAGTTTGACTGCTACAATGGCTCAAAGTTGAAATTCGTATTGAGTGTTTGTTCCATTTACACTTTGGCGTTCAGTCGATATGAGCACGCTTGAGATCAAACAGAGCGCCCTTTAACACCAAAAGCAAGTCTAAATATAACACTAACCTGTCACATTCATCTTCTCTAATGGCTTAAAATAAAACATTTTACGATTTTTCCGTTCAGCTAAAGTATTGACATGAAAGCAGACATCTTGAAAAGGTGACGTAATTGGCGACGAATAATTTCATTGGTCGACTCGTTTCTGTTAACTTATTCATATATATTCCCACGAAAATCGAGGCACCACTACTAGCGCTAGTGCCACTAGCTTAACAGACTAAATGTGTTTTAAATAATCTATGTTCTAATAATCTTCTCTTTACTGCTGAGAAAAAAACATGAGCGAACTTTTCTAACTTTCCTTTGTCTACGTAAGCTAAAGGTTTAGATACCCTCTGGTTCCTGCTCTTACATCATGAAACTGTTTAAAAGTAGCTTTAGAAATCGAGTACCAGTCTTGCGCGAGACTGTCAAAACGATAGTCGACCGATGAAATCATTCGCCGCTAATTACGTCACCAAAAACGTGACAATCACATCGATTATCCAACGAAATTACCCATCATTACATCTGACCCAGATAATGAGATTGGCAGTTTCCTTTTGAAAATTTGACAATAAACCTCAAAAGCACCGAATTCTCAAGTTTTTTAGGTTTGCAGAAGATGAATGTGACAGGTCAGACAGTGTTCATGGTTCATACAAAGTTTTGATGAAAAAATTCAAGGACTTTTCAAGGGTTTTTTAAGGGTTCAACATTAAAATTCAAGGGCTACTAACATTCAATAATCTAAGCGCAAACATGGCTCTTATGTCGGTTTTCACACACTTATACCTAAGTTACTATGTAACAATCATATTGCAAAAAAACCAAGTCTTATCTGGTTGGGCAATGTTAATTTCATCAGTGTAAACATTAGCAACTTCATTGTCTGTTTTTAATTAGATGCAACACCACAAAAACAAGAGATGTTTGTAAAACATATATGCCCCCTCAAGGGCCTACATTTGATGTAGGTCAAAGTCCAAGGTCAAGTTAACAAGGTCCAAGGTCATGGTCAAATATGAAAGGTCTTGGTAGGAGGTGTCTATGTGTGAAATATTAAAGCTGTAAATGTAAAAGTAAAATGAAACATAGGCCAGGTTAATGTTTTTAAAAGTAGGCCAAATGCCAAGGTCAAGGTCATGGTCAAATGGTGTAAAAGGACATGATATGCCTGGTTTCAGTCTTTTTAAAAGTAGGTCAAACTCCAAGGTCAAGGTTGCAATATTCAAGGTCATGGTCAAATGTGAAAGGTCTTGGTGTCTATGTGTGAAATATCAAGGCTATAGGTGTAATAGGACATAAGATAAAGGCTAGGTTAGATATTTCTAAAAGTAGGTCAAACTCCAAGGTCAAGGTCCAAGGTCATGGTCAAAGTGAAATATCTTGGTTGGAAGTGACCATGTCTGAAATATCAAAGCTGTTTATGTAAAATGACATGAAATATAGGCCCTGTTAATGTATTAGAAAAGTAGGTCAAACACCAAGGTCAAGGTCACAAGGTCCAAGGTCATGGTCAAATGTGAAAGGTCTTGGTCGTAGGTGTCCATGTGTCAAATATCAAGGCTGTATGTGTAAAAGGACATGAGATATCGGCTAGGTTAAAGTTCTTTTTAAAGTAGGTCAAAGTCCAAGGTCAAGGTCACAAGGTCCAAGGTCATGGTCAAATGTGAAAGGTCTTGGTAAGATGTGTCCATGTGTGAAATACAAAGGCTGTATGTGTAATAGCACATACGATATAGGCCCAGTTTATTTTTTTTAAAAGTAGGTCAAACTCCAAGGTCAAGGCCACATGGTCCAAGGTCATAGTCATATGTGATAGGTCTAAGTCGGAGGTTTCCATGTGTCAAATATCAAGGCTGTATGTGTAAATGGACATGATATATCGGCCAGGTTAAAGTTTTCTTAAAAGTAGGTCAAACTCCAAGGTCAAGGTCACAAGGTCCAAAGTCATGGTCAATTGTGAAAGGTCTTGGTAAGATGTGTCCATGTGTGAAATATCAAGGCTGTATTTGTAAAAGGTCATGAGATATATGCCAGGTTTAATTTTTTTTAAAGTAGGTCAAACTCCAAGGTCAAGGTCACATGGTCCAAGGTCATGGTTAAATGTGAACGATGTTGATAGGAGGTATCTATGTGTGAGATATCAAGGCTGTATGTGTAAAAGGACACTAGATATAGGCAAGGTTAAGAATTAAGTGTAAAAATCAACAAAGGGCAATAACTCCAAGAATTTGATTGGCAGAGTTACGGTTCTTGTGCACTGCACCTCTCCATAATGAAATCTATTCACCTGTAAAGTTTCATGATTCTACCTTACATATTTTTTGAGTTGTGCTCCGGACAAGAATCAAGTTATAAAATCAACAAAGGGCAATAACTCACAAAAGTTGATCGGCAGAGTTACGGTTCTTGTGCACTGCACCTCTCCATAATGAGATCTATCCACCTGTAAAGTTTCATGATTCTACCTTACATACTTTTTGAGTTATGCACCAGACAATAATCAAGTTTGAAAATCAACAAAGGGCAATAACCCAAAAAATATGATCAGCAGAGTTACGGTTCTTGTGCACTGCACCTGTCCATAATGAGATCTATCCACCTGTAAAGTTTCATGATTCTACCTAACATAATTTTTAAGTTATGCTCCGGACAAGAATCAAGTTATAAAATCAACAAAGGGCAATAACTCAAAAAATTTGATCAGCAGAGTTACGGTTCTTGTGCACTGCACCTCTCCTTAATGAGATCTATCCACCTGTAAAGTTTCATGATTCTACCTAACATAGTTTTTAAGTTATGCTCCGGACAAGAATCAAGTTATGAAATCAACAAAGGGCAATAACTCAAAAAATTTGATCAGCAGAGTTACGGTTCTTGTGCACTGCACCTCTCCATAATGAGATCTATCCACCTGTAAAGTTTCATGATTCTACCTTACATACTTTTTGAGTTATGCTCCGGACAAGAATCAAGTTATAAAATCAACAAAGGGCAATAACTCACAAAAGTTGATCGGCAGAGTTACGGTTCTTGTGCACTGCACCTCTCCATAATGAGATCTATCCACCTGTAAAGTTTCATGATTCTACCTAACATAGTTTTTAAGTTATGCTCCGGACAAGAATCAAGTTAAATCAACAAAGGGCAATAACTCAAAAAATTTGATCAGCAGAGTTACGGTTCTTGTGCACTGCACCTCTCCATAATGAGATCTATCCACCTGTAAAGTTTCATGATTCTACCTTACATACTTTTTGAGTTATGCTCCGGACAAGAATCAAGTTATAAAATCAACAAAGGGCAATAACTCAAAAAATTTGATCGGCAGAGTTACAGTTCTTGTGCACTGCACCTCTCCATAATGAGATGTATCCACCTATGAAGTTTCATGATTCTACCTAACATAGTTTTTAAGTTATGCTCCGGACAAGAATCAAGTTAAATCAACAAAGGGCAATAACTCAAAAAATTTGATCAGCAGAGTTACGGTTCTTGTGCACTGCACCTCTCCATAATGAGATCTATCCACCTGTAAAGTTTCATGATTGTACCTTACATACTTTTTGAGTTATGCTCCGGACAAGAATCAAGTTATAAAATCAACAAAGGGCAATAACTCAAAAAATTTGATCGGCAGAGTTACAGTTCTTGTGCACTGCACCTCTCCATAATGAGATCTATCCACCTATGAAGTTTCATGACTCTACCTTTAATACTTTTCGAGTTAAGCTCCGGACAAGGTTTGGTCTACGGACAGACCGACCGACATACGGACCGACCGACCGACCGACCTTCCGACCGACACTTGCAAAACAATATACCCCCATTTTCTTCGAAAGGGGGCATAATTATTATAGTCAATGTCTTTGCATCAGATAAGAATTGAACATGTTTCTTACTTATGATACTGGCCCATTTTACCTAAGTCAAAACAATAGAGAAATTAAATTCAAGGGTTTTTTAAGGGCTCAGACTTGCTTTGTAAGGGTTTTATAAGGCTCACATCCATTTTCAAGGGTTTTATAAGGCCAGGATCAAATTCAAGGGTTTTTCAAGACCTGTGCGAACCATGGTGTTAGATTAAACTTGCTTTTGGTGTTCATGCAGTTTAAATGATGTTTTGTTCAATCTCAAGCTTGCTCATATCTTGAAATCGACTGAACGCCGTAGTGTAAATGGAGCAAATCTTAGATGTAAATTTCATTTCTGTGCCATTGTAGCAGCCAGACTGCATCACCCACCCCTAAACAATTGTATTTTCGTTGAAGAAAAATATATTGGCTCTCATTTAACGATAATCCGAGTCTTCTCTGATGTAAATACGCTCTTTGATATTTTGATTTTTCGCGATTTACATCAGAGAGCGTTGCTCTTTGAAAACAGCGGAAAGTTCGGTAACGTTACAAGTAACTTGAAGCTTTGTTTTTGTGTATCATATCGAATCATTCGGTAAAACACTGTAGGGTATAGATCAATAAATCATTTTTTGCCATACCTGACCAAAAATTTCATTTCAAATCGGCCTGCTGGATGAGTATAACCTTTTGTTTTGAATGGAATGTCAAGGTAAACAAAGGCTGCTCAGGTGAGGGTTGTTGCAAAACATTGCCTATTAACCTTTTAGAAATACTTTTTGGTCGTAATTTTTTCAGCAGCCATAACAATAAATGGTTCATTTATCGATATCATCAGGGGTTTTAACGATAGCGTTTAAGATCGGACGGTGAACGATGCGCAACAATTTGTTGCAAACTTCTTGATTTTTTCAAAGAGCAACGCTCTCTGATGTAAATAGCGAAAAATCAAAATATCAAAGAGCGTATTTACATCAGAGAAGACGCGGATTAATTTAACGAAAAAGTGGACAGATTATCTGTTTATTTAAAACAGTTACGCCCTATCTTGTGATAGTGGGAAGTTGGTCAGATTGAAGGTAGAAAAATCCCTTTACTCAATAAAGGTTCATTAGGTGCTAGGAGTCAAATTACAGTCCCCTTTAGGAGTATTTACCCCTCATTTTTTTTTAAATGCGTATTTCAAGATATTTTTTTTTAGACAAGGAGTATTACGTTATCAAGATCATGTCGTAAGACGACCTGGATGGCGTGTTGTTGTGATGTTTTGTGATGGATTAGACTTATTACTTAAAGTTAATTTGAGACAGATTGGAAAGTCAACAACTTTGTCAATTTGTGGGCAATTCCAACGAGTACATAGCATAGGGTTAGATGAACAATAAATGTAATAATTCGTTTTGAAAAAAATAACCCCGGTTCATCTGTAGCTCTGGTGATTATCAGTCAAGCTACTTAATTGTTATACCCGAGCAACATATATCTCTAAATGGCACGAATTCCCATGATAATTATAAAATACAACTATTTAACCAAAATGTCATTGCTTTAAACTTCCTCTGTGAAGTATTTCAGGTATTTTCTATAGAACATGATTGTCAAGAAACCTCTTATACAAATCAGAATTGAGATTATGCCTTCTTTCTACCTTTTCATGCGCTTTCATCGTAAATGTAAACAATAAAGTGGAATTTAGTAAGACTTGATTTGGTTGGTTTAAAAAGACCAATCAAATGTAAGTTTTCAAAGTCTTTATGTGACTTTGTTTGATTGGTCAAATGTTCCAAAATCAACCAATGAAACACGCTGTACCTGCAGCTTCAAGGCAGTGTGTCCAAAATGGCGGAGCAAGATACAAAAGTAGGTTCAGTTTTTTACGCATTAAAATTATCGGCTAAAACGCAATGGTATGGGATTGAATTTACATTGAGATGAATTATCCATGATATTTCCTTTCGGTTTCCCACAGGATTCCTTTTTGGTTTGTTTGATTTCGGGACTTAGGGTCAATATCTAGAACGTTCGATGTTTGTCCTCAATTATCAATACAAGAATTTAGGATTGAACTTTATTTGAAAGTGATTTCAACATAAAGCTATGCTGGATTGACAGAAAAAATAGTTAACCTGTTGTCAGGTAACATTCTTACTACATTCCATAGCTTTATTTTGAATAATCCGAGTCTTCTCTGATGTAAATACGCTCTTTGATATTTTGATTTTTCGCTATTTACATCAGAGAGCGTTGCTCTTTGAAAACAGCGGAAAGTTCGGTAACGTTACAAGTAACTTGAAGCTTTGTTTTTGTGTATCATATCGAATCACTCGGTAAAACACTGTAGGGTATAGATCAATAAATCATTTTTTGTCATACCTGACCAAAAATTTCATTTCAAATCGGCCTGCTGGATGAGTATAACCTTTGGTTTTGAATGGAAGGTCAAGGTAAACAAAGGCTGCTCAGGTGAGGGTTGTTGCAAAACATTGCCTATTAACCTTTTAGAAATACTTTTTGGTCGTAATTTTTTCAGCAGCCATAACAATAAATGGTTCATTTATCGATATCATCAGGGGTTTTAACGATAGCGTTTAAGATCGGAAGGTGAACGATGCGCAACAATTTGTTGCGAACTTCTTGATTTTTTCAAAGAGCAACGCTCTCTGATGTAAATAGCGAAAAATCAAAATATCAAAGAGCGTATTTACATCAGAGAAGACTCGGATTATATTTTGAAGTTTGACTATGCTAAACTTGCTGGAATGAATCATTCCAGCACCTGCTCCATAATCCGAGTCTTCTCTGATGTAAATATGCTCTTTGATATTTTGATTTTTCGCTATTTACATCAGAGAGCGTTGCTCTTTGAAAAAATCAAGAAGTTCGCAACAAATTGTTGCGCATCGCTCACCGTCCGATCTTAAACGCTATCGTTAAAACCCCTGATGATATCGATAAATGAACCATTTATTGTTATGACTGCTGAAAAAATTACGACCAAAAAGTATTTCTAAAAGGTTAATAGGCAATGTTTTGCAACAACCCTCACCTGAGCAGCCTTTGTTTACCTTGACCTTCCATTCAAAACCAAAGGTTATACTCATCCAGCAGGCCGATTTGAAATGAAATTTTTGGTCAGGTATGACAAAAAATGATTTATTGATCTATACCCTACAGTGTTTTACCGAGTGATTCGATATGATACACAAAAACAAAGCTTCAAGTTACTTGTAACGTTACTGAACTTTCCGCTGTTTTCAAAGAGCAACGCTCTCTGATGTAAATAGCGAAAAATCAAAATATCAAAGAGCGTGTTTACATCAGAGAAGACTCGGATTACTGCTCCATTGCAACGAATAGGAAGGAATTGTAACCGAAACCCAGATCAAAATTCAAAAAGGTTTCGGTTACATTATTGCAACTAGTTTGAACCCTTTCCAAATGGCAAATTTTAGTGTGGCCCATTTGATTCAAAAGAAGCTGCAGATGACATAACAGGTGTTCATTTAGATGGAATTTGTGTACAATATATAGCATGGAATATATTGAGGCAAAAGGAGAAATTGCTGATTAGCAATTCTCTCTTGTCTAAATGTTTTCACAAGCGTTTTCTATTACAATTAGGGACAGCAAAACCTAGCTGTGATATCGTATCCATGAACTACCTATCTATTTTTATATACTGCCTTAGTCTGCCTAACTTCCCTTCTGGGTATTGCTTGCAGGTGAACTTTGATGATTTTGTCATGTTCATGGTAACATCCCAATTGGTCTACTCCCATTTCGTCTACTGTTTTTTAAATGCATTGAGTCCCAATTCGTCTACTGTCCCAACTCGTCTACTTTCATGTCAAATCATTAATAAACAACATTATTTTTGTTTTTAGAAAATAAATTAAGTAAATATATTCACAAATGAAATATAAATGCAGACATTTTGATAAAAATCATATATAGTCCTGCAGCAAACCAAGATGACCGTGCAATAGCGTCTATAGAAAATGTTTTTACATTTTCTGATAGAGGAAACATAGTAGATTATGAAACCAAGTGATGCCACTCTGGCATCATTGAGCATTTCGCTAGAAACAAGATGGCCGCCAAGATGGCGGCCAAAACCAGTTTTTTCCCAAGTAATTGTCTATCTGACAGAAATCATGTTTCTAAATTGCCCTCAAAATATCATACATAGTGTATAGATAAGATATAATTATCTATTGATATGGTTTTTCAACTAAAACTAGAGAAAATGAGCCAAAAATGATTAACAAAGGGAAGTAATTCGCTTAAAAATATCTTTTGAAATAAATGACCTTTGGATTCTGTTTTCGCTCAATTTACCATTTCAATACACCTAGACGTATCAGTTATTATTCTGTCAAGGTTATTTGTATTATATTTGACACCATTTCAAATGAAACATGAACAACAACAACAGTAATGACGACGACAGCAGCAGCAGCAGCAACAACAACAACAAGTAAGAGAAAATCAAAGTCCACTGGCATAATTTTGGTCCTCAGCTTAAATTCTTATAATTGTCAATCACATATAAATGTATTAAATATGACTCGTAAAGACTGATTATGATTTCTATATTTTGAAGACAAAATAAACACAACGTTATGTTGTTATTTCAAGTATATTTCACTGGACATATGGTTAGAGTCAAATCAACCATTAGTGTAATCGTGATCTACTTTATTGAAAGCTTCTGTAACTAATTTGATGACCAAACTCATTTTATATGAATTGACACTAGAGCTTACATTTACTTCGAAAACTAACAAACACATTTATCAGCTTTGTGAGCTATAATAGGAGAAGGCTAAAACTCTTCCTAAGTCTTGTGGATGTACCCATTTGAATAATTTTTCTCAAAACTCTCAACATTTTGGGATTCTTGCGCCTAACCAAAGATTCAGCTGCAAGACCTAGCTACATGCGCACTTCCGTGTCTACATTATGACCGTAGCACGTCCTAAAATGGTCAGTGGCATAGTATGCTGTTGGTCCGAAGCGGACATGATATTGACATGGTCCAATTATATGAGACCATGCCTTAAAATAAGAGTTCGGCCTCCGTACATTCTTAGTCAATGTTAATACATGATATTGTGTAATTTCTGACAATATGATACCCTCTACACAGTCTAGGACTTCAGTGAATATCCCAAGGATGAACATCGTTCTGTCTCAATATTCAGAGAATGGTAATGAACGTTCTACACCAAGTTCGCTTGTGTGATTTTGTGAAATAACATCTTACTAGAAACTTGGCAGCCAGACAAATCATGTTACTTAAAGGGTTCAAGCCTTAAGAGTTTGTTTATTAGTCAATAGCCTCAACAGTCGACAGTCTCCTCCCCCACGTGCCCCTGACTACCCAGGTGCATGTGCTTGAACATAACCTTCCGATAAACGAATTGTTTCATACTCTGTAATATCATAATTATGCTACTAAGACTGTCTAAGTATGTGTCTCGATCTATAAATATCCCTGAACACAATATTTTTACCCACCACCCAACAAGTATGTCATGTTTCTCTAATCTTATCCTATGTTCATCACCCAAAGGGCGTGTGCTGATGTTTTCTGTGAGTTGTATGGAAATATTATGTCGTCAGGAAGGGTTAGCGCTAAGGGCATCTTCATTGAGACATTTGAGCACAGTCTGAGTAGACTCATGTCACTATGCAGCTTGTCAGTGCTTATAAAATGGTTTTACAGGTGTGCCATAGTGCAATTACAAGATTTTTAATGTCTATAAGTAGAGAGCCACATTCTAGATATGTCTATGCAGATTGGAATTTCATAGTAGCCTATACCAATCAAGAATCTGCCAATCAAGAATTAGAATTCTAATCTGGACTAGTCCAAACTAGGATTCCAGTTTGGTCTTGGCCAATACCAGATCTGCTTAAGCCGATTCCGGATCCGCCAAGATTCGAATCTTGACTGCGGCATAAACATTTATTGGGTTGTTTAATTTAAAATGTTGATTTTTGAAAAAAAAAAAAAAAAAAAAAAAGAATAGTGGCAGATAACAGAAACACGGACACATACTCTTTTCTATTACGGGGCAGGGATCCAAAGTGAGCCAAAAATACCCATCTTGAAGTTAAATTGTAAGTCTAGATGCTTACAGAGTTTCTTGTTAAAATGAATATCATACAATCAAAAGGTTTTAAAGTTATTATGTGAATGGTGGACAATTCATGCTGTATCACATTTGCTCTCCCTTAATTAATTTGAGTAACGTACATGTAAGATACATGGTAAATGTATACGTAAAATGAATGCATGAATATAAGATATGTAGTGAACAACATTTCTAAATTTACCAACTTGATCATACGTATAAATCGGGATTTACTGGTCAAATCTGATCCCCAATGAGAACATGCAACTTGTATATATCCACAACAGCCAAGTTTAATGAAGCTGAGCGATCGGTGTTTTATGGATTGAAAGGACCTATCCTTTATAGTTTTGGCATTTGAAACTTTCAAAGCATTGCTTACCTGATTTCAAAGTTAAGTGATACCTTCCCCCCAAACTGCATGTAGATCTTTAATAAAGTCAGGTCCTAAATTAAGTTACAACAATGACTACATTGGGCATGTAATTTTTAAATAAGTTTAAAGGGTGACGGTAACAGATGGTCTAATTGCAAAAAATGAAATTTTTTGAAAAAATATGCAAAACTTTTGTGTTGACCACCTCGGGATGGTTAATAATATGCGATTCAGACAGAGAATGAGCAGAAATTACAAGACAGATAGCTGAATTTAGGGAGAATCCAAACCTAAATTCAACCCCGTCTCAGATGGGGTTAGAATTATTTTAAAATTGTTGCGCATGCGCATACAGCGCGGACCATGATTCAAACGAGATTCATACTTGAATTTCAATATGACGTCATCATGTATGTTGTGACGTCATTTAAGAAAGTCGCATGTCCTACTGTTTTGACCTACTTTCGACATCGCTTCATGAATTTGGTATCAAATTGCGAAAAAATGAGTCGTTGCTTCAATAGTTTGTCGTAATCATTTAATCATGTCATATAAAGCTTAAAAAGTGTACATTTCGTTTGTATTTGACAATTTTTGGGTCCAAATCTGGGAAATAGTAGCTTTAATAGGCATCCAGATTTATTGAACTATGCACATAACAAATTGAAACAAGATGTGTTGGTGCAACAAAAATGCCCCCCAAATGGCCTTTTTTGTAAAATGTAAGTTTTCGTAGAGTAAAGTGTTGATAAGGGTTAACAAATGACCTTGAGGAAGGTCAAATTGCCTCGAACAGATTATATCATTGAAAGGAAGTTGCACACCAAAGTTGAGCTTTGTATGCCAAATACTTTTGGAGAAAAGGCAAATGTTAAGTTTTCGGACAGACGTACGGAAAGACGGACGGACGGACAGACAGACAGACAGACGCGAGTAAAACAATATGCCTCCGATCTTTCGATACGGGGCTGAAAAGTAATCATGAACACAACAAAAAGCATGTGGCAAGGGTTTGCTTTTTGTAGCTTCAATATGCACTTTTTCTCTTTTTTTCAGTGAATTACTTCCCTTTATTATGCATTTTAGGCTTATTTTCTATAGTTTTAGTTGAAATATCTCAACAAAGGCTGATTATATTTTATTCTCACAATGTTTATGACGTGTTGAGAGCAATTGAGCAAGGTAATAAGTGCCAGATAGGCTGTTACATGTGAAAAACGGGTTTTGGCCGCCATCTTGGACGCCATCTTGTTTCTAGCAAAATGCTCAATGATGCCAGAGTGGCATCACTTGGTTTCATAATCTACTATGTTTCCTCTATCAGAAAATGCAAAAACATTTTCTATAGACGCTATTGTAAGGTTTGGCTCAAAATCTGGGTTTTGCTGCCGGACTAATAATATCATATTGATATACAAAGTAGAGAACAGTAGACGAAATGGGACTTATGTCCAAAATAGTAGACGAATTGGGAGTAGGCGAATTGGGAGTAGACGAAATGGGATTAAACCATGTTCATGTTTTGTTGTTGTTGGACTCCAAACAAGGATGAAAAAAGTCTGTTACAATATTGGAAGTTCTAAGAAAAACCAGGTCATGGGTTAACCAATAACAAGACAACAAACTATTAAAATTTTTAGAAAACTCAATTATTGGTTAGAAAACATGGTGAAAAATGAAGAAATTGCTTGTCACAAGCTTTTTCTTGTGAGGGATTCAAAAGGCATGACTGCAGTAGTGGGTTAACCCTTTCCCAAACGACAAAATTTGAGGGTTGTCCGATTCAAAAGCTGCTCCAGACAACCAAATGGATCTTTATAAAGCATCCATGGAATAATCCGAATTGTGTGTCATATAGCCAAGAAAATATTGAGGCAAAAGGAGAAACTGCTGGTTATCAGCAGTTTCTTCTTTTGTCTCAATGTTTGCACAAGCCTATTCTATTAGGGACGTCAAAACTAGGTCTTGTTTGGGAAAGCATGGGCGGATCTAGAGGGGGGTCAGGGGGGTCTGGACCCCACCTGGCATTGCCTGAAAATGGAATTTTGACTATATAAATTTAGTGTAACGTTACATATAAAACAAGAGTTGTCTGCGGACAACGTAGCTCGCCTATACGGGAGCTTGTCACTAAAACAGCTATTTCTTTAAAAGTAGGTCAAAGTCCAAGGTCAAGGTCACAAGGTCAAAGGTCATGGTCACAAATGAAAGGTCTTGGCAGGAGGTATCCATGTGTGAAATATCAAGGCTCTATCTATAATAGTGCATGAGATATAGGCCAGTTTTAAGTTTTTTAAAAGTAGGTCAATCTCCAAGGTCACTAGGTCTAAGGTCATGGTCCCAAATGAAATGTCTTGTCGAGAAGTATCTATGTGTGAAATATCAAAGCTGTATCTCTAATAGTGCCTGAGATATAGACCAGGTTAAAGTTTTTCAAGTGAAGACGCGACGGGACGCGACACGACGCCGACACTACTAGGGCTATGACATTAGCTCCCCGGACATAAAGTCCCGGCTCCCTAAAAATTACTACATTTTAAGGCATAATTTGGGCTTGGACCCCCCCTGGAAAATTTTTTGGGCTTGCGACAGACCAGGCTGCGGATATCATTTAACCCAAAGCAACGCAATGTTGATGAATTTCCAACAAAATAGAATGATGGATAAATTAATAATCAATAGTTTAATCAAAATACTACCTATCTAATGGCAAGACAATTAAATTCATTTGATTTCATCATGTGTAAACGATTAGCTGCGATATTGTAGCCACAAATTTGATGATGGTTATTGGTTTGTAATCAAGATCAATATATATTCAAAATTGTTTTGAATTACATTTTTTCAACTTAAATGACCAGAACCCCCACACCGTCCCCTGCCTCATTCAAATATTCTTTCAAATTTCAGAATGAGATTTCAAAAGAGGTACTTGCTCCTCCACAAGGTATAAGAGATGACTTGGTAAGTATCTGCAACTTTAACCTTTCCTAAACATGACCTGGTTTTGATATCTCCGGTAGAAAAGACTTGGAAAAACATTAAGGACAGATCCTCCATTTATTTCCTACGGTAAGATTTTTTTTATTTTTTCTGTACTGATACTTAGATATTTGAGGAGTTAAAAAAAATGACTTAAAAACTATAGGTCACCAAGCGAATTAAAAAGTTATTTGATTTCAAGGGAGACTACTCTTGTCTAAAATTGCAAAAATGAGGTGTCACTTAAATACCCACAAAAAAGGTGTTCGAAATGACTAGGATTACATAAATAAGTCTTCATTGTGTTCAATATGTTTTATTCTGTCTAAATGAGTATCAATTTGGGAAAATTAAGTGATGATTTTGAAATTTTTAGTAAAACATTCTTTCAAAAGTAGCTGAAATTGCTCTTATTTCGCAACGTTTCTGATAATAAAAAATACTCAAGCGGTAAGAATTTATTCTTTTTTGGTATAGACATAGTGCTTGGTCATACCTACAAAAACAAAAAAAGAAAAATATATCAAACCAAGCGTTTTTTCTTAGTTATACGAGGTATAGTCAAAAAGTTCCCGGACTGCCTTTGAATTGTATTTTTTGGACGTACTTGATTCAAGTCTTTATTCAATAAGTAATTTCGAAATGTAAACTACCACTTTGATAAGTTTTTGTGGTTTTAAATTAATAAAAACCAATATTTTCTAAGGCGTTATAGCATAGTGTTGAAGAGTACGGATCACTTTGAAATAACACTTGCTCCCAATATTCTTACTATTATTCAAAGGGCCATATCTTAAAAATTACTGGCGCTTTTACATGCAGCCTCCATATGACATTACATCAACATATTTTCTGAACTATTTCAAAATTTTGACGTCGTGGCATAAAAATTCTGCGTTTCATACATATTTCTCCTAGCAATGGATGAAAGACAACTTAAATCAAGGCGACGTCACCACAGCGTACGGAACAAATCTTCGCTATTAACGTCTATGTGAAGGCCGGAATGACGCTTACGGAAATTTAGAGGTTCTTTAATCCAAGAAACGGCTTCAATGCATATCCTAGGACGCCTTTGATTAAATTGACACAAGAAATTTAGGATTTACCGCGCGAAAATAAGCGATGATCCTAGCAATGAGCGGCCTAAAAACATGCTCATTTAGACATGAAGACCGACATACTCACGGAACGGTGGAAATCATTCGACGATGTAGCTAATATTGTTGGAATTTGTCGTGGTGCAATTCATTAAATAATTTCGATAAAATAAAATACGTCTAAACTGTACACAGGATGGGAGGCTCGGCTTTAGACAGACGATTAGCAAAAGGCCCACGTCGTGTACACAATGTCTTTTCTTTGAAAGTTTCTTAAGAAGCGTGTGAACGCTGATATTTACAAGGATGATGTACCTTACCAACCCGATGCATCCATCGTACTGATATGAAAATACTAGTAGGAACCACATAATATTATGTTCTAAGATATGAAAGACTTCCCACACGCACTACAGCGCGAATTCTCAGCATTTCCCTCGTTTATTGAAATTTCCCCGATGTTGCTGGTTGAACAGTCAAACGAAGAGATTTGGCATTCGACCAGGTCAGCTATGAAATGTTATTACACCGAACTCATTCGTTTGCTCCATATTGTGTATCACGATGGGAAGTATCTAGATCATTCTGATGAATAATTAGAAAAGTTGTGAACTAACCCGAAATCATTGATTTTGGCTCTGTAAAATAAGACGTTATGTTGACGTCGTTGTGCCACGTCAAAGTGATCCGTACATTGTTTATGTATGATTTTGCAACTGTAAAATATTATGTTATATGTATTGTATCAATATAAATGATATATGTACTTTTCGGACACGATTTCCTCTTTTTATGTATATAAGTTTTAGAAAAACCCGAATGCGTATAATTTAAGTACAAAGGCAGTCCGGGAACTTTCTGACTGTACCTCGTAAGTAAAATTTGGTTCACTTTTTGCAGCTTTTTCCGAAATTGTTTCTCTACTTTTATCCATTTTCTTCCTAATTACCAGCTTTACTAAGTTTAGATAATAAAAAGTGTCGTCTTTTTTGTCCATCTGAAGCGGACTAGCTTATAAAAATACCACTTTGCTTTTGTCGCTCCCTTTCCTATCGCTAACGCCACATGTTGAACCCGTAACAGAAAGCGAAATATACCATCCGAGTACTATTACACTTTAATTGACCAAATAGAGAAAATGGAAATAACTGAAAAGGATCTTGTTATTTATTAACCAAACATTAACTAAATGTAAAAAACACATTTGCTGAAAAGGCCAATTACTGAAACAGCTTTATTTTGTTATTAAGGATATGCGCAGTAAGTTGCGCAGTAACAACTGGAGGATCTGTCCTTAAGTCAGACAAAAGAAGAAAATGCTGTCTTCCTAGTAACAGCATTTTTAGGTCACCTGACCGAAGGTCATGGTGACCTATTGCGACCGTGTTTCATCCGTCGTCGTGCGTATTAACTTTTATCATTTTGGACTTCTTCTTGAGAACCATTGGACGGATTACAACCAAACTTGGCAGGGAGCATCCCCATGGGAAGCCGCTTCAGATTTGTACGAATCATGGAGTTATCTCACTTTGGGGCCCCATATGGGGCCAAAAAGGGGTTAAATAGGGTACATCTTAAAAAATCTTCTTCTCATGAACCGGCTGTTGGATTTGATTCACATTTGGTATTTAGAGTCTTTAGGGCAAGGACAACAAAGTTTGTACAAGAGAAAAAAATCTGTTTAGAAATGGCCGTGCTGGGGATGGGAGATGGGAGGGGGGTCGCGTTATTAGTTAACTTGACATTTTCGACTTCTTATTAAGAACCATTGGACGATTTCAACCAAACTTGGTAGGAAGCATCCTAATAGGAAGCCGCTTCAGATTTTGTACAAATTATGGAGTTATCTCCCTTTGGGGTCCCATAAAGGGCCAAAAAGGGGGTAAATTGGGTACATCTTAAAAAATCTTCTACTCATGAACTGGCTGTTGAATTGGATACACATTTGGAAGTTAAAGTCTTTAGGGCAAGGACTACAAAGTTTGTACAAGAGAAAAAAAAATCTGTCAATAAATGGCCGTGCTGCGGATGGGATTTGGGAGGGGTTTGCGTTATTACTTAACTTTGAACATTTTCTACTTCTTTTTGTGAATCATTGGACAGATTTCTACCAGACTTGGCAGGAAACATCCCAATTGGAAGCGGCTTCAGATTTTTACAAATCATGGAGTTATCTCCCTTTGGGGCCCCAAAAGGGGGTAAATAGGGTACATATTAAGAAATAATCTATTGTTGGATTGAATTCACTTCCGGTATTTGAGTCTTTAAATAAGTTTGTACAAGAGAGAAAAGACGTTCAAGAAATGGTGGTGCTGGGGGGGTTGCGCTATTAGTTAACTTTTAACATTTTCCTTAACTTTTTCTTCTCATTTGATTCAGGTGACCGATAAGGCCCTCTGGGCCTCTTGTCTATTTTTGCCTCAATATTTTCTGTGATTCATCATTTGTTGTTATCGGCATCTATTCTATTTGTCATCACCAACAGCTTTCAAATTGGCCAGCCCAAACATTTTGTTTTTTATGAAAGGGCTAATCAGTCACAGATAAGAAAAGAAGTGTTACAGTTTTGACTTTTCAAGATACATCATTTGATGCAAAATGAATTGGACCTTATGAATAATGAACAGCATACATACTAAAGCTGCTGAATTGAAATTGCATACACAATTCCTTCTGAAGATAAAATTTGTTAGCTTGACACCATTTAACTCTCAGTAGACCAATTTCTTCCAGTCTAGTAATATTTTGGAAAAAATGGACAGTATGCTTTGATGCATCACATTATTCTAATCAAATAATTTCCGACTGTACAATCAATTTGCAGGTTAGCACAGCTGTGAAGTTCTTACAGAACCCCAAAGTAACGCAGAGCCCTCTCAGTCAGAAAAAGGCTTTTTTGCAGAGAAAAGGTGAGTACATGTATTTAGACTTAACATTTTCAGAATTTTCATAAGAAAATATGCTCTTTCAGATAGAATAAAAGTAAAATTTATGTAAAAATAATTGTGAAATGTCACTTTAAGGTTTATGCATTGGAAAACATTGTGGAAAATGAAGAAATTGTTTGTTTAACCTTGTTACAAGCAATTTCTTCATTTCCAACAATATTTTCTACCCCAAAACACAACGAAAATTAAAAATTTCTTCACTTGAAATTGTGGTCTACAAAATCTTTCAATGTGGGGATAACTAGTATGAAAGTTTGCCATTTGGTATTGGATAAATTTGTGAAATACTGTTTGTCTCTCTAGGGCTAACAGATGAAGAGATTGAGGCTGCTATTCAGAGGTCAGGGGTAACAGAATCAAGTAATGTTTCCAGCTCAGGTGGCACAAGCTGGGCAGTCAACAATAGTGGCCAAACATTGGCTATGGCTCCTGCAATACCACCAAAAGGACAAGGTATGTTAATCTGGATTATTATGCCCCTCACTTACAAAGTAGAAGGGGTTATATTGGTTTCACCATGTCTGTCCGTCTGTCCATTTGTCTGTCTGTAGACTTTTTCGTTTCCATGTTCTAACTCGACTTTACACAGGTGTAGCCCTTGACCCAAGGAGTTGCCTTATTGTTTTGGGGTCACTTACGTCAGAGTTCAAGGTCACAATTGGACGTGTTTAAAATTTGTTCCCATGCTATAACTCAAAAACCGTTCGACCTAAGATAATGAACCTTTTCACAGTTGTGTCTCTTGGCCCAAGAAGGTGCCCTATTGCTTTTGGGTCACAGGTCAAAGATCAAGGTCACAATTAGACTTTGCTTAAAATCTGTTTCTGTGCTCTAACTCAAAAACATTTTGACCCGTAACACTTTTTCAGTTACAAGGTGCTAGTGGGCGTTATTTGTTTACCTTGCGACAGTTCTAGTGCATGATTTTCCGAGACCCACATTCTGATTTTTAGTGAGCTATCATTTATTGTCTTGGGAGCTTTCCCTTACCCATCTTCACAAAAGCATACTATCTCATGTACCATAATAATCTTCAGGGTTTTCAGCCCTATTATGCCCATACTTGAAAATCATTGAGATATTCAGCATTTTTCTCCTTTTCCTTAAAGGTTTTCTCAGCTTTGACATTTTCTATTTTCCAGATTTTCTAAACACTGGTAAATTAGCTTGATTTTGGAACTTGCATTTTATTCCAATATGCAGTAGTCAAAAAATTTATGTTTTGGAAATGTTTCGTTGTTATCATGTATAATTTTCTGTTTTCTGCAGATGTTGTGTACAGTAAATGGATGCGTGCTAGAGATATGATAGCTGTGATTTCTGTTGTGACTGGGATGTCTTATGCTGCATACAGATTGTATAAGGTATTCAGCTTCATTCATACCATTACCTCATGGTGACGCCTTTTGACTCCCCAGAAGATAACGGCATTGGAAAACATTGTGTAAAATGAAGATATTACTAGTAACAGACAACTTCTTCATTTCCCACAATTTTTCTCTTACCCAAAAAAGACCAAAAAATGTGAAATTTCTTTCTCTTGAAATTGCAGTCTGCAACAATTTTGAATTTAGAACATTCTAAAACTATGTCGTCTGGTAATAGTTTATGGCACTGAATCAAACCATTCCCAATAAAAACCTGGTTTTGATGTCCCCAACAGAAATTGTTTGGGAAAACATAGAGGCAAAAAAAAGAAAAAAAATAATACTGATAACCAGCATGTCTCCTTTGTGTAAATATTTCATAATCAACATTTTATAGAATTTCTGTATTTATCAAGAATGATTTTATTGTCTGCAGAAACTTTTGACTTTGTCGTAAATTAACATCATTTTGAAAAAGTTTAATACCTTTCAGAAGGGAATCGACTAAAAAAGCAATTGCTTTTCATTCATTACTGGGAAATTTACTTTTTAGCTCAAGGTGAGCTATTGTTCAGAATTAAATGTATGACCCTTTTTGACACAAAAAAATGTTTGTTAGCTCACCTGAGCACGAAGTGCTCGAGGTGAGTTATTGTGGTCACTTTTTGTCCTGCGTCCGTCCGTCCGTCAACATTTGGGGTGTTTACACTCTAGCATCCACAAAAGTTACTCAATCTTGATAAAACTTGGCCAAAACAAGTACGATCATAAGTTCTCGGACAAGTTCGATTATGGGCCTGATCCGACCAGAAAGTGCGGAGTTATCTGCCCTTGAATGTCAAAAAAATGCTGTTTTTAAGTTTGTTTACACTCTAGCATCTACAATTATTGATCAATCAAGACAAAACTTGGACATAATGTTGGAGACCATAAGATCTTGGATGAGGTCAATTTTCAGTCTGATCTGACCAGAAAGATGAGAGTAATGTGCCCTTGAATTGTGCAAAATTGCCACTTTTTTGCTGTATTCAAAAAAGAGTTAATCTAAGGGAAGGAACTCTGACACTACTTTACTTCAATATAAGTAGAGTTATCTAGTTTGATAGAGGATATAAATAGATTTACACTCTTATTAACCCATTACCAAATAACAAAATTTTAGCCTAGTCCAAAATCATAGATGTTGCAGACGACAAGTTCCATTGAACAAAATTTAACATTTTTATACCCCCCACCTACGAAGTAGAGGGGGGTATATTGGTTTCACCATGTCTGTCTGTCTGTCAGTCCGTCCATCCGTCCATCCGTCCGTCCGTCCAGTCGTCCGTCCGTAGACTTTTTCGTTTCCGTGCTCTAACTCAAGAATGGTTTGACCTAGGATCATGAAACTTTACACAGTTGTTGCCCTTGACCCAAGGAGGTGCCCTATTGTTTTTGGGTCACGAAGGTCAAAGGTCAAGGTCACAATCGGACTTTGTTTAAAATCCGTTTCCGTGCTCTAAGTCAAGAACCAGTTGACCTAGGATCACGAAACTTTACACAGTTGTTGCCCTTGACCCAAGGAGGTGCCCTATTGTTTTTGGGTCACGAAGGTCAAAGGTCAAGGTCACAATCAGACTTTGTTAAAAATCCGTTTCCGTGCTCTAAGTCAAGAACCAGTTGACCTAGGATCATGAAACTTTACACAGTTGTTGCCCATGACCCAAGAAGGAGCCCTATTGTTTTTGGGTCACCAAGGTCAAAGGTCAAGGTCACAATCGGACTTTGTTTAAAATCCGTTTCCGTGCTCTAAGTCAAGAACCGGTTGACCTAGGATCATGAAACTTTACACAGTTGTTGCCCATGACCCAAGGAGGTGCCCTATTGTTTTTGGGTCACCAAGGTCAAAGGTCAAGGTCACAATCGAACTTTGTTTAAAATCCGTTTCCGTGCTCTAAGTCAAGAACCGGTTGACCTAGGATCATGAAACTTTACACAGTTGTTGCCCATGACCCAAGGAGGTGCCCTATTGTTTTTGGGTCACCAAGGTCAAAGGTCAAGGTCACAATCGGACTTTGTTCAAAATCCGTTTCTGTGTTTTAAGTCAAGAACTGGTTGACCTAGGATCATGAAACTTTACACAGTTGTTGCCCATGACCCAAGGAGGTGCCCTATTGTGTTTGGGTCATGAAGGTCAAAGTTCAAGGTCACAATCGGACTTAGGGTACAGGGATAAGGCTTATCAGCTGCACTAATTGAAGCCCTTCTCCTGATAATGGGATACCAATAATCAATTATCTATCTTCTGGTTTATCTACCTGGTCTGTATATGACTTTTTCATAACTGTTCACTTCTATGGGTAGGGCTATTAAGACAAAGTTTAATCTTTGCCTGTATAAATTACAGATTTAGTAAAAGAATGAAAACATTACAAAATAAAATTCCCTTTCAGATGGTGCTTTTTTATTTGTTTTTTGCCTATGATTTTTCCACATAAAAATATGAAACAAAGACAAAGAATAAATATCAAAATTATTAGTATTTTCCATGGAATTAATTAAAAAAACAAACAGATAACAGGTTGCATGACTGTGTTTCAAAATTTATAAATGAAAGATAATGTGCTGTTAAATTTGTAACACTTACTTGTCAATCATAGCCATTCCAGGCTAATTTTGACCCCCTACCCCTAGTTATATGCCAGACAGCTACTTCAGTTGATAAAATTAAGTTCTGTGACTAATTAATTATTGTATCAAAAACTGATAATCACAATACAGACCAGATGTGCAACTTTATACCAACAAAACAAAATGTCTTTTGTTTGTTTAAACTTGACCACTGTTTATCGGCGTCCAGTGGCGCTTATATGCCCTGATGGATAGCGGCGTCCAGCAGGGCTTATATGCCCTGATAGATAATGGCGTCCAGCAGGGCTTATATGCCCTGATAGATAATGGCGTCCAGCAGGGCTTATATGCCCTGATAGATAATGGCGTCCAGCAGGGCTTACATACACTAATAGGTAACGGCGTCCAGTGGCGCTTATATACCCCAAAGGGTTAAAATCCGTTTCCGTGCTCTAACTCAAGAATCAGTTGACCTAGGATCATGAAACTTTACACAGTTGTTGCTCATGACCCAAGGAGGTGCCCTATTGTTTTTGGGTCACCAAGGTCAAAGGTCAAGGTCACAATCAGACTTTGTTTAAAATCTGTTTCCGTGCTCTTAGTCAAGAACCAGTTGACCTAGGATCATGAAACTTTACACAGCTGTTGCCCATGACCCAAGGAGGTGCCCTATTGTTTTTGGGTCACCAAGGTCAAAGGTCAAGGTCACAATCGGACTTTGTTTAAAATCCATTTTCGTGCTCTAAGTCAAGAACCGGTTGACCTACAGCACTTTTTCAGTGACAAGGCGCTAGTGGGGGGTATTTGTCCGCTTTGCGACAGTTCTAGTTTGGTCTTTCTTGGTAGAAAACATTGTGGGTAATGAAGAAATTGTTTGTCACAATGTTTTCCATAGTCTTTATTTTGTGGGGCATCCAAAAGCGCCAATGTGTGGGAAAGGGTCAATCAAGACAAAACTTGGACACAATGTTGGGGACTTTAAGATCTCAGCTGAGTTTGATTTTCAGTCTGATCTGATCTGAAAGTCAAGAGTTACGTGCCCTTGAATTTGACAAAATAGCCATTTTCGGCTGTTTTCAACCTTTTTTTACGCTCTAGAATCTACAATTATTATTCAATCAAGACAAAACTTGGACACAATGTTTTGGACCATAAGATCTGGGATTAGTTTGATTTTCAGTCTGATCTAATCTGAAAGTCAGGAGTTATGTGCCCTTTAATTTGACAAAATTGCTGTTTTTTTACTGTTTTCGACTTTGTTTACACACTAGAATCTACAATTATTAACCAATCAAGACAAATCTTGGACACAATGTTGGAGACTATAAGATCTCAGGTAACTTCGATTTTCAGTTTGATCTGATTAGAAAGTCAAGAGTAATGTGCCCTTGAATTTGATAAAATTGCTGTTTTTGGCTGTTTTCGACCTTGTTTATACTCTAGAATCTACAATTATTTATCAATCAAGACAAAACTTGTAGACAATGTTGGGGACTATAAAATCTTGCATGAGCTTGATTTTCAGTCTGATCTGACGAGAATGTTGAGAGTTATGTGCCCTTGAATTTGACAAAATTGCCATTTTTCGGCTGGTTTCGACCTTGTTTACATTCTAGAATCTACAATTATTGATCAATCTATACAAAACTTGGACACAATGTTGGGAACCATAAGATCTCATATGAGATTGATTTTCAGTCTGATCTGATCAGAAAGTCGAGCGTTTTGTGCCCTTGAAATTGACAAAATTGTTGTTTTCGGCTGTTTTTGACCTTGTTTATACTCTAGAATCTACAATTATTTATCAATCAAGACAAAACTTGGATACAATCAGGGCTACAGATAAGTGGAGGTGAAGACATACTAACATTGTTTTTTCGAATTCAAATCCTATGTTGTGGGTACTCATTTGAATCGTCTCGACAAGACGATACAAATGAGTACCTACAACATAGGGTTGGATGATCACTGACAGCATTATTGCAGTTTGAAAAGTCACCACCCCCTCTTATCTGGAGCCCTGTACAATGTTTGGCACCATAATTTAGATCTTGGATGAGTTAGATTTTCACAACCTTATTGGCCATAAGTTCTTTTTCAGTCTTAAAGTAATAAATATTAATTGAATTGAACAAAAGTGTTGCTCATATCATTTAGGTTCAGGTGAGCGATATAGGACCATCATGGTCCTCTTGTTTACATTTATTCAATAGAGTTATTTCCTGAAGAAGGCATAGGCCGGAATGTTGAAAATTATGTGTTGTTGTAGTTTTTAGTTTAATATCCTTTTTGACATAGAAATTCTTGGTAAAATTTTATGTTCCAGTGTTGAAATCAGCATTTTTTGCAACATTTTGTATTGTGAAGCTCACAAATTTATTCAATTTTGACGGCTGTTTATTTGGACGAACATTTTGAAGCTTTTGATGCCTTCACAAGATAAAGGCTTTGGAAAACATTGCAGGAAATTAAGAAATTGCTTGTGACAAGCGATTTCTTCATTTCCCACATTATTTTCTGCCAAGAAAGACAAAAAATGTAAAATTTCAAATTGTCGTCTGCAACAACTTTGAATTTGGACTAGTCTTAAAAAATCATCAGGTAATAGGTTAAAATGTTTCATTTAGGAAAGTTTTAAGTTTTGTCCTTGTTCTTCCAGGAGCTGCTACGACCAATGTTGTTTGGTATTCCCTCAACAGAGCAAAGGCTTCAAACATTGGAGAAAAACATGTCCGAATCGATGGAGAAAATTTCACAAACATTGGCTAGTATCGAACAAATGCTCGGTAAACAGGAAGAAAAATTGCAGATTTTATCACATGATGTAAACAGTAAAACGGTAAGTAAACCGCAGACAATAATGCCATAACGCTGCTTTACAACAAAAAAACACGCAACTCCAGCTTGTCCTAAGCTGCAGTTAAGAGGTTTTTGTTGCAAAGCAAGGATATGATACTCCAAATGTAAAGAGTTTTAGAAGTACAATGTCAAAGCAATATAATAATCAGCATTTTCTCCTTTTGCCTCAACATTTTATGCACTGTATTATAAACTACTCCTATCTTTATGAAACGTCCAGTTTGTTGCATGCATTAGCTTTCCAATTGGAACATTTCTTTTAAACCTTTCCCAAACAGCAAAATTTCAAAATTTGCATTTCAAAAGCTGCTGCAGACCACAAATTGACCTTTTTCAAGATAGAATCTGTGTACAATATAGCACGGAAAATATTGAGGCAAAAGGAGGAACTGCTGGTCATCAGCATTTTCTTCTATTGTCTCAATGTTTTCCCAAGCCTATTCTGTTTGGGACGTCAAAACCAGGTCTTGTTTGGGCGAGGCTTAAGGGACATCAAACCCAGGTATTGTCTGGGAATACATTCACGTCTTTTGACAACCCCAAAAGATATGGCTTCAAAAAACATTATGGAAAATGAAGAAATTTTTCCACAAAATATATTATATAATATATAATATTTTCCACATAGAAAGACCAATGTATCATAAAATTCATCCACTTGAAATTGTCATCTGCTACCTTTTTGAATGTAGACCAGTCTAAAATTTTGAAGGATTAATATTGGGCATCTCTTTTACAGACTGGGTCAGTACTTGATGCTGCACAGAAAGAGACCTCTGTGAGTGAACTCAAGTCAGAATTAACCTCCTTGAAAGGATTACTTTTAAACAGGTAGGGTCAGTTGACAATCTTATTCAAATCCTTTGTTGACTTACATTATTCCTTTCCCAAACATGACCTGGTTTTGACGTCCCTAATAGAATAGGCTTGGGAAAACATTGAAACAAAAGAAGAAACTGCTGATAACCAGCAGTTTCTCCTTTTGTCTCAATATTTTCTGTGTCATATTTTACACAAATCCTATCTTTACAAACATCCATTTTGTCATTTGTGGCAGTATTTGAAGTCGATCACCCTAAACTTGTGTCACTTGGGAAAGGGTTAACACCTAACAGGTACCAGTAAGGGTTCATCTGCTATGTCCTTTTCCTCTGACCTATCAAAAAAATCTTTCAAGATTTAACACCCCCTTCATATCTGGAGCTCTCTCAGTCCCATAGCACTGAGCGACGATAACTCAGTTGATCTGTCCATCAATCCAAGGGTTGTTGGTTATAATCGCACTTTGGCCATTATCAAATGAATTATTATACCCCCCACCTACGAAGTAGAGGGGGGTATATTGGTTTCACCATGTCTGTCTGTCTGTCCGTCCGTCCATCTGTCCGTAGACTTTTTCGTTTCCGTGCTCTAAGTCATGAACCGGTTGACCGAGGATCATGAAACTTTACACAGTTGTTGCCCATGACCCAAGGAGGTGCTCTATCATTTTTGGGTCACAAAGGTCATGGTCACAATCGGACTTTGTTTAAAATCCGTTTCCGTGCTGTAAGTCATGAACCGGTTGACCTAGGATCATGAAACTTTACACAGTTGTTACCCATGACTCAAGGAGGTGCCCTATTGTTTTGGGTCACCAAGGTCAAAGGTCAAGGTCACAATCGGACTTTGTTTAAAATCTGTTTCCGTGATCCAACTAAAGAACCTTTTGACCTATAGCACTTTTTCATTGACAAGGCGCTATTGGGGGGTATTTGTCCGCTTTGCGCCAGTTCTAGTTTTTATTCAGAAAAGGATGTTATGATTATTGGAGCACTGGGAATCCAACTATCAATGGTTATTGCACCAGCAGAGCTACAGATAAGAGTGAATGACAGTCTCTCAAATTACAAATTTACCATTTTTCATTTATTGTTCGTAAAACATTTTGTTGTGGGTACTCACGGGTATGGTCTTCTCGAGATGAATTAAATGTGTACCGACAAAATTGCGTTTGGAATTGAATAATAAACTGAGAATGTCTTATCTGTAGCTCTGGCAGCAGTCACCAAAATGGAATATCAAAATTTCCCATCATTTGTGTTTTACAGACGACAATTTCCACCTGTACCAACTTCTGTTCCGGCCCTACCATCATGGCAGCTAACTCATGAGGCTGGTGATAATTTAAATTCAAATGAGAAGGGTAAAGATGAGGATGGTACCCACAGTCAGTCACCCAAAATATCACTTTCACCAACACCTAGTCCTGTATCAGCAATGGGGGAACCAGATTCCGGAAGTGTTGTTATAGAGAACCAGTCTATTGGCCCATCAGGTGACCAATCAGCGCAAGACATTTCTGATAGAACTCGGACTGGTTCAGATTTAAATTTATTGAGTGAGAAAAGTGATGACTTGGACATGTCCAGCGGTGGTGTGGATGTAGATAAGATAGAAGTGAAAGGTTTAAGTAATGATAATATTGATGTTGCCAATGGTTTGCCTGGAAAAACAGACGACTTAAACAAAGATGATGATGGCGCAGAAAGTAATGAGATTTTAGATTAATTCTGTATCATTATTGATTTATTGTCTAAATTTATACCTGAAGATGGCGTCATTTAATTGGGTGCCATATTTACCATTATTGTGGAGAGGTTGTCTCCGCAGTTAGCGTAAAAGGACTACTAAGTCGGGGGTGCGACACATCGCATGTTTCTATTTCATAAAGAGAACCAAAGGAACTTCCAATGTTGTTTGTTGTGCTAATTATGGTCACAAATATTTACTATTTACATATTGAAAATATAAAACTTGTTCATTAAAAACACCATTTACATATGGTTTCTTTTTTCTCCCAGTTATAGTTTATAATCAGACTAGACTCTTCGCAATAAATGAAGTTTTCATACAGGTTTAATACATTTTAGTCCATTGTTATTCGGCAGTCATTCTAAACACATGGCTAATTCCAATGTAACAAAACAGTCAAATAGATGGGTCGATACACCGCATCCAATCAGATTGATTGTAATGTAACTAAATGAGCAATTTGAACATTTGACGAATGCAACCACAACTTACTTAATCTTGGAAAATGTGTCTTGTGCCATACGTATCAGAGTTTTTCTGGACACCTTTCCTGTCGATTCCTCGGGAAATCGATCCAGTATCCAATAGTAAGTTGGCAAAACAGTGAACAATTTCTGCTCATCATTGTGTTTTTCTTCCATGTAACTAGAGAGTTTGTCCTCTGTGACTTCACTTCCGTCTTTTGCGATCACGCATGCGCAGATGACTTGATACATCTCGGCATCCGGAACTGGTATAATAATGGCGGCCTCAACAGCTGGATGTGATTTTAAAACCGCTTCCAAAATGACAGGCGTGACAGTCATACCACCAGAAAGTATGATGTCGGACTTTCGACCTTCGATGAAAAAATATCCATGAGAGTTTAATCGGCCGTAATCATCCGTCTTGTACCAGCCATCGTCAAGTTTAACTTTCGAAGTTTTTTCTTGATCGTTGTAATATCCATGAAATAGAAATTCAGACCGTATATAAATCTCCCCCCTTTCACCCACTGGTACGATTTTCCCCTCGTTGTCTACAATCTTGACCTCCACACCCTTTTCTGGCAGACCGCTCGAGTAGTCCACAAATTGGTCAGGATGTGTGACGTTCAGTATAGACACGATCCCCATCTCTGTCGAGCCATACAGAACACTAAGTTGCTCGCATACTTTACCTAGACAACTTGTAATCGATTTTGTGATTGGTTGGCCCCCAGTACATACGGTCTTAAGTGGCCAATCGTGGGGAAGGTCTTTCTGAAAGAAATCAAGATGATTGTATTAAAGTATTGCCTAAAGTGTGGCCAGGCCGTTATATCCATTGATTAGCGCGATAAAAAATGTAATTTTCAGTAAATAGATGTGCTATTAACGCTTTGCTTTGCACTCAAATATCATCGATTGGGGTATTTATGGCGAGTGATTCTGAAAATTGAAGCCGATGTCGGTCCTTCCGTAGACTTTATCGTTTCCATGCTCTAACTCTGAACAATATCGTTGTCTTTAACTCGAGTAGACGCCCTAGTGTTTTGGGATCGCGTATGTCGAAAGGTCAATGTTAAAAGTAAACCCCGTGCTATAACTGAAGACCTTTGACCTAGAAACTTTTTGCTTTTCAAAATTGTTTCTAAATTCACGTTTGATACACGGAGGTGCTATACATGTATAGCTCACATAGATAAAAGATCAATGACACAGTGAGCTTGTGGTTGACTTAAGGCTTACAGACCCTGAAAAAAATAGCACCTCCTAGCCATACGAAATGCATCAAATTACACACACTTGTAAATACACTTCACATAAGTTGATTCACCGTGTCGGATTTCAAGATTATGCTCCAAGAAGAAAATAATTTACAAATATTTTTTGCTCTATATTCATATGCAAGGGAGGTAATTTTGAACATTTTCGTCAAATATTTTTATAAGCATGCATTAATTAAAAATTCTAAACCGTACGAAATACTTATATTTGTATTTGGAATGGAAATGTAACACAGTTTAGGAATTATTGGCACATTTCAAATTTCGCCTCTGGCTCTTTGGTGCTTTTGAGGGTTTGGATACCTTAAAGCATTTTTCTGTGACAAGGGACTGGTAGAGGGTATTTGTCCACTTTGGACAGTTCTAGTCCTATCAGAAGCAATTACTTAGAAATGTTGATAATTTAAAAATATTTTACTAGTAGTAACTACTTGTTTAATGAATATTACTCACGTGACGCCTGGTAAGTTCATATATCATCGGTGGTAACATCATGGTGTCAGTGCATCGTTCACTTTGTATCACGTCGATCAGGAAGGATAACCTGTCCTTGGGCGGGTCACTCATGCCAGAAATCGCAACCCTGGTCTGACCGGCGAATAGACCAAATGGAAAGCCTCCTAGCCACCCGAAAGGTCGGTCGCTGAACATTGAACCACCGAAGAACATTCCGCTTGACTCTACGAACGTCAGAATTCCTTTTTGTGTATGGGAAGCCAGTTTCGGAACACCAGTGCTACCGGAAGTTTGGAACAAGATGACGTTTCTGGTTGGATTGACCGTCGGTAATTGCGTTTCGGACGACCCCGTTAAAAGATTTGAAACCGTTTTGACGTCTTCGCTGTTGGTAGGCGGCGAAACAAATATTAAGTGACGAAGATAGGACAATTTGGAACTCGTAGCATTGCCATTGGCATCAAAACCATCCAGTAATTTCTTACAGATCGTCCAGTTGCTGTCCTTGTTTCCTGGATCGAGCACCAGTAATGCGCATGTCCGGAGTCTCTCCATCAGCGTAATGACGTCACTTCCGTCTGCATACGTAAATACGGCGGTTGTTGCTGTGATACCAGCCGCAATTGCGCCAAAAACAACATACAACCATTCCGGACATGGTCTGCTGCAGATCGCAATCACCTCACCGGGTTTGATCCCCATTTCGATGAATGAGCTGGCCATTTTGCATACTTTATCGTGAAGCTGTTTCCAAGAAATGGCACATCGCGGCTCCGTTGTCGACCTGAACACGACAGCATCTTTATTAGGATGCTTGTTAGCCCAGAAACGAATGCAATCCAAAAACGTTTTTGGATTCGATCTAAAAACTTCGTTACTCTGTGAGGTTTCTGTCGGCCTTTTGGTATAACTCTGTGTTAGTTTGCCTGCCATGCTTAACTGTTATCATATTGCATACGAAATAATATATAAATGGTATGTATGCATCTGCTTATGCATTCTAATAACAGATATTAACCCATTGCTAAACGACGAAATTTAGACTGCTCCGAATTCAAAGATGTTATATAGACGACAATATCAAATAAATGAAATTCTATTTTGTATTTTTTCTTGTTAAAAACATTGTGGGAAGGCCTATGATGAAAATGCTTATCACAAGCATTTTCTTAAATTTCCACAATGTTTTCCAAAGACATTAAGTACAGCTCCGGCTAAGGACCATGCAATAGGCGGTACATCCATAGTAACAGAATTGGTTTATTTGTACCTCAGTGTAACCCTTTTGTGTCCAAAAGTCGAAAGCTGAAATATTTCTTGAATCCGTTGATTGTTACCATGGTAACCAAGGATTTTCATTTTCAGCTCGATTCTATGCATTCCAAAGGTGAATATACTGTTTTTTCAGTACTTTGATATACCAAGAAATGCGAGTAGTGCTTATAAATTATTTATTTAATGGTTTAGTTATGTAGATTCATCCTAGATAGAAAAAATGCAACAATAAACAACAAAATTTTCAAACTATTACACATGTACCATGCTAGTGAAGGTGGGTGGGGTAACTGGTATACAGTTTTTTGGCAAAATTCTGAAAAATGGCTATTTTCGAAGTAAATTATCTCTCAAGACCAGAAAGATCTCATGAAATGATGTATTAGGATATGTAAACTGACCTCTATGCTTAAACATGCAAGAAAGAAACCCGTGTGTTTTTTTCTTATTCTCAATATAAATGCATTTAGGTAGTGCATCCGTTCTCAAAATCTAAAAAACTGCGAAATTATGCACTTTTCAACCAAGTTTTTCTCCCAAGACCAACATAAACTAAGAAAGTGATGTCTTTGATCAAATAAACTGATGTCTAAACTTAAAAATAAAAGAAAGAAACCTGTGTGTTTTTTTTCTTATTATCAATATGAATGCATTAAGGTAGTACAACCGTTCTCAAAATCTAATAAAATGCGAAATTATGCACTTTTCAACCAAATTTTTCTCCCAAGACCAACATAAACTAAGAAAGTGATGTCTTTGATTAAATAAACTGGTGTCTAAACTTAAATATAAAAGAAAGAAACCTGTGTGTTTTTTCTTATTTTCAATATATATGCATTAAGGTAGTACAACCGTTCTCAAAATCTAAAAAATGTGAAATTCTGCCCTTTTCAACCAAGTTTTTCTCCCAAGACCAACATAAACTAAGAAAGTGATGTCTTTGATTAAATAAACTGGTGTCTAAACTTAAATATGAAAAAAGAAAACCTGTGTGTTTTTTTCTTATTTTCAATAAATATGCATTAAGGTAGTACAACCGTTCTCAAAATCTAAAAAAAATGTGAAATTATGCACTTTTCAACCAAGTTTTTCTCCCAAGACCAACATAAACTAAGAAAGTGATGTCTTTGATCAAATTAACTGATGTTTAAACTTAAACATGAAAGAAAGAAACCTGTGTGTTTTTCTCTTATTTTCAATATATATGCATTAAGGTAGTACAACCGTTCTCAAAATCTAAAAAAATGCGAAATTATGGACTTTTCAACCAAGTTTTTCTCCCAAGACCAACATAAACTAAGAAAGTGATGTCTTTGATCAAATAAACTGATGTCTAAACTTAAACATAAAAGAAAGAAACCAGTGTGTTTTTTTCTTATTTTCAATATATATGCATTAAGGTAGTACAACGGTTCTCAAAATCTAAACAAAAGCGAAATTATGCACTTTTCAACCAAGTTTTTCTCCCAAGACCAACATAAACTAAGAAAGTGATGTCTTTGATCAAATTAACTGATGTCTAAACTCAAACATGAAAGAAAGAAGCCTGTGTTGTTTTTTCTTATTTTCAATATATATGCATTCAGGTAGTACAACCGTTCTCAAAATCTAATAAAATGCTAAATTATGCACTTTTCAACCAAGTTATTCTCCAAAGACCATCATAAACTAAGAAAGTGATGTCTTTCCATAAATAAACTGATGTCATTTATTTAGCATGAAAGAAAGAAAAATCCATTTTTATATATATACATTAAGGTAGTACAGCCAGTCTCAAAATAAAAAAAATGTGATATTATGCACTTTTCAACCAATTTTTTCTCCCAAGACCAACATTTACTAAGAAAAGTGATGTCTTTTCACAAATAAATTGATGTCTTTACTTAAACATGAAAGAAAGAAACCTGTGTGTGTGTGTGTGTGTGTTTTATTTTTATTTTTTACTTTTTAATCTATAAATGCAAAATGAAGGTAGTTCAACCATTCTCAGAATCGATTAAAATATAGAAATTATACACTTTTCAACTTAAAGTTTTTGTCCCAGGACCAGTATAACCCTTTTCCAAACAAGACTGGGTTTTGACGTCTCTGATAGAAAAGCATTGATACAAAAGAAGAAAATGCTGATGATCAGCATTCTCTCTTTTTGCCTCAATATTTTCTAAGCTCTAAAATACACATTTTCTACCTTTTATATATAAACTATTTTGTGGACTGCAACTCATTTCAAATTGGGCTGGTCCAAAATTTTGTTGTTCGGGAAAGGGATAAACAACGAAAATGATGTCTTTGAACATATATACCGATATCTATTCTTAAACATGAAAGAAACATGTGGGTTTTTTTTCTTCATCTTTTCCTTATAAATGAATTAAGGTAGTGCAACTATACTCAGAATTTAAGTAATTGTACAATTTTGCTCCTTTCAACCAAATTGCATTCCCAAGACCAACATAAAATAAGGAAGTGAAGTCTTTTAGCAAGTAAACTGGTGTCTTTGCTTAAAAATGAAAGACAGAAACCAGTTCTGTTATTGTTTTCTTATTTTGATTAAAAATACATTAAGGTAGTGCAGTCATTTTTAACATCTAAATATTTTAGCTACATTTCAACCAATTTTTTCTCAATACCAAATTAATGTAAGGAATTTGATGTATAGAGAGATGAAAATGATGCCTATGCTTAAAGTTAAAGCAAAAATCAATGTCATATTTCTTCTTTTGAGTACATGTATATTAAGGTAGTCCACCCCTTTTGAGATTCATGCAACGACGGAATATTTCGTGCTAAGTCTTAAACATTCGTAATGCACTCTATCTGGACGGAAACATTACAAATTAGAAAAAATAATAGATACCTTCTACAGCTTAATTTTCACAGTGTTGCCCGCAAAAATTCTAAGTCTGGTGAATCTAATTTGAGGTGGACTACCTTAACCCATTTCCACATAATGACAAATTTTAATACCCTATGAGATAAAGGCTAAAAGTTTCATCTTGAAAATGAAGAAACAATCCATTTCTTCATTTTTCAGAATGTTTTTTACCCACAATTAAAATTGCAAAATTTCATTCACTTGAAATTGTCTTTTGCAACATATTTGACTCTGGACAACTTTAAAGTTTTGCCATCTGGTAATGGGTTAATATAGTGAATATAATGCATATAAGAGGACACCAATCCATGATACTTCTTCACATTTTTAGGTCTTGTATCCACAATGACAAATACTAAATTCATTAATTAACATTCATGAATATAAAAGTCTTGCATTAACCCTTTTCCAAACAAACCATCATTTTGATGTATCTTGTATCTTGGAAAAAACTTGTGACAAAAGAATATAATGCAGATAGCCAGATAACAAGCGATTTTCTTTTTTATCTCAACAGTTTAATTTCTTATTATAGCCTAACCAAAGATCATATTGAACACACATGTATTGTAATCTTTAGCAACATCTACGATAACTGAGAACATGTTAAAAATGCTTTCCTACAATCCATTCAATCATTTATACCATATGAGAGAGCATTGTTATTATTCCCCCCACAACTGAAGCTTAGGGGGTATACTGGAATAAGCCTTTTGGTCGGTTGGTTGGTCGGTCTGTTGGTAAGTTCCACAAAAATCTTATTCATAAAAATCTTACAACAGTTTCTGTCAGGTTTGCTTCATACTAAGCAAAAGCATTTGTTCATAGGGACCTGTAGATGTGAAACACACATTTTCATGAAAATTCCATCACAAATTATTGAGTTAAGAACCCTAATTTGGCTAAAAGACTCTTGTCCACACAACTCTTATAGTGTATGTGTAATTTGTTTTATACTTGGCAGAAGTGTTCGTTGGGGTGTAGATGAGAAAGACAATCTCTTTCTTTTCACCATTTAGTCGTTGAAATAAGCTTTGACCTTGAAAACCTAACCATTCAGATCTTCAGCGCCCACGCTTGCTGACAGCACAATGTTATAACTTTTCCCCCAAATTCACTGTAAGGTGTGAAACTTTTATGGGACAACTGAATTATTATTGTGTTCCAAATCTAGAGACTTCATGGTATGTACTTCTTTACAGGGCCATTTCCTCGAACAGTTCAGTCTGTTGTGTACAACTACAATCTCCAGAATCTGTTACGTACAATCATGCTTCATTTCGTGGTATTTCATGATCTTGTCAACAAGTAGATAAAAGATGGAAATTGTGTCAAATATTTAGATGATCTTGGCAGGCAGGCTGTTTGACTTTAATAATGTCTGTCTTCTTCTGCTGTGCAGATTAATTCTTCACCTGAAGAAAAACACAAAGATAAATCATTTTTAATCATCTCTTTCATGCAAATATTTTTTCAAGAATAGAAGGTCGAGGACTTGATACAATTAAATCTTAACAGATAGACATCAGGTCAACAAAGAACAATATATGAAACAAATTCAAACAGCAAGTATGAAGAGCAATATGGCTAGATCATTCTCAATGAGGTAGCCATCCAGGCTAGCAATAACTAGAGGTAGCAGTCTGGTGTTACAATCAACTTCAAATATAAATGATCAGTAAAATAGACAGCAATATTATGAAATCAAAGCATATAAAGCAAATTTTGTTGCACACATACCTGGCTGGTATTCAATTTCAGGACAGTTACATAATTTCAAGAAGTGATTCTACATCATAAAGGGCCACCGGTACAGAGCCATCTGAAAGTAAATAAAGAACAGACTCATTATCTCAAAGCAAGAGGAATGTCACTCAAATGACATTGAGATACATGACAGTTTGAAATTATGGAGCTTTGTTAAATTGCATCAAGAATTAATCTTAATTTTAAAAAAGTTTTGCTCATTTTATACTTCACAATATTTCTGAAATATTCTATTATTATTTTTATTTTCTCTTGACAAGAGGGGATCTAGATTTTCAATTTAAAAAAAGCAGTAATACATGATAACCAGTGCCGAGACAAAATGATTATATGCATAAATCAACTTCAATGGGGGTGAAGAGCGTTTTGCTTAAAACTATAAAAGAGCCAGAATATGGAATAAACGGGCCCATAAGGCTTTTGATACTAACAATAATATGGCTGCAGATGTCAATGCATGTGACGTCAAAATTGGAGAAATGACCTCCAGCTTTGAAGACTAGGGGTCACAATGACCAGACCCCAAAATTCTTAAGCACAGGGAACACCCTGACTTTCATTAATTAGTAGTTTGGGGCACTTTTGGCTGAAAGCTTAAAGACATAGGTATGCATGACTGTCATATTGTTGGCTACCAGTATTTTCTTCTTTCCCCTAAAAGTTTTCCTTAGCCTTTTCAATCAGGGACGTCAAAACCTGATCTTGTTTGGGAAAGTGTTAAAATTAAACCAGCCCATACACTCAGAAAAACGGTAAAACCGGCCCCAGAATTGTCAAACCGGCCCCATAAATATAATCATTACTGATAATCATGATAATTGTCATAGAAAATTTGGGGCCAGTTTCACTGATAGAAAATCAAGTATGAGGCCAGTTTTATCGTTTTGGGCTGGTTTAACCAGGGACCTCTTTTACCATTTTGGGGCAGGTTTAACCATGGGCTGATTTAACAAGGGGCCGGTTTGACAGTTTTTATTATAAAAAAAAAAAAAATAAAATAAAAATTACGTGTAATTATCAGTTTTCTCTAAATTTCAAAGACTTTTGGCAAAATTGTTTAGATACATGTGGAATCATGCGCGGATCCAGAGGGGGGAGGGGGGTCAGGGGGTCATGACCCCCCCTGGAATTTGGCGAAAAAAGGGGTTATCAAAAACATTGCTGATTATGTCCCATATAAGCTTAATCCGAATCATATCTGATCAAAAATCGCTTTTTGACATTCGGATAACGCTCATTTTGATCAGAACTAGGTCCTATTTGAAAAGGCAAGAAAACAGCGCCTAAAGTTAGGCGGCATTTCATCGTCTGTTTATGTGTATTATATCCAACACTCGGTAAAATTCTATAGGGTATAGATCAATCAATCATTTTTTGTCATACCTGACCTAAAATTTCAATTCAAATCGGCCTGCTAAAAGAGTATTAGCTTTTGTATCTCGACAACCCCCGATTGTCGCTTCGACTCGCGGCCATTTTTTTGGTAAATCACGTGACCAGATCTCGTTAGAAAATAAACCGGAAGTTAGGAAATCCTTTACTGTCACGTGACCGCCTTTGTTTACGAATTTCTCTCGAGTCACGTGATCGACGTAACCCATACTTTTGCCAAATCCAGTTGGCAAAACTGCTAAAGTGTCCCTTCCATGTAAAACATTGTTAATTATCTCGACCTGTTCCGCTCGCAGTTGGAAAAGGTATTTCCTTTCATGCAGAATTTGGTTTATCTCGTCCTCCATGATAAGAGACCCAACATAGTAGCAAACATTATTGGTGCGAATACTACACGGAACGCTTCTGACATATTTTATTTATTTTTTCATAAAATCATTTTTTTCTAACTCGTTGTTTTTATATTAAGCCAGAAAGGGTCCTCAACATGAAAAAAAAAATTATTCTGAATTCTTATTTTCGAAAATTCTTATATTTAGACCGTTACGTCATAGTTTAGGGAAACCCGCATTCCGAGAGCGAGATCTCGCGTTAGTCATGTGGTTTTAAATGGTGGGTCATTGTAAACAAAAGCAGTTCAGGTGAGGGTTGTTGCAAAACATTGCCTATAAACCTTTTTGAAATACTTTTTGGTCTTGAATTTTTTATCATACACGCCAATAAATAGTACATTGATCGGTATCATAAGGCTTTTTGGGGATAGCGTTTAAGATAATTAAACAATCGGACGATGAAATGCTGACATAACTTTTCTCCGGTTTTTGAATAGGACCTAGTTCTGATCAAAATGAGCGTTATCCAGGGGTGGTCAGGGGCCTACCCCCCCCCCTGAAAATGAGCGTTATCCGAATGTCAAAAAGCGATTTTTGATCAGATATGATTCGGATTAATATAAGCTGCGTCATTCGTCCCTGTATGCCACGACAAACCATTGTTATATTTAGTCCTTCATGGTATGACATGTATCTGCATGGATCCAGGGGTGGTCAGGGGCCTACCCCCCCCCCCTGAAATTTTGCGAAAAAGGGGGTTAAAGATCGGAACCCCCCCTGGGAAAAATACCTGGATCCGCGCTTGGGAATGATATTCAGATTGTAAACACTTTTGAAAAAAAAACAAAGCTATCAAAAACATAGGGCCTATCGAATGCATGGGAGGAAAGGATATTTCTGTTTTTCTACTTTCACTTTGAAAAACCCTTTTCCATCATACGCATTTGACTGAATTACACAATCATGAGTTACCAAACAAACTATGATGTATTTCAAGTGGTGTGAAACTAAAATAATTCGAGCTAGAAAGACGTCCACACTGCACACTTTCCTCCTTTAGCCTGCTGCAAAGGCTTTTTAAAAAAATCAATTGTAAACAGCGAACAATGTTGGTTTTCTCATAAAAACTGTCAACCTCATTGATACAGCACACAATGCCAGACTTGCACTGATCATATTACAAACCTCTTGTGTCTTTCCTTGTGTATAAATACATAATCATCTTGTGAAAACCAAAATAATCAGATTCTTCCTGGTAAGACCATACAAAGCCGCCATTTAGGTCAGGGGTTAAAATCAAAGTATTCATGGTAATTAATCAAAGTACCTAAAGTACTATACAAATATCACACATATTTTTGCCCTTTACCGTATTTTACCTAAAAAACACACGGGTTTGACTTTTGATATATGAACATAAAGTCATTTCTCACATAATAGGCATAACACTTTTGTAATAACGTTCTGGTCTTGAGAGAAAAAAAACCTTCAAATTTTACAATGTAAAGCAATGGGATTTGAGTAAAACATGTAAAATTTAAAATCGCTCTGGCAATCACAAACCAATGTGCAGACCAAAAAAAATGGTCATTTGCTTTGTTTTATGACTAAATCAGTTGGGAAAAATAGAAAACATGCATTTTCTTGACATGCGATGTACCGCCTTTTGCAGGTTTTGCATGGTTCTTAGCCGGAGCTGTACTTAACAAGTGTAGTGTCAATATCACGTTCTAATATTATAACCGAAAGTCGTAACCATTTATACGAATTATGATAATCAGGTCTTAACTCTTTACCATATGATGAAATCTTATATTTGATATATCAAAAAAGGCATCAAGAAAGACAGACCTTTCGACTTTGGTGTAAGAAATGATAGACCTAAACGATACTCGACAGATTAAATTTGTATTTCAAAATATATGTGTAATGTATGTTTTAACCCACTACCAAATTCAAAACTATAAACTTTAGATTTGTCCAAGTTCAAAGACGCCGCAGACGACAATTTCAAGTGAATGACATTTAATTTTTATTTTATTATTATTATTATTATTATTATTATTATTATTATTATTATTATTATTATTATTATTATTATTATTATTATTATTATTATTATTATTATTATTATTTCTTTGTATTATGGGTTAGAAAACATTTAAGCCACTGGATCAATCCAGGATATTAATTACATATATGTTTAGACTGTTTCAATTACAAGACAATTGCAGACGACAAATGCATGGGCGGATCTAGAAGGGGTCGGGGTCTAGACCGTCTCTGCGACTGTATAACCAAAAAAGCATCTCCAGAAAAAGGGAAAGGACCTCTACGGATAAGGCGAGAAATCTCCCTAAAAGGCTCAAATGGAAAAGTCATTTTTCAAAACATGCAAATTGATTATTATTTCGAACTGTATTGTTAGATATTTATCTAAATCATATGAAAACTGATTTTGTACGATCATAACGATTCGACAGGTACAGATAACTCTTGGTTTCTGTACCTACCCCCAAAATTACATTTTCTTACCCCATCGTTATTCATTAAACCAGATTTAAGTTTTCTTCAGTTTTATAAGCAACAAATCTTTTGTAAATGTAAGGACAATTGGTGTTGAAATCATAAACCATTTTTCGATTTGTCCTTAATGCGCATGCGCATCATTGAAACGAGTTTAAAGGCGAAATCTTCCCGCCAAAATTATGGCATATGGCATATGAGTACTATTTTTAGTATAAAAGTACGTTCCCCCCCCCCCCCGTGACCCAGCAAATCCTTTTTACCGAGGAAGCCTATGATCCAGTTACACAACATATGTCAATGGGAAGCTGGGTCAAGGGGGGGAACGATGTTAGCCAGCCTTGGGAAGGTAGGTATGCCTCGGTTTTTGGCGGGAAAGTGCGCGTTCAAAGTTGTTTCAATGGTGCGCATGCGCAATACGGTCAAAACCAAAGCTGCCATATGATGTCAACACCATTTATCCCTGTATCTATAGAAAATAAATTGCAAATAAAAATAAAAGAATCTTCATCTTACCTCTTTGAATACCGGTAGTGTAAGAAAACGAAACCATTTAGGTGGGTACTAAAATCAAGAGTTATCTGAAGCTATAGAACTTTTAAAATGACATAAAAATCGGTGTTTATTTCCTTTATTTGTCTACCTAACAATAAAGCTTAATTTTGTTTCTCAATTTGTTAGTTTTGAGAATTGACCCATCGAGCTGAGCCTTTTAGGGAGAATTCTCGCCTTATCCGTAGAGGTCCTTTCGTCTTTTCGCTAATAATACTTTATGCCGAAACAAAGCGTCTAGTTTAGGCCTACGACTACGAGATATCTATTTTCAATTAATAAGATCCAGTCTGAGAAGAAACTTGTTGGGAAAAGGTTCAAACGCCGTGATACAGGTTACTTAACCCATTACCACACAATGACTCTTTTTGACTTCCAACAAGATAATGGCTTTGGAAAACAATGTGGAAAATGAAAAAATTGCTTGTGACAAGCAATTTATTCATTTACCACAATGTTATCTACGTAAAAAGACCAACAAATCAAAATTTCATTCCCTTGAAATTATCGTGGACTAGTCTAAAAATTTGACGTTTGGTAATGGGTTTAGCATAAAGTTCCATGTACGTGTTGTGAATATAGGTACAATTAATGCAGGACTTCATGCCTATAACCTTTATATATGTGACCCGTCACGCTAAAAGGGACCTTATTCGAACTCCAAAAAATCCAAATTTTGACAAACTTGTCAGACCCAACACAGGTCAACCAGATCCCATATGCGAGAGATGAACATATAGCAATATACGGGAAATCATTTCGGGTTTAGAAAATTACATAAAAGTGAAAAGTGTCGGCCCTAGTCTTTCTGCGCAGACAGAATAAGATCGATATTTTTCACACTTGCTATAAGGTCCTTTTTAGCGTGACGGATCACATATATGGTCTCTAATGATGTTGCACTTGTTCTTGATAAATGGAAAAATGAATTTCAAGCCCTGCTGAACCCCAAATTTGACCCAGGTCTAAGTAGTGCTGGTAATGAACAGTATATAGAAGAAAATGTTAATCAAACTCTTGACGCAGAAATCAGTCTCTTGGAAGTGCAAAATGCATTACGCAAAGCCAAATTGGGTAAGGCGGCAGGGATTGATCATATTCCAATAGATGTTTTAAAAAATGATACATCTGTATTGTTATTACACTCTCTATTTAATGTTTGTTTCCAAACAGAAAAAGTACCTAGTCTTTGGTCCAAGAGCATTATTAATCCGATCCCCAAATCCAGTACTGGTGATAAGACTGATCCGATGTCATACAGAGGTATTTCTCTAGCACCCACCATGTATAAAGTCTACAGTAGCATTTTAAGCGATCGAATTAATGATTGGACAGAAGAATATGGTATTTTAGTAGATGAACAAAATGGCTTCCGAAAGAAAAGAAGTACCATTGATCATATAAGCAGTCTGACAAATATCATAGACACACGCAAGAAGAATAAACAATCCACATTCTGTGCATTTATTGATTTTCGCAAGGCGTTTGACTCTATTGATCGGAATATCTTATGGCGCAAACTGAATAATGTGGGATTGTCTGCAAAAATGCTTTCTGTAGTCAAATCACTTTACCATAACGTTTCATCTTGTGTGCGAGTAAATGGTTATTTGTCAGACTGGTTTTATGTAAACTCTGGACTGAGACAGGGATGTTCTTTGTCATCTATCTTATTTAATATTTTTATTAATGACCTTGCTGTGAAAATCAAGAGCCTATCAAAAGGTATTGACATAAATGATGAAAAAGTATGTATTTTATTATATGCAGATGATATAGTTTTATTATCAGAAAACGAGGAGGATTTACAGTGTATGCTTTCTACACTGAGTGTTTGGTGTAATGCCAACCACATGTCTGTCAATGTTAGCAAAAGTAATGTTGTTCATTTTAGAAACCCATCAATACAAAGGTCTAAGTATGTGTTTTATTGTAATGACCAAGTTATATCTTATGCCGACAGTTATAATTATCTGGGGCTTCTGTTGACAGAACATTTAGACTATAAACTGACAGCAAAATGTGTTGCTCAGAGTGCAGGACGTGCACTTGGAAAGCTTATAGCCAAGTACAAAAGTTGTGGTGGTCTACCAGTGAATGTTTATACAAAACTGTACAATTCCTGTGTTGTTCCTGTAATATCATACGGTGCTTCAATATGGGGGACTGCACAGTTTTCATGTATAAATGCTATACATTATAGAGCAATGCGTTTTTTCCTAGGAACAGGCAAATATACACCAAATGCTGCCATACAAGGTGAATTAGCATGGCCACCTATTCTCTTGGAACAGTGGAAGAGTGTCTGCAATCACTGGAGTAGGTGTCTTGGCTATGATCCTAGCAGAACAAATTGGAAGATTTTCAATTGGGCAAAAGAAAAGGGAAATAGTAGATGTAAGAATTGGCCTTTTACTGTCAGCAGGAACCTAGATTCTTTTGACATGTCAGCATACACACACCTTCCAATTTCACGTAAAGAAATGCTAGATGATCTGCAGAATTTTATTATGTTTAACCATGTAAATAGTTGGAAAAATAGTGTTAATAAGGCTGAGAGTGCTAATGGCAATGGTCGTAACAAGCTTAGAACATACACTATTTTTAAAAAAGACTATGAAGTCGAACATTATTGCAAACTCAATCTTCCTCTCCCTCAACGTTCAGCTATGGCTAAATTTAGATGTGGAGTAGCACCATTGAGATTGGAAACTGGTCGTTATGAAAATTTACCTGAACAACAAAGGACCTGTCCATTCTGCTCTACGGATGTTGAGTCTGAAGTACATGTTCTGCTGTATTGTCCAACATATTGTGAAGATAGGAAGATTCTTTTTGCGAAAGCAAGGACTATATGCAATACATTCCTTGAATTAAGTGATCATGATAAGATGAAACTTTTATTCACTCACCCTGATATATGTAGAACTGTAGCAAAAACCTGCTGTAGTATTTTAGAAAAGCGAAATAATATATTGTACATATAGCAGCATAGGTATGTTATGCATTGATTTGAAATGCTTTGCTTTGACTCATCCTTTTTCAGACAACATAATTTTAGACTGATCCCATTAGAGAGTTATAGCAATAAATGAAATGTTTGTAAACAATGACAGGATTTGCATAATATATATTCACAAGGAATATTGATACAACAGGAGAAACTGATGATTATCAAAAGTTTGTTCTTTTGCCTCAATGTTTTCTAAAACTATTCCTGTTGTTGACATTTGGACTAAGTCTTGTCTGGGGGAGGAGTGAGTCAAACTCAAAGGGATGAATATGGTTTGATCCAATTACCAATGTAAGGATTTGCATGACATTTATATTCACAGAGAATTGGATATTGATGCAGGAGGAGAAAATGGTGATGATCAGCATTTACTTCTTCTGTCTCAATGTTCTCCAAAACTTTCCCTATAAAAGTGATACTGACCAAGTATTGTCAGGTAGAGGATTGGGTCAACAAGATGACAATATAATGTATAATGTGCTTGTGTTGATAAAATTAGGAGATAAGGTCTTTTAATAATCATTTTAAAATCATCTCTCATAATAAATTTTAATTTGGCTTAACTCGCAATTATTGGAGTCAAGATGTAATATTTAATGTTCAATGCATGGATTTTCTTCAACTTGCATTTGTGTGCAGTTGAGAGGAGACATGTATTTAGCACCATTTCCAAAATTTATTTGTAGCCTTTAAATCTGTAATATCATATTGACAAGTATCTACTTTATATATCGTTGGTGGTGAGTCAAAAGCTCGTAACTACAGCTTGACAAAGCTGTGGTTACGAGATTTTTGATCCCCCGCCGGCGATGTATACATGCAGTATAAATTGGGAAATAACTTGTATTACACGGAGATGAGGAATGGATTGCTAACCAATCAAACCAATCCATTCCTTACTCCCAGTGTTTTTTCTCTTCTCTTTTTGGAACAAAAAAAAAAAAAAAAAAAAAATCAAAACATTTCACATAGGAACTATTCTTAATTATTACTTGATAATTTAACATAATTATTTTCTACCACAAAGTTCAAGAAACAAAGAGACATAATAGTTACTGGACATTCTGATAGGAATAGATGGTTTTAAATGTAGAATCCATCTATTTGTATCAAAATGCCTGTCAACCTTTGAAATGCTAGGAAGCAATTAAACTGAACTGAAAATAATATTTGAGATGTTTGCAAAAGTAAAGAAAATGCAACTTTTAGTCTCTTATAGTTCATTTTGAACGGTCATGTTTTTAATACGGTTTTATATTTTAAATTGTATATAATGTCATTGTGAAAACATGAATGAGACTCAAATAAACATATATATATATATATACCTATAAACCCATGCCATACTACATTATAACGTTTTGTTAGTTCAAATTAAAGGATGTTGCAAACGGTACTGCGACTGTGCTATGTAAACGTGCACTTTTAGCACTTGCCTACGTGCTATACAAGAATTCGCTAAATTCAAATGTCCGAGAGTACAAAGTCATGTCTGCCCTGCGTTCAGTAAGACAAAACGGATTTTCCTAACGGATTTTTCACAAAATAGTCTTACTGAACGCTCTGCTAACGTTAACTGAATAAATATGGCCGCCCCATAGTCTTGGTTCCCTCCTTCTTTTCGCAGTATGGAAAATAGGGAACCAAACTAGCCGCCATTTTTGTTTGCTTTGGCACACCACCTTCAAATCTGTGAGCTAAATGGTGAAAACGTTAAAAGTAAACAGGTCGTTCAGTAGAAAACAGTTACGTATCGGTAGCTCTGTGAGCTAACGTTTTGTCTTACTGAACGCAGGGCTGATTTGAACCATCAGTTATGCTCACAGTTTTGGGGTTTGGTTGTCCGGTAGGTCAATAACCTACGAACATACGATCCGAAATATAGGTCTCGTACAACACAAAACTTGGAGATCAGCAGCTCTATTTCCATTCTAAAATCGTTATGCATATTGTTCGTGTACAGGAGCGCATTACTTGTCACAGTTTGTTGCCCAAATTCTATTAATAGTGTGTAGGCCTAAATACATGACTGACATGTGTAAATTTGTAAAAACGAATTGAATAAATATCAAATACAGAATATTTAAAACGTATCTGTTGCCTGTATTCTATTTTTAAAAGGGCCAACTCCATAGTGTATGTGACAACCAACAAGGTGTCCTATAAAATGGCTAGTGAGTTGGACATGAGTTACGTTAAAGGTGTTCGTACCTTGGAGCCTTTACCTGACTTTGGATCTTTTAAGGAAATTTTGGCTCATTTCGCTGTTGTAAAGGAAAAAGCGGAAGCCGTGGTTCTTTGTTCTACAACGCAACCAAGGATAGCGGTTACTTGGAAAGTGCTATACGAGAAATCATGCAAAATGGCGCGTGCGTTTATAAATCTTGGAGTCAAGCCTGGCGAGTGTATAGCCGTCGTGACAAGAACGCGACCCGAGTGGTTATACGTGACGTTCGGCGCCATGTTAGCAGGTGTCTGCGTCACGAGCGTTGTGTTCACGTATACTGACGGACGGGACGTCGTTGACCTGATGGACAGAATTGGGAACGTAACATTGATCATCCTTGACCCGGGCTTAGATGAAACCAACTGGAACATCTTGAAGAATCTGCTAGATGAGCACAAAGAAGATGGTAGCGCATCCAGTCAAAAGATTCCGACTCTTCGGTATCTAATTTTCTTCCAAATTCCTCAAAATGAAAAGGGATCAACTGTAGAACAACTTCTCGAGAAGAACCAGGGAATGGCGCCACTACCGGAAGTTAACCCTACCGACGTCGCCGTTCTTTTTCAGACATCCGGAAGTACTGGCATACCTAAATTAGTCGCCCACACTTACGCCAGCATTCTGGCAACTCGTCATACAATCAGGACGACGAATTTCATGGAGAATGACGTCTACTTTAACGACCGCCCATTTTCGTGGTCGGGTGGATTTCCGGTTGGACTTCTGTTTGGCCAAAAGAGGGTAACAGTATCCGGACTATGCCCAGATCCGGATAATAAAGTGTCGTTTATTATTGACGTTATAACGAGAGAAAGGTGCACGGTGGCGCTCTCGTTTCCTCAAGTCATAGGGGATCTCAACTACAGATATGTGAGTCTACTATTTACAACAAGTATGCCTATTTTTAGTGCGACTGTTCGTAAAATTTGGGGGGAGGGGGCGGGGTATTCTTGTCACTCGCACGTTGGCGTCATGGTAAGGTTTTCACGTACAAGTTTGTCAAATCTCTGTTTCTATCATTGTTATTTGTTTCTATCATTGCTATTTGCACTTAACCCTTTCCCAAACGACATAATTTTGGAGTGATCAACTTCAAAAACTGCTACAAATGACAAAATGGAAGTTATTAAAGATATTTTTTTTTGTAAAATATGACATAGAAAATATTGAGACAAAAGGAGAAACTGCTGGTCATCAACAGTTTCTTCTTTTGTTTCAACGTTTTCCCAAGCCTTTTCTGTTAGGGACGTCAAAACCAGATCTTGTTTGGGAAAGGATTAAACTTGGCACATACCTCTGTTACCATAATATCAGCCTATATGCAAAGATTCACTACTTTTACATGTAATTTAGTGGAATTTTAATCCTTTTCGGATTTATAATTTTTACTATCTAGCACTCGATAATCGCACTTGGCTCTCCTGTGACAGTTCTTCTCTATTTCGATATGTTTATATAGGCCTATCCTCGGAGAACAATGTGTTGCACATGCTGTGTCATTGGACATTATTTTGAATTTCATTCGTATAGCACATGGCCGTATGTATTTGCGACAAAACATAAACTTGATACCTTGAAAAAGAAAATTAATGTTATGGAATTCCGAATAAAATTTGATATATTATACATTAATTTCAAACTGTTATTTTTGCAGGATGAGTTGCCATCCGACTGGCCATTACGGACAATAGTGACCGGTGGGCAGCCCGTTACCAAAGCATCAGCAAGTTGTGTTGGACGCATTTGTCAGCGAATCATGGTACTGTATGCAAGCACGGAATTTCTGTATGGCACAGCCCATAGGGTCGATGATGTAAACAAAGCTGTCAACTATGCTGTAGGTTTTCCATTGCCTTGTGTAGAAATGAAAGTGGTTGATTAGAAGGGGAATGTCGTTCCGCATGGTGAGAGAGGGGAAATATGTGTAAGAACTCCTTCACTATTTAAAGAATACGTGAATGATCGAGTAAAAACGGACTTGGCAAAATCATCAGATGGTTGGTACAGGACCGACGACTATGGAAGAATAAGCGAGGATGGACATGTGTTCGTGGAGGGTCGAATATCCGACATGATTTTATCAGGTGGGATGAATGTGAACCCAGCAATCCTTGAAACTACGCTGAAGTCATTCCACGGCGTGAAAAACGCCATCGCAGTTCCTGTACCGGATGAAGCCATGTATCAGGTTGTCTGCGCATGCGTCTGTATAGAGATAGGAAGTGGCGTAACGGAAGTTAAGCTACGTGAGTTTATGGAGCGGATTCATAATGACAAACAAAAGTTGTTCACGGTTCTACCGAAGTACTACATTATATTGGAGAAATTTCCCGAAGAACCGAACGGCAAAGTCTCAAGAAAAACCCTGAAACAGATGGCACTAGAAAAATTTGGCAGCTAATGGAAAATAGACCTGTACCCAACAATCGGATTATTATCACATTTGAAAATGAACTTAACAATAACTGAACATTCTGGATTCAACTTGTTAAAAGTGCATAACAAACACAACTGAAATTTATTATTATTATATTATTCTGTAATATAATTTATAATCAACCAATCAATGGCCTCTTGTTGAGTTGAAATATTAGTTTTATTTAACATTCCCTATCCCACACTAATGAAATAGTACATGATGTATGTAATGTCAGTGACATTTGATTCGCACATTCTATAAAGATAGCGAAAGTCAAAATGATTTAAGGGGGAATGCACCAGTTTCCTACATTTTTTCCCAATAATAGAATTTATTCATATTTTGCATGTTAAAATTGCATGTTATTACCAATTGAAAAATAAAATAAAAATGGATGGTCAGCGATCTTGTTTGAATTTTATAGGCATTCGTGTCACATACCCCTACATCGAAAAAATGCACAATTTCTTGCACCTGTTCAAGGTCACTAAAATGCTAATAAAATGATGTATATGCATCGTTTCGCCCCGAAAACGGATTTAAAGTTACGTCTTACATTTAATAAGAACAGATACCCCAAAATATGTGCTATTATAGACGCGTAAATGTATAAAACAGCATGCTCACGTGTTTGGTTAGATCAACGAAGCTGGAGTGTTTTACGTCAAAACTTGCATACTTTTGGAAATATTTCAAGTTCTTCATAATAGAATTTGATAAAACTCCCTCATTGTATTAAGCAACACGTCCTGGTAATAATTCAAAAAGAATATGTATAGGTCAGCGCACTAATTAGTGAATTACAGCAATTTTTATCAGCTACAAATGAATAAAATGACGCAAAACAGTGGTAACTGCATACATACTTACGACTGTCTGGCTCTAAATAATCGATTTCCATCTTGAGGAAATCAGTTTCGCATAATAAATACACTATAACCTTCTAAAATGGTAAATTGTAATGATGTGTAATATCATTGAAAAAATGGTAGCGAAACATATTGGTACGAAACATTTAATTTACTACAGTAATGACTGAGTGTTCCGAAAAACTGGAGCATTCCCCCTTAACACTCCTGGGATGGTATTCACCCACCAGTCTAGTTCAAAGTTTATCTTTAGAATTACACAACAACCCATCCGATTGGCCGAGTCATTCGTCTCGTCCAATCAGATATCCTGTAATGTAATTTTGCTTTTGACAATTAATTCAGACATGTCGGCCTCTGGTTACTGGCGGTATATTCTATCCCTTCCCAAAATAAGGCCTGCGGTGCGTTCTTTAGAGCGAGATTTTTTTATTCCTTAAGATGTTTTAGATAACGCGTTTTAAAATCTAGATTTTCACAGAGGTTTTACGATTTTTTTCATCATGATGACGTCATTTGTATGAGATATGGATCATTCGGAACACCGCGGTTTATTAATCATGGAGCATTTAAAACAACTCGGTCAATTCTCTCTTATATTGTTTCTACAGAGTTGATCATTGGATTCCGCAAGAAGTATAGGGTAATGGCGCCTCCCATTGAGCTTTTTAATAATCTCGCTCTAAAGAACGCTTTATCCTCAAATATCTTAAGAAATCGCATGATCTCTTAATAAATCTCGCTCTCGAGATAAAGAACGCGCCTCTTTGTTTGACGACCCTACTGGATATTAACCCTTTCCCAAACCAGACCTGGTTTTGACGCCCCTAATAGAAATGGCTTGAGAAAACATTGAACCAAAAGGGGAAACTGCTGATAACTAGCAGTTTCTCCTTTTGTCTCAATATTTTCTGTTCTGTATTATATACACAAATCATATCTTTAACGATATCTCTTTTGTCGTCAGAACTAAATTTCAAATCGGATCACCGTAAAATTTTGTCGTTTGGGTAAGGGTTAAGTAATTTGTTCTCTATAATTGTATTACTTGTAGAGAGTGTAAGAGAGCAGCATGGATCTGGGTCATAACGTAGATCTACTTAGATAGAGGCTAATTTGTAAAATTGTTTGTTTCAAATGCTTATAGGGTCGTTTTTCCAGATCTCGGTTCAAATTAAGGTCTTCCATCCCAAATTAGATTCACGCGACGTTGGAATTATTCGGGCGACGTCGTTAACATTCGGCGGTGGACCAAGGTCCACCGCCGAATGTTAACGTCGTCGCTCAAATGCAGTCGGATACGTAACGAATGTTTACGATGTTGCACGAAAAATTCCGATGACTCACGAGTCTAGTTTTTGGGGAGGACTAACTTAATGGCGTCTTATGGTGAGAGACTGGAAAGATTGCCTCCGTCTACAATATGTGTGGTACCATTGACCATGACCGAGCTTTCGCTCAATAGATACAGGATCGGACCCACGACCTCGTGAATCTCCGGTAGCCGACCCACGGGTGTTCTGGTCATGAAAGCCTGGGTTTCGAATCCGCTCAGTGTTGATACAAGCTGCTTCATTGTATCGCTCATAAACAAAGTCGGGCTGACAGAGTTAACACGAATCTTGTGTACAGCAAGCTCCAATGCAAACTGTTTGGTGACCATGTCAAGCCCAGCCTTACTGACGTTGTACGGAAAACAGCCCCTAAACGCTTGTTGACCGGCAATAGATGAAACATTAACGATTGCCCCTTGTTTCCCTGCCTCGATCATTTTCTTGCTGACCACCTGGATACAGTTTATTGCGCTGAACAGGTTCACACGAACGTATTTATCAAAGTCCGCCTCGTCAAAGTCGAGGGCGGCTCTCATTGAACTTGGGATTAATCCTGCGTTGTTTACCAACCCATCTAACGGTTCTAGCTTCTCAAGGGACGCCTTAGTTTCATTCCAGTTAGCAAGATCTTGTTGAATGATATTCATATCCGGATACTCCTGCTTGAGTAGGTCCAAAGTGTCCTTTCTGTTGCTCAAGGCGTAGACTATGGCGCCATGATCATGCAGTGAGATGGCTAATTGTTTTCCCAGGCCGCTACATGCCCCAGTTACGAGGTACTTCTTGTCTTGGAAGTTGAAAGTCATGTCCTCAATCTGGTTCTGTTGAAATAAAAAACATACCATTTCGTCGGTGTAAATGCAAAACCTCGTATGTTGATTGTTGCTATTTTCTAAGTACAAACGTTTATGCCCAGTAATGGTGATTCACGCAAGTTTTGTGATATTTCTACTTATCAGTAATACACATATAATCTGTGAACAATATGTCCGAACTTCAAATAAAACCCTTCAGTTTCGGAAAAGTTATCTAATTCTTTTCTTCCCCTCCAAAATTTTCCAAAAAACGAGATACGAGGTTTTGCCTTTACACCGACGATTTGCTAAATTTTGCTTCAAAACAAATTAACAACGTCTTGTTTTGAAAAGGGTGAATTGGCTTTAATAATTGAATAGATGCTATTTTATATGGAAACTGTGATTTTAAACTTAAAACCAATGTTTTTGATTTGGAGTTTTGCAGAGATTTGATTTCAGACTATGACATTGACCTCTTCTAGATCAGAAATGTTACGATTTCATTACCAGACAGCAAAACTTAAGTATTTTCAAAATTCAAAGATGACCCGTAAGGAAAGTTGAAGGCAATGAAATTTTCAATTTTTATGCTCCCGTATCGAGAGATCGGGGCATATTGTTTTACTCGTGCCCGTCTGTCTGTCCGTCCGTCTGTCTGTTTGTCCTAAACCATATCATTGGCCTTTTCTCCAGAAGACATACAAAGCTCAAATTTGGTATACATGTAAGCTTCTTTCATTGATATCTATCTATTTCATGCAAAATGGCCTTCCTCAAGGTCATTCATTATTCATTAATCCTTATCAAACCTTTACGTGAAAACTTAACATGAAAACTCAACAGTGCCATTTCAGGGGCATTCGTTTTTCACAAACACGTCTTGTTCTATATAGAAAACATTATTGGAAATGAGAAAATCGATTTTCACGAACAATTTCTTCATTTTCCCTCAATGTTTCCCATTTGTCTTTATCTTGTTGGAGCGTCAAAAACATTTAAAATGTGTGGCAATGAGCTTTGATACCATGTATTATAGATATAAACAAGTTCACATTACCTTAAATAATATATCATCAAATGTTCATATATTATATAGAATTAAATATCTTTAAGTATTGAAAGAAGTAAGTCAACTAACTCACCTAGATGTGAAATATGTCAATGTTTACAAGGTCAACTATTATAATAACCATAACGTCGCATCACGCATCATTGAAAGGCCTTCATCACTGGACGCTTTGAAGTTGTATGTATTTTTGTTTACGTGTATTTGGCGGTGGTGATTGTGCATATTGGGATGAATAGTTCAAATGAGGCCAAATAAGCCCCGCTTCAAGTAAGTAATTCTGCAAGAACAACCTCCGCTTCCGCGGGTCAAACTAGGAACCTCTTGGTCGTGAAGCCGACGCTCTTCCTCTTGACCAAGGATACCACACCTTGTCCTGTTTTCCCAATCAAATGCATAACTTGTCCTCGTAGTAGACTTTCAAACAGGGCTCTCAGATTTACAACACGTATTCAAAAATTTAGGCCTATTTATATGTTTTTTCTAAGTTTATATTAATTTTGTGGGTTCAGTTGCTGTTTTCCCTTACATTTATCGGAATCCGGAATACATCGTTATCGACCAGTGTCGGTGTAGGCCTATATGATCCTGTATAAATTACAATCAACATCGCTTTTCAACAAAAAAACTCGTAACTGCAGCTTGTCTAAGCTGCAGTTACGAGGTTTTTTGTTGGAAAGCAGCGATTAATGACAATTATACAAAATACATCATGAACCTGTCGATCGGAAATATGACATGCGTATCGTCGTTGTAAATGCAAAACCTCGTATCTCGTTTTTGGAAAATTTCAAAGGGGAAGGAAAAAAGTGTAATAGCTTTTCCCAAACAGAAATGTTTTACTTGAAATTTGGACATATTGTTCACAAATAATGTGTCATTAATACTGAACAGTAAAGATATCTCAAAACCTGCGAGAATTGTCTAAACTGGGCACACAAGTTTCTACTTTAAAAATCGCCAATAGGCCTATCGATACCACAGGGAATTTTAGCGATTTTTATGTAGACTCTTTCTATTAAAGACTTTAATAGAAAGAGTCTACATAAAAATCGCTAAAATTCCCTGTGATCGATACGAGGTTTTCGTTTACACCGACGGTATTCTTCATGTTATTATAGTCCGGTCACGATATTATGACAAATGTTTACAAAATATACCCATGTAAACAACTGCGACTGCATTGGTGATTCAAAAATTCCTTTTAAAATCACGTCGATAAGCTTTTTATGCTCCCCGAAAAAAATCAGGGGAGCATATAGTCGCCATGCTGTCCGTCCGTCCACAGCCATATCTCAGCAACCCTTGGACCAAATTCAATGAAACTTCACATGTGAACTCCCTAGCATAATCCCTAGGGACTTTTTCTCCGTTTCTTAATTTGAGGCTGCGTCATGGAAAGAGGGGCCTTAATGTAAAAATTTCTCTAATTTCTCTTCATCCAATGGGCAGAATTTAATGAAATTTTGTGCTTATGTGATAAATGAGATGTTCTAGACCATATCCTATAAATAATGTGTGTACAAAAAATCCGTCATGGGAAAAGGGGGCTTAATGTATGATAGTTTTTATTTTGTGACAACACTTATGAATTCGCGGAGCATTATCCGATATTTTGGAAGTTGGAGGGACCGTGCCCTGTGCCTTATTTATGGATCCCCGATTGAGTGGGTTGAACCTTCATCATTTTCGCAGGTTACACTTTTTTCATTTCTATAGATCTAGATCTAGATCTTTTTTTTCTTTTTTTCTTTTTTTTTTTTTTTTTTTTTAGATAGGCCTATGTAGATCTGTTGCATTTTTTCGTAGATCCATTTCATAGCTCATCTGCTTTTTGTTTGACATAGAGAGGCCTACAATGCAGGAAGATACTTTGTAGGCCTATGTTGAAATAGATCTATCAATCTTAGATCTACATAAGTAGCCTAGTCCTATTAAAAGTAGGTTGCAGGAGCGAATCCAGAGGGGGCCAGGGTTCAAACGAATCCCTCCATTGTCTTATTAGCCTATTTAATGTTCATATAGAAATTAAGCAAAAATTGTGTAAGACTAGGAAAACGAATTCCCTTAGGCTTAGGCCTAGCCTAGGCTACTTGTATGTAGCCTATTTTGTACGTCTTAAATGTAACGTTCGGGTTGCACAATTTCTAAATCCATCATACAATCCGATTAATAGGGTTTAAAAATGCTGATGTCGAAAAAAAACACATATTCTTTTCACAAAATTATTGCACAATTGCTAGGATCATTCGAATAGGACGTGTGTTGCATCTGAAGTAAGGGAAAGTGTCACTATATCTGCTAGGCCTGCTTAAATAAGGAACAACGCAAAGCTTTAAAATCACCATGCCACATACGTTACAAAATATTTCTTTGTGTGCACCACACCACCATTGTTACTTGTAAATTGAAATAAAAATCGTTTCCATGGCTTCTGTAAGATGCAGAGGGTGCAAACCTCAATGTGATTTTGTGCAATACATGTGTAAGTACGAAGTGCATGCTTTTGGGGGGGTTCATAACTGGTTATGCTTGTATATAATTCATATTTTACGGGCAAGCTGAGTTGATTTCGCCTGAAATGCCTTACATTCACGGAATGATAGAGAAAACTGCAACTTTCTCGAAGAAAACAGACATTGCTAGGGGTCAAGAAATCATTTGAGATGAGCCTCGGCCTAGTCTCATTCCCAAAGAAAAAACTTCATCGATTCAATTTTTCAATTTTCTTACCTTGGTGGTGTCCTGCCTCTGTTTTGTACCACAAACCGGCGTTATACACCACGCTTTCAGCGTTACGAAAACCACATCCCCCGGTAACGATTGGACACGGTGACCCCCCACCCGAAATTCTGGGTCCTAAAACATGGTTACACATTGGGTTGTAGTAGATCTACTCAATGTATACTGAGCAAAAATGAAAACTTTACACCTACATTGCTTGTCATATTTCTTCTAAATACAACAAGTAAAGAAATCAAATGAATGTGCTTCGCATTGTTCATTGACTTGGTTGTGCCAAACACTAAACGTTTTGTTCATCTTAATGACAGGGATGAAAAACGGACCCTTTAAGTGTGACAGGGGTCCATTTTTCAGGTGTACAATTTTAACGGAAATTTTACAAAATTTAAACCCTCAGAAATCCGAGCAGAAGAATGCAAACCATGCCAGACTGCACGGAGTGGTAGTCTGACAACTTACCAGTCAGAAAATGTAAAGAAGCTTGCATAACACTGTTTAAGCTTTAAAAAAGATGATGTTTGAAAAGCAGAATTTTCATTATGTTGCAAAGCTTGAACATTTTATAATGCAATCTCCATAGGAAATTGAAATCGCTATTGCATGGACATCTGGGAACAATCCTAGTCGAAAAAAAAGGTCTAATAATCCCCTGTAAGGCCTGCATGATGTTTACACAAAAACAATTGAAAAGCGTGATACATTTGTGAATATCAAACATTTTAAATTCCCTATTTGTTTATGTAAAAGGGAGATAATTCACAAAATTGACAGATTAGACCTTTATTTTAGCGCTTGCTACAAGTGATAAGAAAGATTTTTTGTGTTTTTTGGGCAACCCGGATATGACAAATTCCGAAAGAATAGTGAATCGTTTCCTGCGCATGCGCATATGGGACGTTAGATGTAACTAGCTCTAAACGTATTAAGGGCCGTAAATCTGACATTAATGGAGACAAGGCAATGAATTTCAACAAAACGATTGCTGAAAGCCTGGGAAATAACGTCAAAATACATTTCAGGCTTTTAGTTCGATATTTTTCCAGAAACAATAAATCTTGAAGTGTTAAGTTTTCATTTTTGCTCATTATATTAAGAACAGAGCACATTCTCTCTTCATTCCATTATGATATGTCATATTTGATCATGTGATGGTTAATCAATAGACCTCGGCTTTGGAGAGTAGATCTAGGGTTGTAGCAGCTTTACAATAGATCTACTTCAATGACCCATTCCCACATATCACACATTGAATCCAGATCTATTTAATTAACTCCCAAAAGAAAAGAAAAGTTTTGGAAAACATTGTGAAAAATGAAGAAATTGCTTATTACAAACAATTTCTTCATTTCCCACAATATTTTCAACCAAAAAAGTCATAGATTTAACAGTTTAAAAGTCTTCCACTTTGAAATGTCGTCTGCAGGAATGGGGGAGGGGGGGGGGGACTTTTGAGTCAAGGGAAGTAACCAGTGTACATTTTCTTGAAAAACTTTACACAGTTGCCGTTCCTGATAGCAGACGCGACGTAGACTCATGGACTTCCAGGAAAAGAAGGATTGTTTCTAGCAAAAATCTGGACAGTAACTTCATCCTAAGATGTAAAGTTGGTTCTGACAAAGGTAAAAACAATATAGTCATTTTTTGAAATGATCTTGGGAAGCGTTTTAATGTCAAAAATTGATTGTAATGTGTTTTCGCGTCTTCCAATGGCGCCTAGTTCAAACTAAAAAATATTTCAAAACCAATTTTTATGTCGTCCTTCCCGGCAGCACGAAACTCCCAAATCTACCCAAATCTACCCAAATCTTACCCAAATCTACCCAAATCTAACCCAAATCTACCCAAATCTTACCCAAATCTACCCAAATCTAATGAGACTATTTCGAACGTATTCCCGAAATTTATATGATCATATGTTCTGTATTTGTGGAAATTAATTTTTCCACATTTAATTAAATTATTGTGGAATTAGATCTAGATCTATTATAATTCTAGAATTGTCCTGAGCAAAGTAGGAATTCTTACTTTGTCGATTTTTTTTATTTTGCAATAAAAAATCTACACTGAGTATTTACCAATCGCATTTTTGTTGTAGGCCTATTACGTTCATTTCTATCCTTTGATCGGTCGTTGTTTCTTGCCGAGGTTTTCCTTTGTGAAGAGTGTAACCACAATTCCAATGATATTCTAGGCCTATTGCTTAATCTTTTCTGTCTTTCAACAAAAAAATAGAAATAGATGAAGATAAGATTTATGTACAATATATAACGAAGACAATATTGAGGCGAAATATGAAAATGACGGTTATCAGCATTTTGGTCTCTTGCCTCAAAGTTTGTCTTTTTTTGTTGTTATTGTTTTCTGTAAGGCACATAAAACTTGGTTCTTTTGGGGAAAAGGTTAAATTATTCTGACAATCATCGGATTAACTGTTGTAACGATGATATCACAAACTTCTCAACCTGGATTAGAGTAATTTGTCACGGCTTTTATAATTTACACCAATACGTGGACCCAAGGTTGCGCTTCCCTCGAATTTGAGAATTTGTGATTTTCTTGTGCCAAGGCAGTCGGCCACCCAGAAAACACAGGGAAAAAATCAGGATCCGTGTATGACACATAGTAGATGTGGGGACACAATACGGACGCTTAAAGAGACCTTAGCGAATATCTAAAAATCAAAATGTTGAGAAACTGATCACGTTTTGCTTTAACACCGACGATATTATTGTT